>JACEVL010000165.1:765109-817609 GCA_020284085.1 Aporrectodea caliginosa | reverse complement strand
TGGTCAGCTGTGGTTCCAAGTTCAGATTCAAAGGTCGTTATGTATAGGTTACTTCCATGGTGGATAGTATTTCGAAATGAGCGACATCAAAAGATAAGAAAAGGAGGAACCAGGATAGGATAGAAAAGGATATGACAGGATATGGTAGGATAGGATAGGACTGGTAGGAAGAGTAGAGGAGGGTAGGATACGAAACTATAGGTCAGTCCTGTGTTATGCAAGCTTGCCTCTATCTTTGCCTCTTGTTTTCGTTCTTTTCGAGCGTGCAGCGCTTTGACACAGGTCAAGAAAACACTAAAAACAACAAATCCGCAAAGCATCTATTAGATAATTATCTAATTATATTTCCTGCAATTATTATTATTGCGCTGTTATGCTGTGACGCTTTTCGTCGAATAAGGGAATTCCTAACCGAAGGGAAAACTATGATGCGATGTAATTATAATATGAATGTCCGCAGTTTCTCAACGCCAAGTTAAGCTGCGTCATGCATAGCGCTAGAGCTTATTTGCCAGCGTTTAGAGACAAATCGAGTCCACATCATTTTATTATTAAGTGCAAGTGCGTAAGTTTTCGGTTCCAGGTCAGAATTCAAGTATTGTTCAAACCATAGAAGCCATTGCGTTTGTGGCATATTGGTCCATTTCTACGGAATTAGGTATACATCCAGCAGTATGTGACCCATCTCTGTCTCTTTTCGTTTCATGAACAGTATCGAGATTCATGTCCCTCCATGCAGCTATCCGCGCTTTTGGATTGCATTTAATTTTAAGATTAGATTAGATTAGATACCTGAAAGCTCCCTACACATGTACCAACGAAAAGTATTTATTATAATAAATATATATTCATAACTAAAAGATATAGAACGATAAGAATGCCTTGCCAATTGCCAGCCACCAGTAACAAGGCAAGACACAGATTAGTTTGATTGGGGTGATATATGTATACCGGTACGCGGAAGGTATGGCGAAGAAAACGGTATGACCATTCTATTGGAAGAAAGAGAACGACAGGAAGATCCAGACGGATGGTGCTGGATGGTCGATGGAAGGGTATACAGTAAACTGAAGTGGAAAGGTCAGCATCGAGAGGAGTGGCGCCATTGGAGCTTGAACCTCTGCCCAAGGGCAGAGAAGCTGAAGGAGAAGAATACTAATTTACACAGAGAGAGAAATGTGTCTTATTCAAGGAATAATAATTATGTTGCGCTATACAAAGCGTCCCATTGTTGATGTCGTTGTCTTTGTTATTACTATTTTATTATTTACAAGACAGGCGTCAAAATTACATTAGAATTGATTTCTCTAAACAACTTAAAACTTCAATCAGCCATTCAATATTTTATTGACTACCATGTTAATAATACAAGCACGTAGTTCCAACAATCGTTTACTGATATATTAACGCATACATAAATAATTACATTGGAATTATTCGATAGTGCGGCTGAAATCTAAGGGAGAAAGAGAAGCAGGTCTTACCAACGCTAAGAAGACAACCACAAAAGCCGACGTTGAACGCATCTTGAGCAACTGTTACAAATCCAAACCAAAGAATCTTTCCCCAACGTCTTCCTCTAGACAATCAGACACTCTCCAACTCCGACACTTCTGTTTCTCTCTCCCAGCAAGAGCAAGCGAACAGTCCCAACAGAACGGCACCCGCTTAGACTTATCTATCACGCAAACTCAGCGGCTCTATCCACCTGCTCAGCATTAGCCACACTCGTACCAGCTAGGCCTAAAGCTGGACCAATGACCAATCTCGCGATGCCCGCTGGTCAGCTTGAATTCCACCGCTCACCTGTGGTCAATGTCCAACAGGTGTAAGGGTCAGTCATGCCCTGCAACGTCTAATTGCTTTCGTCTGACCTCCTTTGCTGCTCCCGTGGGATCCTATACACCCAGACCGACCGACGGCTGCTATGCACAAACTATAGCATCAGCGACACCCTATACTGCCGCCGTATCATGTTGGAAACATCATCTCTCAGCTGCTACTTATATAAATAAACATATGCATATGTTTATATATATAGATAACAGTATACGCAGCGTGTATTATATGAATGACTGTGTATCTATTATCCTGCATATATATATAAATGAGTGTGTATATATAGATCACCGTTGTATACATGAATACTCATATAATGTGTGAGGCCTATAATGCCGTATTCATAGCCATAGTTTATAGTTGGGTGTTACAATGTTTATGATGAGACCGTATAGAGTGACATTGATATTAGGATACGTATCTCTGCTGCCTGCCTGCAGGTCTGAGTTTTCTCTTTGTTCTTCTATCCGTCTATCTGTCCGTCTGTTTGCCTGTCTGTCTATCTTGCTCTTCGTTCTTCTGTCCGTCCGTCCGTCCGTTTGTCTGTCTGTCAGTCTGTAATACATAACTCCACACTCATTTATGTGAAACGAGTATGTATGCATGCATGTACGCATGGATGTATAATATGTATGTATGCATGTACATATTCTATTCTATTTACGGACTTATAAAGCGCCTCTCACAGTGCAACCTAATCAGAGGCGCTCCCAATGCGAAGAACCCCTCGAAACAAGAAAAGTCTTAAGAGAACGGGCAGAAACAGTAGTGCCCCCAGATAAGATCTCAGCCCAAGTTATAGCAGGAAGTTCATTCCACAGCAAAGGGCCAACAGAGGCATAGGTACAATGCTGTGCTCACGTGGCTGTCCGGGAACGAGGTAATAGATAACTAGAAGGCCATGACGGTCTAAAGAGCGGAGAGGACGTCCAGAGGTATAGCTGAGATAGACCGCCCGATAAGATCACAGATGTAGCGTGGAATTTGACCCGAGAACTTTTTACAGGTAAGAAAGAGAATTGTAAACTGAATCCGACCAGTTAAGAGAAGCCAATGAAGGTTTTCTGTCATAAAAGTCTAAAATATGAGAGAAACGAGGAAGGCTGGCAATCAAACGAGCAGCTGCATTAAGTAACGATTGAAGCCAGGCGGAGTTTTGGGAGGCAGATGAGTGAGGAGTTACAGTAGTCAATGCGGGAACAGACGAAGGCATGAACCATGGAAGAAAAAATCGTCGAGGGGACAGATCGTCGAATGGCACGTAGACGCCGTAAATAATAAACACTGGAGTGAGAGAGACTAGAGATATGTGCAGAGAAGGAAAGAGTATTGTCTATAGAGTAACACCCTGCAGGTCACGAACATTTGTCGATAAAGTAAACTGAGGGAATCTTTGGCAAGTAGAACGTAATCAAGTTTTTTTTAGCTGCTGACGGTTGCCCAGCCAGATCAATTGAGTCTTGGAAGAGTAGCGCGAAAGTCGATTTGAGAACATCCAATAATTGAGATCGGCAAAAAGAGATTCAACAGATTGGGAAAGAGCAAGCTGCATGGTGGGAAGAGAAGCCATGAACGAAGGCCTTGGACAATCGTCAGCATAGAGGTGGCCAGACGCCGAGTGTTTAGCAAAGAGAAGATGGATATCAGCTGTAAACATGGTGTAAAGAAGTGGACCCATCACGGATCATTGAGGGACTCCAATTTTATCAGGTACCCATCGTAACCCATGAGGTGCGAGAGTCACCTAGAATAAACCATTTGGTTATCAGAAAGATAAGAGCTTACGATCAGAAAGATAAGAGCACATGTATGCCTGCATGCACGTATATTTGCATGCATGTACAATTGTACATGTATGTATGTATGACACGCAGAGCCAGACACGCAGAGCCAGACACGCAGAGCCAGACACGCAGAGCCAGACACGCAGAGCCAGACCGCTGGATTCCCATCCAGAGCTGATCCAAAGAAGTTCGGAGTTACTGGGCCACGTAGCGTCCAAGAGGAGCAACGTCATCTGATGACTCGCAACACATGCTGGAATTATCATGATTAATCGCTACAATATAGCAACGATTAATCGCTAGAATTACTACGATTCATTGATACAATTACTACGAATAATCACTATAATATTATAGAAAGGTATACGATTATTCACTGCAATTACAGCGATTACTCGCTAGAATTACTACGAATTATCGCTGCAGTTATTACGATTAATCTCTAGGATAACTATGTTTACTTGCTTCAATTGTTATGATTACCAGCTAGGCCTACCCTGGTACATTCCGCTGAGCCTGATAAGGAACTTCAGCGATTTGTTCAGTCGGCGTTTCTGACCAGGTTCATATCAAGCCAGGTATATCACACCAGGATTTTTTTGTTATCTTTGGCTGAAGAAACGCTGAAGAGCTGTCCTATAAGCTAATACCAATGGGTAGCCAGAGATATGAAGTGTGGCGACTTCATTTTTCATTGGCTCAGCATACGTGGACTGGCTTCAAGTCCTCTTCTTCGATGTCCCATCTTCGAAGCTGCGGTGTGTTAAATCTATAAGACAGTTCACTAGGGGGCCACAGATGTAGCAGAAACTCCCTTTTGCAGGGGTTTGAACTGCAGACCTCTGGGTGAACGTTCCACTGTCCATTATTCCAGCACGCTATCCTCTAGACAGTGGGGCGCCGACGGGCATAATAGTGGAACAGTGTTCTTATCACAATTAATACTTTTGTGACTTTGAAACCAGATGTTGTAGTTGTAATATAATAATAATCTTCGTTTATTTTTCAAACTGATACACCGCAGTATGATTACAATTTTTAGTATGAACGGATGATCACAAGTTATTACAGGAGTCGAATTTAACTGCCTGGCAGCCATGCAAGGCATTCATCTCGTCCTACTGCTCATTTCACCAACGCCGCCTGGCGAATGAAAGGCTGAGTCGGCCTTTGGGAGGGTAGCAGCAATGCGTCCGTGCTGATCTTCTGCTCTTCGTGGCAGAGTGCTACCATTACCCTAAATCCCACTCCCAAGGGGGTGGGGTGTGGTTTTCTTATGGCAAACTGTAAACCGAATGTTACGTGATAATCAATAAATTCAATTCAAATCTTATCAAAATCGCGTTTAGTTTATGTAACCTACCATACAATGATTTCTTACGGCATGGCAGTCATATTGTTACCAGCCACCTGTACATGTCAGACAATACATATGGAATTAGCTACTGTACCTAACAATCTGTATACAACGTCAGCTCCTAGTGCCTTCGTTGTCTCTTTTACACAACGCTTAAAAGTTATTCTCTTCAAACCATGAATTTCTGATGTCAGGTCGGAGTTCCTCTCATGAATTTCGCTGTAGTGGCGCCATATAACTTTGCATTAACAATAAAAACAAAGTGCAATTACAGTTACAATACGTCAACTGTTTCTGGCCTTTGCCTTTTCAGCTTTATTTTCACCCTGAAGCTGTACAATAATTTTATGACGATGACCTATAGGCATAGGCGCAACCACCCTATGGGACCCGTGGGACGCGTCCCCCCCAACTTTCGAACAGGTTGGGACGGCCATGGACGCGTCCCCCAACTTTCGAACAGGTTGGGACGGTCCCCTCCAACTTTTGAAAATTGTGAGGCAAACAAGAGCCAAAAATGCACACCATTTGGTATCAAATGCTCAAAATTGCGTCGGCTTCTGGGGCTCCGCCCCAGACCCCGATGGGGGAAACTTACGACGCTACCCATATCGCCTAGTCGTTAGGAACTTCTTGCCTTCTGCAATCTCTCCCCTGTGTACCATTAATGCCAGTATACTACAAGGCTCTGGCCTTGGACCTACTGATATTGTCATAGCCATTTCTAAATACAGTAGAAACCGTCTCCCTAAATATGCCGACGATAGCTACTTGCAAGCTGGTCCCTGCTTCCTGCATTGACAGCATTCTTTCTGAACTTGACCATATCTCTAAGTGGGCAATGGGCATCCATTAGCAATCTTAAATTAAACCATGCTATGACCAGAGAAATGGTTGTCAAACGACCGAGGTCCAAACCTATTGCCCTCCATCCTCTCATCCCTGGCATCGAGCGGGTCCAGGAGATGGTTATTTTGGGTGTCCCTATCTCTGATCAGATTGGATTTGGGGCACACATGGACAAAATATGCTGCAAACCCCGAAAATCCATGTTCGCGCTACGTGTTTTGGTCGCCCACGGTTACCACTGTGAACGTCTCTTTGACATTGTTAGAGCTACTATCCTCGAACGGCTACGTTATGCCTCCTCTGTTTGGTGGGGATTTGCCACTGTAAGGGAACATAAACGCCTTAACGGTATTCTGAGAAAAATGACCCGTTCAGGCTTCCTCCCTGCCGATTTCCTAGTTTTGACAAACACTATTCTAGAGCTTATTCTACTCTTTTCCGTTCAATTCTCTTAAACCCTTGTCACTTCCAGTTTATTCATATAATAAAGTCATATTTTTCACAGATCTAGATGGATTCGGTACTTTTATATCGAAATCATCGGTGAAAAATTTGAGGTAAATAAAAGCCCAAAATGTACTCCATTTGGCATCAAATGCTCAAAATTGCGTCGGCTTCTGGGGCTCCGCCCCAGACCCCGATGGGGAGCTTACGACGCTCCCCATACCCCCTAGTCGTTAGGGGCTTCTTGCCTTCGGCAATCGCAGCTTCGCGCCTTCGGCGCTCGCAATTCCCCCCACTCACACATTCTAGTAGGTCCCTCCCAACTTCTGAACCGTGGTTGCGCCCCTGCCTATAGGACCTTCCGCCTAAACGTCGCCGACCTCTGAACCTATCCTGACCTAATTATTAAACCAAAGCGGATACGCTTATTCGACTTTATGACTGTCCAACGATTGTTCTGTCAGCAGGGCTATAAATAGAAGCCTAATGACCCAGTTACAGTCAGCACACCTGTCGTGATTAGATTCAGCTTGAGCCCACCTGAAAGGCAGTGGCGGCGGCGCGAGCGTTAGTCTATACCGGTTACATCCGGGACACTAAATCTACGCACTGGGAGTTACATTTAGGATTACCGTTTGATCAAATTGGAGTTTTTGTATCAATGAACTGAATTCGAAACTAAACCGCGTCTTCTAGACTCTGGCTTTGTTTACTCGAACGTTTTACAGGTGAGAGAATCAGACGTACACCTATTATTTGTACGATTATACACTGGCATACGCACAGTGCGTGCAGATATAGACCTACCGTACGTACGTACTGCTGACCTACGCTCCGGTGGCGTGCAATCACTGGACAGACGTATGCACGAATTTTGGTATGCGCTGTTGTGACAGTTTAGAAGGACGTTGTAAATGTTATCATTGAGACACATATAACACTCAAATAATATAATATATAATATATATATATAGATCTACAATATATATCTATATATTGTATATATGTATGCATATATATATAATTGTCTGTATATATATAGGTCTATATACAATTCATGTATTATGTTTATTTGCATATGTATATATGCATGTGTGTCTTGTTTTCGTCACAACAATGTGCCACTTGAAATTCGCTTATACATGTAGCTGCTGTTGCATTCGAGAAGGCATAGGCCTGAATGCGAAGGAGGGAGTATAAACAGATTCGTATGTAGTGAAGCATTCGCCTGTTACATAGTCTAGCTCATTGAGCTAATGGTCGTCCAAAGTTGACGTGTCGGCTTACAATGGGCCTATGAAAGCCCCTAATGAGGTCATTGGTCGATAGGCCTATGGATGTATTGTGTGTTATTTGGTGAGTATGAGAGAATATAAATTATCGGCTTATGTTCTTTTGGTTTCGACTCGGTCAATTGTATGACTGCATGCGGTAGACCTTGATGCATGCTTATAATGTAGAAAAAAACTAATGCAAGTATTTAGTCCTAAACATTAGTATGATACATTATGTACACATTCGTAAGAGAAATGTCTCGCGGGAACAGACACTTGGTAAGAACTTTCGTAGACACAAATATTGACGGTTTCAATATGATTGTCTGATTGTTGGATTGTTGCTATCGTGTTTGCGCTGCAGCCGATTGATCGCTGAATTCGTGCGTCTCGTGGAGTGAATGAGCGATTACCTAACCTAACCTTACTTTCCATGCCTTGCCTGTTCTCACCTTGCCATCGTAGCCTATCTAGCCTTACTTCTAGGTTGCCTTATCGATTGAATTTCAACTTCATACGGTTGTGGATTATGGTTTGGATTAGAAGTGACCACCGACTGTTTTGTTCGACCGAGGTTGGGCGGGGAGCGCTCCTGAGCGGGTAACCGTGAAAGGGCGCTTTATAAATTGCTGTGGTAATAAAGATGATGATGGTGACGGTGATGGTGATGGTAATAATAATTACTGATATATTATGCATTATGACTATGGCACTACCGAAGTCATTTATAGACTTAGTCTGATAATAAATGCCATATTCCTTTGCTTAATCCCAGAGGCATGTCAGATTGCCGCAGTGATGCGACGAGGAAGAGCCTAAGAGGAGGAGATGAAGCAAGCCAAGACATCAATTTGACCTCATCGTGCCTTCTCGTGTGTTGGACCATCCTACTCAAGCGGTCTTCCATTGCTTAGACGTATTGTTGCACTTTATTCATCATACATTCTCAAAGTAGGCATATCTAAGTCACATCTGTTTAGATCAGTTATATAGTCGTGATCGCTTTTGAGAGATCATCAGAGCAGGCAGGGGCGGAGACTTAGGGGGGACGGTCCCCCCCAAACTTGAGGTGGGGGGGGGGACGGAGCTGCATATATCCCCCCAATACTTCTGAAATATTTCATGAATATAATAATAATAGCTATGAGTGACAGCTGGTTCTTATCAGCACTCAAATAATAGAGCAATTTTGTTCAGATGACAGCTTAAACTGCTACCGTTACAGTGTGGAAATTAAAAAAAATTTAGATAGGGGAGGGGGGCACATGCCCTCCCCAAACTCCTCCCCAGACACGACTCAAGCTACATGTATGAAGCTACGAGTGACAGCTGGTTCCTATCAGAATTCAAATTATAGAGCAATTTTGTTCAGATGACAGCTTAAAATGCTACCATTACAGTGTGGAAATTCAAAAAAATTTAAATAGGGGAGGGGCACATCCCCCTCCCCAAACCCCTCCCACTGCTCGGCGCTTCGCGCCTCGCCGATCGTCCTTCGGCCGATCCCCCCAAACCCAAGACCAAGTCTCCGCCTATGAGAGCAGGTGCGATATGTTGTGATTAAATCCATACATACATTCCTTGCTCTGAATGTGAACTGGTTTCAGCCTATATTGACATGCAGACGTTCATGTCTAATCTCAATCTCTCAACCTTTTCTCTGCTAAGTGAATCTCATGCGGTAGGAGACGGGAGGACTTGCTTTTCGTTTTAGGTCACATCCAACACTGCTTAGGTGCACTTTGACTATTTCGGGACAAAGGTCATTTGAGGTCGTGACTGCTAATCTCAATTCTGGCAACAAAGAGAGAGAGCCTACTGCTTGTGAAACTGGGTTACCTATCACTAACCGTTGCTTTGACTGACTTTCACAGTGAATTTCGGTCACCAGCTCTAGTTCGGGGTTTCTGTTTCTACATTAACTGATTTTCTACTTATCTTAGTTGAAGCACTCAGACAATGTCAATTGTTACGCTTCCACTATTGCTTTGCTGACATGTAGAGCTCTGAAGGGTTCCGCACTTGATCCTCTTTAGTTTATACTACACATCACATCATTAAGAAGACTGTTTCACAAGCAATCACTGGGTTAGGCGCCGCAGAAGTTATTTCTATGCTGATGATACCCAAATCTAGATGTCATTTGACAGTTTGTCTTGCGACTTTGCCTGTGCAGCTGTTGTCCACAGCCTTTGGGAGGTGCAGTCTTGAATGGCGAGTATACGGTGCTTCCAACAAAATGAAAATGTCAGAAAGTTACTCTCCTTCCTATATAATTATTACATGATACTAAATGGGAAATGTCACCAGTAAACTACTTTAGCATGATAGAATAAATCATCAAATGAAACAGTTAAAAAAACTAAACAGTAAATACGCTAAGAAGTAAACACGCACGAAAAATGTAAACTGCAGTGTAGTGGTAGAGTACCAGCGTAACGTACCCAGAACAGTCACACAGTCATTATCCGATAGCGCATTGGATAACATCTGGCGTAGAGAGCGAGAGGTACCGAATTGTGAATTGTTTCAATTGCATAACTGTAAACTGTACCGGTTGCGATGTGTCAACTGGATTGTTTCAATAAAGGAAGAATTATTATTATTCAATTCAATTCAATTTATTTTCCTGTAACCGACATCATATTTAACAATTATGGCAGTGTACATTCAATGACGTTCCGGTTACCAAGTGGAGGACCCTGAAGGGATGGACGATCCCGCTAAATAGGGCCACCCAGGTAATTAAATAAAAAGTTCGGATAACACATGACAGCAAGCTTACTTTCGGAGACAGGATTTAAACAAAAAATTAGGATAACTTAACTAATAGAACTTAACTAAACTATTATTATTATTAAAACACTGTAGTTTCAGTTTAGCAATGTAGCATCTACTGAACGCAATGAACGGCCGCAACAGCGATCCCCATACACAACTGTATTCCCTGTATTTAAACTTAAAATGCAGTTACCATCAGTCTGTCAACAATTCATGTTGGCACTTTCTATAGACATGGATTCATTGATAGCTACCGCCTTTGTTGGCACACTGAACTTGCTTCTATTACCCTTGACTAGTTGACTATACTTGCATGAGCTGCTGCTTTAGGGTGACCGGCGAGATGAGTCCTATGAGACTTCACCGGTAGCCCACCACTCTGTATTATTTGTGTTTTGGCATTTTGCTTTATTTGGTGGTGAATAAACTACTTACTTACTTACTTACTTACTTACTTACTTACTTACTTACTTACTTACTTACTACTCACTACTTACTTACTTACTTACTTACTTACTTACTTACATCTGTTCCTCGTTGCAGGTTAAAGAGGTATTGAATTCTTGAATCGAGACAACTCCCCTTTCTGCAAGATCGTTCACAACCTACATGTATTCCTTTTGCTTCTCGATTGCCGAATGATGAACCTCCATTTTGGAGGTTCATCAGACCTCTCAGCATCTCTGAGAGCAATGACCATTAGCATATTCTCTTCCACCGAGACATTATCGTCTAAGAATCCAAATCCTACCAGCAGCTCAGAGAGGAACTATAATTGGCGACCAAATGCTGTGGTGGCAGCTTCTGCGACCTTCTTGTGTGGGTATGCTGACAGAGCACATGGAAAAGAGGGTAAGGTCATTTCTCAAAGCAGCTGCAGATGATGGGCTCTGGAACCAGTATTTGACATACACAGCAGTCAATAAGCGACGGGCCTAACTAAGATGCTTCCTTATTTGTTTCCCGATATGAGAAGCTTTCCTATTTGTTCGTGATACGAGATGCTTCCTTATTTGTTCGTGATATGAAGGACCACATAACTTCTGTAATCCGGAGGATCCTAGCTACAATGGTTCATGCTGTTTGAAGAATAACCATATCACTCTCGTGCTCAAATCTCAACTGGGTCTTGCTCCAAAATATCTTTGTCACCAAATTCTCCGTCCCCTCTCTGTCACGTCTAAGCGTCCTCTCAGATCCTCTGACCGGCTTGACCTTTTTGTTCCCCGTGTTAGGACCACAATGGCTCAATCCAGATCCTTTGCCTGCATTTTTGGTCCCTCTCTATGGAATCGACTTCCTCCTTCTCTACGCTCTACAATCCTCTCTAGTAGCATCTCTACCTCTTTCTGTCACCTTAAAACCTTCCTTTTCTCTCGGAGTACCTCGCACTGGGAGCGCTTCTGAAAGGCTCATGCTACATGTATATAAATGATCAAATACAATACAATACAATACAATCTTCATGGAGTAAATGGCTCTGGCCATCCAGCAGACGTAGTGGATTGCTCCGGGATATCGGAGATGGACACCACAGGGAGACGTTCCACCAAAGAAAATAATCGACTGTTCCAGCAGTTCACGGTAGTCATCTGACGCTTGGAATGTTTCCAGATGAGCTACTCCAAACTCTATGCTTCTGTCTTCTCATGGCGTGGAACGATAATGGATGCCATATTCTCATCCTTACTATATTAGCTACCTCGTTTGTCGCCCTAACTAACATTGCCACTAGCCTAATTCTTCTTTTGTAACTAAATGTTAGAGCAGAGATAATATTTGCTATCTCAACCCATTTAATAACTAACTGTCAGAGCTTAGACAATTTTTCCTAGCTGTTACCTGTAACAAGTTGCGAAATGTCAGCTTGGTGTTGTGAATAAACGAAATTGATTGATTGATTGATTGATCCTCAAGGGCTGTGGAAAATGAAGATTGATATATTCGATGCAAGCAATCTTTGAAATGGCCAAACAGTTCTATTTCGAAGTAGTTTTAGACATGATAGATGCTAATCACCTTCTCGAGCATGATCTCTGGGATGTGATAACGGCATGCTAAATGTTCAGCAAAGAATTTCTCGAAATGAGGCTCATAGTTTGTTAAACATTGAACTTTGGCCAATCATAAAGTTCAGAATCAATCCTCATTCCCCACACTTGTCATTATTCATTATCTGATTAGGCCTATCGGTTTCGGATCATACCTTACACTAGAACTCTGTGTGAGCTTTAGGGCACTGGGCCTAGATTTTTGAACGCTCTCCCTGTGTCCTTTCATTCTGCTCAGTCGCTCATTTCTTTCTCAACTTAAGATGGACCTTTTCACATTGCTTATCCACCCCAGGTTTTCCCTCGGTCTTAGCCGATCGATCTTCTGTATATTGGCCTGATAATGCCTTGGTTTTGGCGCACCAGTGGTTGATGCAGTGTGTATGAAACACCGGTGCGATATAAATTACTGATTTATAATAATAACAATAACAATACATTCATACATATACACATATCATATATGCATTATATGACTGCAGCTGTACGTGATTGAAAAAGTAAAACGGCGTGTCTGTTTTTCTTTGTGCAGATGTGAAAGCGGACTTCGTTTCGGGAACATGTAACACGTCAAGGTGAAACTAGAGAATATAGCTAGCTAACGATTATATATTTCATGTCAATTGGATACTTCACTTTTCTTTTCATTTAAATTGGATTTAAACTGAAATGCACTCTAAACCCCGCGAGGCAGCCATGGCTATGAAATATGAAGTGTTAGCAGCCAATTTTATTAACTTTGGCACGCCAGAATGAGTGGCCGTTGTTCTCCCCATTAACGTCAAAAGTGTATGGTCAGTGTACCCTTATTTTGAAGTTCGCTAGGCGCACGAAACACCTTTCAGCAGTGGCAAAGTTTTGAGTCCCTAACCGAATGGTTGGAAGTCCAGAGCATACTAACTGCTCCACTATTTGACTGAAGTCACTGAACTGAGAACTATAGGTAGGTATATAGGCTCTGAGCTGGAATGGCAGTGAATTAGACTGGATGACAGTGGACTGCACCGTATGGTAGTGGACTTAAAAGGACTGGAAACCGGTGGAGTGGCATCCAAATTAATGGCATTGCTTTGGAGCGATAGACTTAGACACACACAGACACACAGACATACATACACACACACACACACACACACACACACACACACACACACACACACACACACAGGACCACACTGCACTGCTCACTGTGTAAAAGACTTGCACAGAGCAAATTCAGAGCACTTGAACGGAGATATCCAGACGATTCAAATTCAGACCAGACCCAACCAGATTAGACCAGACCGGAACAGAAACTGGTTGACTTGCGTATACATACAACTGGATTTGTACATTAATTTAATTGCTTTGCATTGTATAACGCCTTCTAAGAACGTCTCGAAATCGTAACTGTCATGCCTGCTGATGTTTTCTGTATACTGCAGTGCCTGACCGATGGCCTCCTCTCTTCCTCGGGTCATAGACGACGACCTCCTTCAGTGCAAGCTGTGCTGTCGCAAGGCAGTCGATCCGAAGCTCCTGCCCTGTCTGCACGTCTTCTGCGGTCGCTGCCTCGACAGACACCTGGCCAAAGCGACGGCATCTCTTCCGACGGAGCCCAGAAAGACTCCGAAAGCCAAACACAAGGCGGAGGATTGTATCGACAAAGCAGCAGCCTTAGACGGCAGCGATAGAAAACCGGATCAGCGATCTGGCACTTACCCGGACGCTTACCGGGAGAAGAAGAAGAAGCCGCCTCTGGAAGAGACAGCTGCCTTCGAGGAGGATGACAGCTACGAGATTCCGCAGAGAACAATTGACGAGTACGGATACCAGGTCGCCGATGAGGACGCCTTCAGGGATGAGGGACTTTATGACAACGACGAAGTCGATACGGAGTCGTACTACAACCGAACTGGGACCAGCGTGACTCCCGTTCAGGCCTATACGGACATGACGAATCAGGCGAACAAACGCACGAAACGCACGAAGAAGTCGTCCAAGCGAAGCAAGGAACAGGCGGCCGCGAATCCTGGGGTTCAGGTGCGTACGATGCGAACCATGTCCGAGTTGTCCGGTGAGTATGTGCAGCCTGGTGGAGACGGAGGTACGCCAGGTAGTTGCAGCAGATGCCCGAGTGATATATACGAGAACATCGATGACCCGCCGGAGACAGGTTTCGGGTCTCCTGTTCTTCCCAATCGCTCGGCCCCCGATCGCAAGTCAGGGAGTCCGTCTGACGTGCGCAGATGGAAAGTGTCGGGCGCCACGGCTCCTCCTCTACTCGTGCGACGACCCAAGGGAAGCCGTAATGCCGCGGATTCGACCCGAGCGCCTCCCGTGGAGTCTAAAACATCGGCTGGCGATCTGCGGAAAGAGGAGACTTTGATGTATGGTGCCGTTGCTACGGAGCCAATGTCACGCTCCGCTGCTCTTCAAGACATCTACGCCGACGGCGAAAGATCACCGCCGATCCCTGACCTTTACGGAACGATGAACATAGTGCAAGCTTCGACTGCCGTTTATAAACTGCAGATGCGGATCTCGAATGATTATACAAGTCATGTGCAACCGTTGACGGGGTTCGAACACGGTGACGAGGGTAGGCACACACCTCCAGCTGAGAACGACGAGTCGAGCTTGCGCTGTAATAAGTTCCAGTGTCCCGTCTGCGAGGAGCCAGTGACCATGTCCGAAGACGGTTCCTTCGCGACGTGTTCATTCGTCGGTGCAATGCAAGAGATGTCTTCGTTCTACACGGAAGGGCAGACCCGATGCAGCAACTGCGACTTCAAGCCGGCCACCCACCTCTGCTTCGACTGTCGCCACAACTTCTGCAACGGGTGTCGCGAGGCGCACAACTGGCTGAAGATCACCAAGTCCCATCGTGTGGCCAGTCTGTGCGATGTGCGCTTGGGCAAACACCAAAACGAACTGCAGGACATGATTGCGTCACGCTGTTCTGACCATCCCGGCAATGTCGCCGAGTTCCTTTGCATCGCTTGCCAAAGAATCGTATGTTCCGAGTGCCTGGCGTCGACGGAGCATGACAACCACTGGGCTGCTCCAATTGACGACGTCGCCAATCGCGAGAAGGACCACATCGAATCATTGATGGAGTCGGTCAAGCGGAACCTTGACAAGGTCACGCTCGAACGAAACAAGCTGGACAGTTACCGTCTGCGCAGCGATGACGATAGAATCGCAGTCGTGCGTGACATCGTTGCCCAGAAGGATACGTTGATTCGTCTCGTGGAAACGTTCTGCGCATCGCTAGTGGAGAAGGTGGAAAGGGAGTATGCTGTAGAGCGCAGGAGGATCGAAGACGGTTTGAACCGTCTGGAAAGGTTCCGGTTCGGAATGCAGCACTCCCACAAAGTTGTCGGCCAGCTTCTTGATCACGGAAGATCGACGGATATCGCTGAGTTGTCCAGTGCGGCCAAGTCTCGTCTCCACGCGCTGGAGAAAGCCTCTCCGCCGGTCACAGACGGAACCCTTGGTGTTGCCTTCCGTCCAACCGTCATCGCAGCAGACGACATAGAGCAGATGTTCGGAGTTCTGACCCTCGACCGGCCGGACCTGACCGGAGGATCCACGAAGAAGCTGTCCCAGGCGGATATCGAGGCGGCTGCGTCAGTGACCCCTCGACTGCTATCGTCATTCCCGACGAAGACTGTGAGCGACGATAAGGGCTGTAAACCAACAGGAGTGGCCGTCCTTCCAGAATCGGATGAAGTGGTCCTTGTTGACGACATCAACAAGAAGATCAAAATCTTCCGATCGGATGGGACACTGAAACTGGAGCTATGCCCGACGGGAGAACACCGCCTGATCGACCCCTGGGACGTCGTGGTCCTCCGAGGAGGGGAGGCCAGCACCGGCAACTTACTAGCGGTCACAGACCGTGGAGCACGGGACGTTAAGGTTTTCACAGAATCTGGTGAGTTCCTGTCTAGCTTCGGGCCACACCTTGGCAATCCGTGGGGCATCGCAACGAACTCTATCGGTAACATCCTAGTCACCGACATAACGCATCGCAAAGTCTTCGTTCACGACGCGGCCGGGAACCTCTTGTCGTCCATCCCGTCTGAGAAGCCAGACCGAACCATCGATGCCTCCCTGCGCTGCCCGGAGTACGTCGCCGTCAACGTCAACGATGACGTTGTCGTATCCGACTTCGAACTGCACAGTGTACTCATATTCGACAAGTTCGGTCGGTTCGTGGCCAGGTACGGCGACCGTAACGAAGCAGTACGGAAGCTGAAAGTACCCTGTGGCGTCACGGTTGACCGGGAAGGCGACATCTACATCGCAGACTACAACAACCGGAGGATAGTGCGACTGACCCGTAACGGTCGACTGCGCTGTCACTACGCTACGAACGACACCCACCTCGTCATGCCTCAGACGCTGGCCTTTAACTGTGACGGAAACCTCGTCGTGGTTGACCGTACACACGTCAAGGTCTTTGCCGTCACGGATGACTGCACAGATGGCTCCGACCAACCGAGACCGAAGCCAAGGAAGAAGACGGAGGACGGACGTAGGAAGTCGAATCCCTCTAAGAAGAAGAATTCGAGCTCTACGTCGCAGGCGAATGTCCGCGGGGTTACTAGTCTTTCCCTAGATGGGGTAAACGGGACAACGAAGGTCGCGGAAGGACCGGTGGAAAGCGGGGCAAACGAAGCCATCGTTAAACAGTTTCTAGAGACGGAGGTTTGGTAGCACCGTGTTATCCAAGAGAGGTTCTTTAAACAGTGGTGAAGTGATCTCTAAAAGTCATAATTTCGTTGTCTCTGTTACGCAATATAAAGTTTATGCAAGCGAGTACAGTCTGTACTATAGATGCAGTTTATGAAGTGGTGACTGGTGACCTCTTAAAAATGTTACAGTATATATATATATCGCAGGTGCCTTTATAAAGTCGTGCTTAACGAAACAACAAAATATGATCTTTTAAAGTGGTACATTCTTTAGAGGGTATCTTTTAAAGTGGTACATTCCAAATTGGTTCATTCTATTAACTTAAAGGTCACCTTTTAAATGATTATATTAGTTAAATATTAACTACTAAAAGTGATGCGATCTATGTATATATCTGCATTGTATTGTGTTAGTAAGTTAATATAGCGCCTGTAACGGAATAAATCTGTTTAAAAGTGGTGAATGACAACAACCGATTTAGTCGTAATCCATTACAATCTAATCTAGTTCCATCCAATGAAGTCACACGTATTCCAATCCAAACCAATTTAGAGGCTTCTTTAACTCCACGAGCGTAATACTCGAGTTGGCGGCTAATTAGCTTCATCGTTCTTGACAACAATCCAATGGATATATAGGTCTGGTCAAATATATAGGTCAGGTAACTTATGTAGGTCAGATCTCTGTATTTATGTCCGGTCAAATGTAGAGGTAAAATATGTAGGTCATTATACATGGCATGTTAAAAAATGTTCTAACTCCCTCCATAGTCTGTCTGTGTGCCAAGAGGCTTTTTTGGGATGTCCCAAAAGGCGCTATAGAAGTACCTAGATACATCGAAACTTCTTCGATCTCACTATCCGTTTTCTATATTTCTCGGAAATCAACCTCTGTTTAAACCCGCTTCCACTTTTACAAACAGCAATCTGTGCGACTTCGAGCCGGAAACAGTATTCAGCAATTATTGCATTGGCTCAGCTATGCTCTCTATTTCTGGCCATTGTCGGCTTCGTCAGATGTCATCACAAAGCATTTAGTATAATACGGTAGTGGCTATGCTGTCTATGTGTGTTCGGGTATGTGCGTGTATTTGTCACTGTTCAGGTGAGGCATCAGTACGGTGTTCAGGAGTGCCGTGCAAGTAGTCACTGCTACACTTGACCCACTGCAGAGGTCAGAGGTTCAAATCGCCGTCTGACAGAAAGACATCTCGAATATTGTGCTCCACTTGCGTCACTGGCGCCCCTAGCGAATCTAGCTACAACATGGCTTCGCTCGGTCTTGCAAGTAGGGCAACATTTTCAGTTGCCGGTGTTTTTCATCAAGTCCTCTGCCCTTGGGCAAGTTCAATTGTCAAATGGTGCCACTCCTCTCGATGCTGGGCGTCCTCCTTCAGTCTACTCTATCCATCCACCATCATCCAATCCAGCAGCATCCATCTAGGTCTTCCTCTAGTCCTCAGCCCTCCATTCTTCCTTCCATGTCGGTGTCATGAAAACGAAAATACTACAAGCCCTGCTGTGAGAGCTGTTCCTTTCAGTTCGCAGCACTATATCAAATTTTGTCATTACATTACAATAAAGGGACACATAAATGAATATCCATGAACTCAGATATGCCGGGCAAATTCTGAGTTTCGTATTGAATCTTCTCTATGCCTCTATGCCATCATATACGTCAGGAATGGAAACAGGATATTGGGTTGAATTCCCTGCTTCGAAATTGTCTACGTTTCAGTTTCTGTCTGTCTCTTTCTGCTTCGGTCTCCTTCTTTCTATACGTGAGAAGTCAGCGGGGGGTTCGGCCATTCCCGTGACTACTGACTGTAGACGGGTACGTGACCTACGCATGTATGGCCCTCCTTTCGTCTGCCGCTGCAGTACATAGTGCCACAGTACTTTATAAATTATAGTAGGCCTATTAGTACTAGTAATAGGCCTTAATCGTTAACCTAATAAGTAAATATTAGGGTTGCTGCTCTACATAAATACTAATCAACTAACTTAAAAGCTGGGCTTGCTAATGACACTCTATATAATATTCCGCTCATAAATACAATATAATGAGTCGATAATTCAAATCAAATATAATTAGTTTAGTAGCTTGTGAATTGACAGAGTTCACGGAAAACAGATGCTAAATGATATTTATGTTGCCGGTTGTGACAGCGCTATATAAATGTTTTGATGCATAAATACAATATATATATATATAATATATATTTTTATATGTGTACAACTATATCTTTAGTAGACAACAAGTTAGTTTTTTATGTGACTTTTTATACCATATAGTAACAAATTACTCTATAGTTAGACTAACTTATAACTATTTTATACACAGTATACACTACCAGTATTACATAACCCAACAAACCTTAGCCTACACTCAATCACCAGTCTCACGTGACTAACAGTGTCAGTTATACAATTTAAATTGTATTTAAACTTATCGGACATAAAATGCACGGTACTAGGTCACACTCAATGTGACTTGCAGTTAGACAATTTCGCGTGGTAGGCTAACCGTATTAGTCCACACAGCTGTCTAGCTGCAGGACACACTGATTGCATCTTAGAACCAGACAGTTTTTGTCTAAGAGGCCTTTAGAAAGAACGGTTAGTGTCTTCTGTTAGCCGACAGAATATTGGTCTTACAACGTAAATGAAAACGCACGAAACAAAGATTGTATTAGAAAACGTAGACGTTTTTAAGAAAAAGACTCACAAGAACGCAAAAAAACACGGACGTCACAAAATAACGACGAAATAATTGCTGATAACATTTTTTTCATGCTTTGACATGGATTCTTTGAGACAATTACAAGAAACTGCGCCGCTTTCACAATGTGCTTTCGATCCTCTTACTAACAGGAAACGCTTAACAGCTGAGGTAAAGCGATTCAGGTTGCATCGTGTCATTTTTAGTCTAGTTAGACGTAAATATTGACAGCATTGTAAAGATTACTTCTTTGAAACGGTGCTACAAAAGTAATCGATGATTAGGGCCTACAACATTGTTACGGACTCCTGCAAACTGTTGCGGTCCATATGAATAACAATTCAGAAAATGTATGGAGTTGGTTTTTGTAGCAAAACATTTAAACAGGGCCTCTTAAAAACCTGTCAGTTTTTATCAGTTTCAAGAATATCCCTTCTATCTGCTATTGATGCATGCAACAAAATAGCTGACACGATAATAAAACTCTGATGAACTGCGTGCGGGATAACCTTTCTCATAAGCCTATAAACTGAAGAAGAAGAAAATCAGTCCCTTGATGCAGCCAAAGTATGGTATGAAGTGTTAGCGACTTCATTTTCTGATCCTCGGCTTATGAGGGCGGGCGGACAATCCTCTCCCTCACCGTCTCATCTTCCCACCGACAATGTACGGTCAGTGTACTTATTATACTGAGTTGGCTAGGGGGTGCAGGTGGGGCAGAAATCTCGAACAAAATTTCTGCCCTGGCAGGGATTTGAACCCCAACCTCTCGACCGACAGTCAAGCACGCTAACCACTGCACAACCGGTATTGAACACCTATTATAAAACTGAAAAAAAGTTGTCTAATTGACAGAAACAAGTAACTGAATAATATTTATGATTAAAATCGTAATACTGATTATGAAATTGTTTGCGCTTATAGTGACAAAGGATCTTTAATTGTGCACCTATGAACTCAGTACATTTTCCTCAAGAAGATATACAGTATGTTCCTTTTGCAGGAGAAGAGGGAACTTTCCACTCCCTGTTTCAGACTAGTGTGCTCCTTAGGGTGCACTTTTGCCCATAGCTGGAGATTATTGATTAATCTGAGATACTTATTGAGATGCTGAATTATGGGGACCTTTGCTGGAAATAGACCTCTGACAAGCAGACACGTTACATCATTCTCACTTTAAGGGGTCATTGCAATTCACTTTGTATGAACATAATCTCAGTCGGTCAATAATTATCAATTATATTCAAATTCAAAACATATTAATGATATTAAATAATTATCATCAGTTTTCAGTAAGTAATTACAACATTCAATTGTTATTAATATTCGCATTCGAATAACAACATCCATCTCTCAGTTTAAAAACTAGTCAGATGAACAGTTCCAATCACTTTCATTCTGAAAACTAAGGTGATTCCGGTTACGATATAAAGAAGTGAAAGAGAGACCGATACGAAGAGAGAGGAGAGGAGATTGGTGTAAGTAGATAGAGAGAGATGAAGGGAGAGAGAGAGAGAGAGAGAGAGAGAGAGAGAGAGAGAGAGAGAGAGAGAGAGAGAGAGAGAGAGAGAGAGAGAGAGAGAGAGAGAGAGAGAGAGAGAGAGAGAGAGACAGACAGAGACAGACAGAGACAGACAGAGACAGACAGAGACAGAGACAGACAGAGACAGACAGAGACAGAGACAGACAGAGACAGACAGAGGCTGAGATAGACAGAGACACAGAGAGACAGATAGAAGGACAAAAAGAAGGAGCTTGTAAGGTATTCAATCTCAAGTTAACATCACTCAGAGATTACATGCACCCAGGGTAGTCGGTCAGCTGGTAAGAATGGTAGAAAAAGTTTAGTGAAAGCCAAAATGAGCCCAGCCATAAATGCCGGAAGATTTATACACCGCACATTGTCATAGCTCACAAGGACTCGTACCCAATCCGCTCTTGCATTACCTACCTCATTACATTACATTACCTAGTAGTCAAACACTGGTTTATTTATACCCAGCAAAAATCTCAATTAGTACAGCGTCGTGTGTAAAGAATGTCCACAAATTACACACGAGTGAAAGATTAGCCATGTATAGCTTACTAGTCTATAAATTATGAGCATCAAAGCAATAACATGGTTTCATTCCTAGTTCGCTTTAAAAACTGTAATATACATAGAGCACATTCATTAGTATACAGCGACCAGTACAACGATAAAACTGCATGGGCTGACTTATTTATAGGAGAAACAGGTCAAGTGAAAGTTGCGCCTATAATGGTTCCACCAATAACAATGAAACTCATTTCGTGTGAAAACTGCCGCATATTCGTGATCAGTCTGTATGTACTTTGTACACGAATGTGTGAAATTTGAGCCTTTTTACTGGAATTGGAGTGTTTTTAATAGACCTATGTGTTTTGTGTCCGAAGTAATGTCTGGAAACATCAAATACTAATGTGGCCAGTGCACTAACGGAGTTTTGGCGAAGAGCATTGGTACTAGTCAACTTCAAAAGACACAAGACAGCCAAAGGTATGAAGAGTATGCGGATTCATTCTCACAGGGCATCTGATTATTCTACTCTCCACCCGCCTGACCCTCGCATCGACAGTGTACAGTGCATGCCCTCATATCGCTAGTATATTTTGCTATAAGGCGCTAAAATTCCTTCAGTTCTGTTGAGGGTTTCTCTAGCCTCTAATAATTATGTGACAGAATAGCAAATCAACTGGAGGACACGACCAGACAATTGATGTGCGGCCCTGCGGTTAACTGCAAGGAGCTATCTGGCTACAGACCCCAGTGGCTATATAACTAGATTAAAGCCAGGCAACCACGTTCACTGACCCCATAGCAGTCCTGCCGCATCCGTAATATCAAGTGCGCATTATATGGCGCCTCTTCAGGGAAACTGTAGGAGGTGCCAATTATGACAATTGGAGACTAGCTTTGGGCTCAATGTGTTCTTTTCGAAAACTTCTCAGGGCACAGATGACCAGATTAGTATTTGCAGTCGTCAGGCATTACTTTCAGTACATTGGTGTGTGTCTGTACGTGTGTGTGTCTGTACGTGTGTGCGTGTGTGTGAGCGTCGTCACACTTCCGGGGTCACCCAATTCCGTCGACAGAGGACGCTCTAGACTGGCGCCTCCTACGTGCAGTCCTTCTTGTAGCCCTTCTTTCTCCCCATTATCGCTCGCAGACCAGACGTCTGCTGTTGTTTCTTTCCGCCGACAGGTGGCGACGCAGTCCTTTCGCCTGACGACGGTTTCCATGGCAACGACTTCTGGCGACCCGACCGGTTGGCCAGAACAGACAGCCAGTTGTTAGACGTAGCAACCGATTGGTCGGCCTTGACCTTCGGCCGACCTTGACCTTGGAAAAACCTTTGCCACGGTGAGGGGGCTCGGCCGTTCCTACATACCACAGACATTGAATTAATTAACAAATTGCAGGACATTGGGATACAATATAATGCCATACAATACAGTACAGTTCTGACAATACATTACAGTATAATGTAAAGCAACGCAGTTCAATACAAAATACATTACAATCATTGAACTACACGTTCTTGCCTTGAAAACAGTTTACTCGATTGGACTAACTGAGGCAGTGCAGATACGATTGACCTGGAATGGACAACATTATTCTGACCAAATCAGAATGGACATAACAATTGAACTAGAACATATTAAACTAGACAAGACGAGAGTAGAATGGAACAGACAGGCATATCAAATAGAACTATATTAGTTTAATTCTATGCTAGACTTGCTTACACTACAGACAGGATTATATTAGAGCAATGCATGTCCGTTCTAATGCCCTTCTATCCGTCTACCTCTGTGTCTGTCTGTCTGTCTATCTGTATGTCTGTTTGTGACCTGAGTAACAAGAGATTGCCAACTGGAACTCGCCGATGATAAACGCCAGAATGTTCTCACAGTTTTTACTCAATGCTCGCTAGATGGACGTTGGGACCGGAGATCGAGGCAGAGACAGAGACGGAGAAAGACTTCCGCAGATACACCGATATAAACACAGACATACAGATAGATACCGATACTGAAAGAGAAACAGACACCCTTTCTGTGACAGAAAGGACAAAGACCCAGTAAAGAGGGAGACAAAGACAAAGACTGAGGCAGAGACAGAGATTAGCACCGAGGAAGACAGACAAAGAATAAGACAAATAGAAAGAGACTTTCATTGGGAGAAAGACTCGGACAGATATGTAACAACAACAACAATAATAATAATGGTGAGTAATCGATTTGAAAGAGGTGAGTCCAGCGTTTAAAGTGGTCTGGGAACTGTGGGAACGGCGTTCCTACTGCTCTGAAAATGTTTTGCTTGTGTTCCCACTGCTTACCATGCAATGGAACCATGATAACACATGCGTTCCCACAAAAACTCTACTTAGTAGTTCCCACTACTCGCTCAAACCACTTTAACCACTGGGTGAGTCTTTAGTTCAGCAACAAAGAACCGACAAAGAACCGACAAAGAACCGACAAAGAATGACAAAGAACCGACAAAGAATTGACAAAAAACCCAAACAGAATCGACAAAGAACCAAAGAACGCATAGATCTAAGCTGAAAACGCCAGGGAGCCAATGCAGTTCTGGTGGGATGCGCAGCACGAGGCAAAGCATCCGTGAATCGATTGCAGTATTTGCTTGTATGATGGATGAGCAAGGAGATGGAGCAGGGTGAATTAATTATTAAAGCCTATGAACAATAAGACAAACTTCACAATGGATTCTTCCTTCAACTGGCAGCCAATTACATGAATGTAAGATGGTAGTAATCAGTGGCGGAGGGGGATTGTCCCCCCAAACTTTTGACTGGCCTATCTGTTCCCCAAAATGCAACAATCCGGTCCCCAAAAATCTGTTCCCCAAAGTTATGTACAGATTTCCCCCTCTGATTGTAATATGTTGGTATTTAGAGGTCTTTGTAATAGTAGTAACCAGAGAATTTTTAGGTATTTGTTGTTTGTGCAAATCACTCTAAATGAGAATTGAGTTACAATAATCCATTCGGCTGGAAAACAGGGCATTGGCCAACGAATCTAGAACAATTGGAGCATGTAAGATTGGATTCTACGAATAGCCAGTAATTGAAAGTGAACTGTTTTGCATAATGCCTGTAAATGTTGGGAAAATGGCATGTTGGAGTCGAAGATAATTCCCAGCAACGAACACATTCAAAGCGACAACAAGCAATCAATCCAACTGAATTGATGTGTAGCAATAAAATTTACGGAGTTGTTGACTTGTACCTAAGAGAAGGAATTCGGTTTTAAGAAGGATCGGTCGGAAGTTCGTTACTAGCCATCAGAAACTGGATATTACCTCAAATGAAAGCAAGTAGTTGATGAGCAAAAGGTCAGATGCGTGACTTAAACGATAGGAATAGTTAAGTATAATAATCGGAATACAAATGGCTGATCTTGCCCAGTTAATCCTAGGGAAAAAGACAGTAATGTCTCTTTCTCTGTATACGACCGCTTGTAAAGTATATACGTCTACTTATCCTTGTATAATAGCCTATGTCCATCTGGCCACCTCTCTTATACGATGTGTTATCCATAAGTCTCCCAAATGATGCTGGAGAAGGAGGATTTACGACATAATCTCTCTCTATGTCTCTGTCTCTGTCTGTCTCTGTCTGTCTGTCTGTTTCTGTTTTCTATCTTTCTCTCACTCATTCTCCGTTGTCTCTCTCTCGTTCTCGCTCTCGCTCTTGCTGTCACTCTCTCTCTCTCTCTCTCTCTCTCTCTCTCTCTCTCTCTCTCTCTCTCTCTCTCTCTCTCTCTCTCTCTCTCTCTCTCTCTCGCTTTCGCTCTCAGTCTCTGTCTGTCTGTCTGTCTGTCTGTCTGTCTCTCTCTGTGTCTCTCTCTCACTATGTCTCTCTCTGTGACGCATCACTTGCGCAGGATCATCACACCCTGCCAATCGCTTCTAGTGCCATCATGGGCTACTTTCTATTATAATACCCTTTTGCTGGCGGCGCTCTGTAAATGCAAGACAGCAAATTAATAGACCAGATATCGAATGGCCTAGATTAGTCGCATAGATCGAATTTTAAATACAGCTTACGTTCGGCGGTACGTATTGTATTGTATCTAAAGATTTATATAGCGCCTCGCTCAGAATAACTATTCGTAGAGAAACACACAAACAGAGGCAAAGAGACAACGACGGAGATAAATTGTGAGAGGATGAAGCGGTGTAGGAGAAGGAGGAAGAAGGTGGAAGAAGACGAGACGAAGAAAGCGTTGGTGAAGATAATGATGTCGATGACGAGGAAAGTGAAGAAATGAAAAAAACAAAGAAATAGAAAGACGAGAAAGAAAGCCGAGGATGGGTTGAGAAAATAGCAGTAAGGAAATAGAGGAGAAGATAAGAAACAAGAGCATAAGATAAAGAAATTTAAGAACGAGAAAAACAGTGACAAAAATTACGAGGAAGGAAAGAACTATAGAGTTTGATGAACAGAAGGAGAAGGAAAAGAAGGAGAGAAGGGATGCATGAGAAAGAGGTAGATGAAATTACAGAGTGAGTAGGAGGAACAGGAGGAGAAGAGGAAAATTCAGAATAAGGATACGCAGGTAAAAGAGGAGAAGAAAACAAATAGGCTATTGAAGAACATGGAAGTAGCAATACAAGACTGGGTAGGAAGAGGAACACGATAAAATGAGGAGGAGGAGGAGGAGGAGGAGGAGGAGGAGGAGGAGGAGGATTAAGAGGAGAAAAATGAAAACAGCAGAAATAATAAGACGAAGGTAAGGCATAATAAAATGAGCAAGATGAAGAAGGGAGGAGGAGGAGGATAAATAGGAGAAAGAGATTAATTATGGTATGAGAAGGAGAAAAAGAAATGAGAAGAAAAGATGGCAAACAGCTGAGTGAGGAAGATGAAGGTAAGACACCCTATAGGCCCTAATGAGTAAGATGAGGAGGAGGTGGAGGAGAAAAACAATAGACTCAAGAGGAGCGGGTTGAGGAGATGGTGGAGTGGCCTTTGTTCACGAAAGCCGTTGAACTAAAAATGAACACAGAGGAGGAGGAGGAGGACGAAGAGGAGGAGGAGGAGGAGGAGGAGGAGGAGGAGGAGGAGGAAAACGATAGACTGATTAGGGTCGAGTTGAGGAGATGGTGGAGTGGCCTTTGTTCACGAAAGCCGTTGAACTAAATGAACATAGAGAAGGAAGAGGACAAAGAGGAGGAGGAGGAGGAGGAGGGAGGAGAGGAGAAGGAGGAGGAGGAAGCGGAAGAGGAAAACGATAGACTGAGGATCGAGTTGAGGAGATGGTGGAGTGGCCCTTGTTCACGAAAGCCGTTGAACTAAATGAACATAGAGAAGGAAGAGGACAAAGAGGAGGAGGAGGAGGAGGAGGAAGAGGAGAAGGAGGAGGAGGAGGAAGCGGAAGAGGAAAACGATAGACTGAGGATCGAGTTGGGGAGATGGTGGAGTGGCCTTTGTTCACGAAAGCCGTTGAACTAAATGAACATAGAGAAGGAAGAGGACAAAGAGGAGGAGGAGGAGGAGGGGGAAGAGGAGAAGGAGGAGGAGGAAGCGGAAGAGGAAAACGATAGACTGAGGATCGAGTTGAGGAGATGGTGGAGTGGCCTTTGTTCACGTGAAGCCGAAGCAGTTGAATTAATGAACACAGCTGCTGCCGTGCTTAGCATCATCACCACTGGATCGATAAGCGCTTCAGCAGTTACGGTTGCTGCAGCTGACGGAACCGAGTGGACACACAGAAGATGTTGCTGGTGATGCTGCTGCTGCTGCGGCAAGGCAGGTTCTGTGAGGAGGGCAGCAAAGGATGGGGGAATGAGGGGAAAATCCGATGGGATTAGAAGACAGCTGACCTGGTGCTGGTCCTTTGGGCTTCTACATGCGAACGTATCAATCTTATGCTCCTATAAGTTTATTCGCTTAGCTGACAATGTCATTAGACGCACGATTTGTGAATAGATTCTTACGTCATGTCTTATATATAAATATAATCCACAATTATGTATTATATCATGCATTTCTAATACATAACATTCGTGTAAATTATATATATAGGCCAGGTCTATGTCTTCGTATATAATGTGACTTTATGTTATTCTCAAATACCAGGTGGCCCTATTAGCGGGATTCGTCATCCCTTCTGGGTCTCCCCTTGTCAACCAATATCAATGGAAATTACTACATTAACTGCCATAATAATATTGTTTTATGTTGGTTCAGGAAATATATTGAATTGAATTGAATTATATAGCCCATTTATATCGTTTAATTCGTATTGATTGCATAAATGCATACAAGCACATACTATATATAATTGTATATTCATATAACATAAATACATATAGGCTACAAACACATATACAATATACACATATGAGGCAAGCATACATAAGAAAAACAGGTGATAACAGCTTATTCCAGAGCGTTGGGCGACTATAAGGCAAGAGAAAACGCTGCTGTTTGGATGCGTGAAATAATAAGTCTCAGAGCATCCAGTGACTGAGTGTATTAGTCTCTATCTGTGGATCCTCAGGGGGTCAATTAACACGCGAAATGATTCGGCTGACCACACTAGCCAGCCTTGAGTCTTGTTACGATGGTTTCTCCCAGCTTATTGCACACTTGGCCATTGCTGAAGGGTGTTTTCCGTCATGCTTCAAATCTGCTCTAGTCACGCCGTTAGCCCGTTACTTAAAAAACCAGACCTTGACAGCAGCAATCTTTCTAACATCAAACCCATCTCTAACCTGAATAACATTTCCAAGATCCTTGAACGTCTTTTTCTTACGCGTATCAAGAAACACATTACTTTCTCTCCCAACTGCAGTCATTATCAGTCAGCTTACCGCGCAGGCCATTCCACTGAGACTGCTCTTGCTTCTACACTGGATAACATCTTCTCGTTAATTGACAATGGTAAAGCCTGCCTCTCAGTATGCCTTAGCCAACTGCTAGTCGCACTTTGGTGTACATACATTTAGTAAACGCTGTTTAAAATTACATTACTGAGGACTTTTATTGGTAGAAAGAATTAAGCAGATAAATTACTTTATATTGAGCGATATTATTGAGGGATGAATTTCTTCACCAAACAATAACTTATTACCTGCCAATTCGTCGTAATTTGTCATTCGCCAAAATTAATGCTAATTTTACACATACTGAAAGTACCACTGATGAGATGAATGGTACTAACCAGTTACATAGGTCATAGCAGTCGCCGTAGAGAAGTCTGGCTTTGTACATACAGCTACCAGTGCAGTATGCGATTGCGTTATCCTGATATTCGGTGCTACAATCAAAGATATCTCTTCAATATGAGGCAAGGTAAGGAATAAGGTAAGATATGGCATGGAATAAGATAAGATAAGGTAAGACGAGGTAAGGTAGGTTAAGGTAAGTTAAGGTAAGGTTAGGTAAGATGAGGAAAGGTTAGAGCGAGGTTATTGGTTCCTTTGGTCATTGAGAAAGAGGTACTACAGATGGACATTACAGACGAACATAGTTATGTAAAACAAGACTTAACAAAATACGGGAAAGCTTTTGGATTTGACAAACAAATGCATTGCAAATCCATTGAAAAAGCCAGGAGCCAGGCTTCAGTGGAAACGCAAAAAGCCGAAAAAGGTAAGGTTAAGGTAAAATAAGTTAAATAACATAAGTCATAAGGTATAAGGACGTCAAGAACTGATGACGATGACAATAATGAGGAACATAAGGTATAGGCCTATAGGTTAAAGGCTTACGGCGTATGTATGTATATATGTATATATATATGCATGTATGACATGTATGTATGTATGTATGTAACTATGTATGTATGCATGCTTGCATGTATATGTGCATGTATGTATGTATGTATGTATGTATGTATGTATGTATGTATGTATGTATGTATGTATGTATGTATGTATGTATGTATGTATGTCTGTATGTTGTTGATGATGATGATGATGATGATGATGATGATGATGATAATGATGATGATGATGATGATGATGATATATTCGTTTATTGACCAAGCAGGAAGACATACATGTATGTTATGTATATATGCATGTATGACATGTATGTATATATATGTAATATTATGTATGTATGTATAAATGTACGTACGTATGTATGTATGTATGTATGCATGTATGTATGTATGTATGTATGTATGTATTTATGTATGTATGTATGTATGTATGTATGTATGTATGTATGTATGTATGTATGTATGTATGTATGCAGTGGCGTAACTTCATATTCTGGGCCCCCCTGCAAGATTTTCAAAATGGGCCCCCTCCATACAGCCGATGACAATCTGATAGACAATTTTATGTTTCAAATTATCGACTCACTTTTGAGGCATACATTTTAATTATTTTAATTTATGATATTTTATTTTATTATTAATTTGTAATCTTATGCCACAACTAAAAATTGTTTTCGATTTGCATTAAAATTGATTAAATGTTATAAATGAAATGTTACTGAATATTGTTTTATTCAATGTTACGAAATCATAAATCAAGAACAGTTTTGTATTTAGTACAGTACAGATAAGTATTCTAAGACAAGTCCTTGCGACGACTCTTTATCTCTGCAAATCGGTCAATGAGCTGGTCAACATCCATAACTTTTGCCCGCGAGGCTTCAATGCTCAACAAGGCTAAGCCACTAAGGCGTTCTTGACCCATCGAATTGCGGAGATAATTTTTGATGAACTTAAGTTTCGAAAATGACCTTTCTGCTGTAGCTGCAGAGTTGAATGCTTCATATTCATTGCTTATTATGAGATCTGGCGAGCCGTGATCAGACAAATCGGTTGCCACAGTATTGTCTTTAAAACTGTTAACTTGAGAATTTGTATCTATCTGTAGTTCACTGACTTCACTGCCTCTGGTATCCTCCTGAGGCTCCTGCTCATTTTCTTCATTACGTACATTTGCAACAGATTGTGTTTCTTCCTTTTTAGTCTGTGCCGGTAACAAAAATGAGTCAATTTTACATCGTTTTTTAAGTTCGTTTTGTAAATCCTTCTTTTTCCGTCGTTTAGCTGCTCCACTTAGAGGCTTGCTAGCCATCATTAGTACAATTTTTTATTTTTAAATCTTAAATTTTGTATTGTAATCCGATCTAATGTTTTGTTGTTATATAATTTAAAAAATAGTAATAATAATTTTACATTTTTATATTATTAAAAACTATTTTATTAATCTATTTAAACAAACTTTTTAAATAAATATCAACAACGATGGCCGACGGAAACTTGGCAATGAGACTAATGACGTCAGCATAAATCAAAGACGAAAAGTGAAACTAATTGAGTGAATTAACTGCAAATTTCAACGTCATCTGGCGATTATAGTTTGCCTTCGAGTCACTGCTCACTAGCTTAAATCAAAGCCTAGAAAAATATGCGCCGACCGCGCATCAATAGTAATATTCCACATCATCTGCCTGCCTGCATGATTTATTGATTTTACAAGGCTAAGGAGTTTACAAGGAGTTTCGGTTTCCGGCTTTCTGCTGTGCATTTATTAATTAAAATAGTTCATTTTTTCAGGTTTGAAAATGGGCCCCCTTTTACCTGGGCCCCCCCGCAGTTGCGGGCCCTGCGGGCCCATAGTTACGCTACTGTATGTATGTATGTATGTATGTATGTATGTATGTATGTATGTATGCATGCATGTATGTATGTATGTATGTATGTATGCATGCATGTATGTATGTATGTATGTATGTATGTATGTATGTATGTATGCATGCATGTATGTATGAATGTATGCACTGGTATTTATATATCCTGTACGTATTAAACTTAATTGAGCACATGGATTAAGTCGCGAAGTCCAGAGGAATCTTCGTCGTTGGTCGGCTGTCACGTCAAAAAATTCCGGCGGAAAAAGACGAGCCGGAAGTAGCTGTGGGAGTCGGCAGAACTAGACAAACAGTCGGACGGAATTAGTGCTTGGCATGCCGGGAAACATTATCTGTCCATTAGGTCGACCAACGAAGGCGACCTAAAGCTCTGTCTCTGTCTGTCTGGCTCTATACTCTGCCTCTGTCTCTGTCTCTCTGTCTCTATGTCTCTTGCTCTATGTCCAATGCACTCTGCAGCGTTTCGCAGCTGCCACGCAGATAGGAATCACGTCCAATCGAAAACAAGCTGTTGCCATGACGACGTTTGTTACAGCGGATTAGTCACGTTGCTCTTTTGACGTCATCAGGCGTTTCTAATTATAGTCTCCGACGCAAATACATCCGAAGATACTAATTAAATGATGTCATGCAACGCCCAATAAGTAAGGCAATTCCATGTAGAGTAACTTAATGCTGCTTCTTTTCGCGGGGCTTAGTTCACAGGGCGCACTTCTCAACGGTTCACCTTACGAAATTAGTATAGCAGTAGTTTAACGACAATGTGTGGTAACAGAGACTATTAGCGTCGCCCTCCTCCTTTATCCAGGCTTGAGACTGGCACTGTCAGAAAGCGAACAGTGGCGGAGTTTATCTTACGAGAGGCGCTTTACAAATGCTTAAATAGGATACGATACGATACGATAATGCAAGGGAGGTCTCATATAAGGTGCAATAATTCAAGGGAAGGTGATTGCATGCTAAGGAAGCGTAATCAAACAGATGGTGTGAGAAACTGATGACGAAGACGACGATTATGATGATGATGATGACGCTGTTTTAGAACTTGTTGCGTTGCTTAGTTTTCAACTGTGGTATCGTATTAACTGTTTAGGGCTCTCCGTTTGTTGCCTAAATAGCATCAATAATGATAACTGTATATTGTAATCATTTTGGGAACAAGACATTTCTTTGAATTGAATTGAATATGCCGATTGGTTAAGGCCTTCGTTGGTCGACCTAATGGACAGGCAACAGCTAATTCTTGAGCGACGCGACAAATCACAGAGGTAAATCAGAGATATCGCGTTAATTAAGCACAAGATAAAGTTTCCTGGACAACCAGAGATGGAGGGAAACAGACGAACTGTAAGGGAATTTTGATACAATTAAGTGTAGAACTCTACACAATTCAAGCAATAGGTGGCGCTAAAGAAGAACTTAATCGTCTGTGGTGATCTACGCATCTCTTGCGGCATACTTGTTGCAAAGTATGAAGTAGTTGCTTAGATTATTAGCCTTGAAGAAATTGAAACCACAGACAATAGCTGCTGAATCTGAGACGAGATGGACTTACTATCTCTTTTGTATTGGTATCGCTGTGTCGACCTTGTCGTCGGTGCGTTTTCGTAGCCTCTCCTGTAGACAGAAAAGAAGATCAGATGCTTATGATGATGATGATGATGATGATGATGATGATGATGATGATGATGATGATGATGATGATGATGATGATGATGATGATGATGATGATGATGATGATGATGATGATGATGATGATGATGATGATGATGATGATGATGATGATGATGATGATGATGATGATGATGATGATGATGATGATGATGATGATGATGATGATGATGATGATGATGATGATGATGATGATGATGATGATGATGATGATGATGATGATGATGATGATGATGATGATGATGATGATGATGATGATGATGATGATGATGATGATGATGATGATGATGATGATGATGATGATGATGATGATGATGATGATGATGATGGTGATGATGATGAAGAAGAAGAAGATGACGAAGACAAAGAAGAAGAAAGAACAAGAGCGTTATAAGAGGGAAAACAATTCTTTAAGTTACTAGAATATCGGGTACCGTATGTTTGGTTGCTAATTTATTCAAAGCATCTCGTGTTACAGTGAACTATTTGCGTTTTAAAAATATATGGCCTAGTTCCTAACGCATTCTAAGCCTTCGAGAATTTTTATTTATTCTCCATATGAAGTTCAGGAAATGGAAATATTGAAAACAGTTAAACTGGTTCATAACTAGAGTCAGTGCTTTTTTTCAGCCGGAACGGTCCGGAACGGCGTTCCGGTACCTTTTTTCAGCTATTAAAAAATAATTTATTTAATTTAAATTTTTAATAAAAAATATTTAAAATTACTTAGATACTTTAATTTAATTTTAGTGCTTTCAGTGTTTATTGATATTGATATAGAAATATTAGCATAAAATATGCCCCTATAATTGTTCTGAATTTGTTGAGTTCCGGAACCTTTTTTTCTAGAAAAAAAGCACTGACTAGAGTTAAATCCACATAATTATACTATTAATGGTAATAAAGTTGAACTGAATAATATGTAGAAATGAATTTAAAGCAGCACAGAAATAACCTTTTAAATGGGACGAATTGTCGTGCAATCCTTAGCAGTGTCAGCATGGACTCCTAGTTAGGTCTCTCAGTCTTACTGACAGTTGGAATATTTTTGTCCGCAATGCGTCACCGCAAAAGGCCAACAAGTTCGTTGAGTTAGGCTTTTTTCCTTCACAGACACCGACCATTACTTGCTTGTCTCGTGCACCAACTAAATCACAGGGCACTTCCGTTGTATGGGCGAAAGTAAACGACTATTGCTAGTCTCGGACAAATGTCCTCAGGTGACGAATTGTGGCCTGTCATAAATGCTTACGGCCCTATCGCTGGAGTCCGAGCTGGCTAATATGATCCCTATACGCCACAATAGATGGACGAACGGTGAAACAGGGCTTGCCTTACGAGACGGTAATAAGGAAACGTAAGACGATGCATCAGTTCTTATTTTACAACCAGTTTATTTTCATCAACTGCTTTCATCACCTCTGTAAGACGAGTTCTTTATCTGTTTGGCCTAAAGGGAAAGAAGGGAAAGAGTGCGCGGTATATTAACCAAGTAGCCTGAAATAATCGTGGGTGTGATAAAGAGAGGTAAGTGTAAACCTAGGTACCCCTACGCGTTTCTCTGTAGCGACCGTATGGCCTTGACTGCTGCTCAGATTTGAGGTACAGAGAAGGCCAGTCGTACGTATGCATGTATGAATGTACATATTATGAATGTGTGTATTTTTAGTATATTTGTAGCAAGTAACTTACTATAGGCCTTGTTAACTTAATTGTTAACCAATTTTTCAATACTTACGAGATGCGACTTGAAAAGATATTAATTATACATTGACAAAATAAGGCATGAAAATTATAGTCAGGAATAATTTCAGGTAAAGTAAGGTGAGGCTTGATAATCGGGTTTAATAACTTCTATAGCGCAGTTGCAATAATAAAGTAGGCATCAATCAGTGACGCATTGAAAATATATGGTATGTAAGATAAGACAAGGTGGGTAGTGCGAGGTAAGGCAAGTTTGGAGCCGTTCCAGTTTAAAGCAGCTTTAAATTCAAAGATTTACTTTTGTTCTGTAATACTCCGAATTTTAAATCTGGACCCCTCTAGATTAATATGTGGGTAGGCTACATATAGGTCCACCTAATTCAAACTTTTTACCAAGGGTTCACCCAAGATTCCTAGACTATAGCGCCATAGAAGTGTAAGAAGAGATAGAATGTATTAGCGCAGTTTAGTTGTTTTAAGTTAGAATAGGAACGAATAGAGCAGATTGGATTGGTTTAAAATAGTAAGATCATATAAGAACATATCGAAACATATATATATATCTCATATATAGGGAATTGATTACATTGACCCTTTGGTTGCTTCCCCGTCACTAATCAATGTCGCTAGACCACTGGTTGAAATAATCAACTGTTCATTTTGCTCTGGTATATTCCCTAACGCATTGAAAATCGCTAAGGTTGTTCCCATCTTTAAAAGGGGTGAAACGGGGATGTGGCTAATTATAGACCCATCTCCGTTCTGCCGTTCTTTGCTAAAATATTTGAAAAATTAATGTACGAAAGACTAAGCAACTTTCTAGAAAAAGCTAATATTATATTTCCATCTCAACATGGTTTTCAAGCTGGTCGCTCCCCGTCTATGCCATTGCTGAGTATCCAAGACTAAATATTACGCAATTTCCGATTAGATTAGTTAATAATAGATTGGATAGACAGAACGAGATTGGATTTGATTAGATTATTTATTTATTTATTCATTACGAATATTTATATAGCGCCCCATCAAGGCTACTACTGATTAGAATGGATTAGATAATATTGGATTTTATAAGATCGCATCGAAACAGATTTTAAAAGACAGTTAATCATAATCGTTATCGTAATCGTAAATTTATATAGCGCCACTTCAGAGATACTCCTCAGAGGTGCTCCCGACCTGACAGCACCAAACCACGATCGAAAAGAATGGTTTTCAAACGCCTGCGGAAAAGCGGCAAGGAAAGACCAAGTTATTACAGTTACAAAAAATTAAGATTGGATAATTTCGGGTTAGATTAAGTTAAAATAGATGGGATTAGATGAGATTAGATTAGATTAGATTATATTAGATTATATTAGAATGGATTAGATTAGATTAGATTAGATTAGACCTAGATTAGATTAGAGCCCTGACCGTGAGGCTTTCAACGCGGAAACCGTTCGTGGCGGCGATGAGCATTCCTAATAGAACGACGGCCAGCGACCACGTGACCGTCGACGGACGCATCGTTCTTCCACTTCCGCTACGACCGACAATCTACTTCCGGTTTCTTCTGTGTCACTACTCTTCGTCGATCGATAGTCGTCTGTTCGCGGCCATTCCACCTAGCGACAGAACATTGGACTGAGGCGCTCGACCAGCTTCAGCTTTATACTCGCCGCCGCTCAGACGGGCCTATACTCCGTCTGAGGCGGCGGCGCCGGGCACGGCCGCATCGGTGCTTCGGGAGGACCACACGACACCCGCCTCCCCGATCGTTCACCGTGGGTGACCACGCATGATGGTCGCTATTCATTTTGATGACAACGGGGAAAGGTATAGGGATGGGAAACAGGGAAGGAGATGGTGGTGGAGGAGGAGGTGGAAGAGGAGTAGGAGGAGGAGGATTACGTAGGCGAAGGAGAATGAATTGAACGGAGGAGGAAGAGGAGGAGGAGGAGGAGCAGGTGGAGGAGGAGGGGAGAAAAGATGGAGAAAAGACGAAAAATGAGAAAGACAAGAAAAGGAACTAGAATAAGAACTTGAACAAGAAAGGAAAAAGGATAAAAGCTAGAACAAGAAATAGGACAGGAAAACAAAAGGGAACAGAGTAGGAGGACGGTGAAGAGGAGAAGGAGGATTGGAAAGGAAACGATGAAGATGACGAAGACGATGACGAAGATGATGACGACAACGAATGAGGAGAAAGAGAAGGAAGAAGATGAATAGGTCTATTTGGCCGCGCTGGGGTTGGGAGCGCCTCTGAGGAATTCCCTGGAAGAGGCGCCATGCAAATTCTCGAAATAAATAAATGAATGAATGAAAGTGAGATGGATGAGAGGAGAAGGAGGAGGAGGAGCAAGGGATGTTGACGACGACGACAAAAACGACGACGGCGACGATGATGATAATTAAGATTATAACGACATCAACGATGACGCTAATGAATGAAGCGGGGAAGAAAGAGAAGGGATTTTAGCAGTATACATGGAAACTCATCCATATTAATGATCAATTTGATCTCTCAGCGACTTCTTCTTCGGACCATTCTCTGCAATCCAACTATATTGGCAGGCCTACATGAGATCAATGTATAATTTAGGACATTTTTCGTCTCGTATTTTTCTCTTTTTATCATCTCATCCTCTCAAGTAACTTCCCTCCGTTGTTATATCCTTCCTTTCTTCCTGCTTCTCTCGACGCCTTCTTGTCTCCTTCTATCTCCTTATCCTTCCCTGCTTTTGCTATCCGCTTCCATCTTCTCCATTCTATTTTCCTCCTTATATTCTTCCTTCTGCTTCTGTCATTATCCCAAACTCTTTCTCCTCCTTCCTTCAATCCGTCCCTCACTGCATCCCTCCCTTCTTTCGTCCGTCCATCTATCCCACCATCCGTCCCTCCGTCCTTCCCTCCGTCCGTCGCTCCTTCCGTCCCTCACTGCGTCCCTCCATCTCTCCGTCCATCCGTCCCTCACTGCATCCCTCCCTCCTTCCGTCCGTCCGTCCATCTGTCCCTCGATCCATCCGTCCCTCCGTCCGTCCCTTCGTCCGTCGCTCCATCCGTCCCTCACTGCGTCCCTCCATCTCTCCGTCCATCCGTCCCTCTGCTCATTCCTCCTGTCTCCTTCCCTCCGTCCGTCGCTTCATCCGTCCCTTCCCCTCCATCTCTCTGTCCTCCAGTTCCTCCATCTTCTTCCTTCCTTCCATCCGTCCGTCCGCCCCTTCGTCACTTCATCCCTTGGTCCCACCCTGCATAACTCTCATCCACGCTTCTTTCTTTTGGGGACGAATTTCTGTATCGGTGGCCCAGTGACCGGGTCGAATTCCGGCTAATGGCTCTAACCATGCAAAACGCAGATAAGCCAGACGAAAAGTTCCGGTCAGCGCTCGAAGCAAGCGCCGCTATTCTAAGCGGCCGTTCGCTTGCTTCAGCTCAGCGCGGATCACAGAGAAAAAAAGGTTATTTTTAGCCGAGCATTGTCCACTTGATCCGCAAGGACCGCAACTGAAGGCGACTGCTCCAGTTTCCAGTGTATTCTACTTCAAAGGAACTCCACCACGCTCTGTAGCCTTTGAAAAGGCGCTATATAAATAACCAGACTCGTACGTACAAGCATGCATAGAGAGAGGGAGAGCGAGTGGTATGATTGCTGTGGAAGCGGACGACGTATACCACAGGCAACATATAGCTTTGTTACTTGGTCGGAGTCGATCTTTGTTCCGTTACCGTCCTATTAACCGTTCAAGTGCTCGCTCTGCTTTTGACAGAAAGGAAACGCCTCGAAACAGAAGAGGCTGCTATTATTAGGCCTATTCTTATTCTTATTCTTTTAATCAATCTTAATCTTATTCTTATTGTTCCTTTTCTTATTAGTATTATTATTGTTATTAATTATTATTATTATTGGTAGTAGTAGCAGCAGCAGTAGCAGTAGCAGTAGCAGTAGGAGTAGCAGTAGGAGTAGGAGTAGCAGTAGGAGTAGCAGTAGCAATAGTAGTATATAGTCAGATCCTTATATCGCGCAATTGTATGAATTCACCTCATAAGCTCTGGTAGCTGGAAAAGACGAAGTCTTCAATCGTTCCGCGATATGAAACAACAGAAGCACAATGTAATTAGCAACTTCTATTGCGCCGGTGTCTAATGCACAAGGCATCAACCGATGGCACAAGTAGAATGCATAAGGCTTGTTGCTAGACCATGAAATGCTTTCTATGCAGTGACAGCAAATTAACAGTGAATCCGATGAGAAAAAAATAACAGTTGTGTATTGAAAACACCAGAGGCTGTAACGGGGTTATCGCTGAGAAAGCCGAAGAGGAAGGCACAGAACTGACTGCAAGGAGTCAAAAAGGCGACGAGGTAGTGAGCCATGTATTGAATTGCAACAGTCCAGGCGTGATGGCAATTGAACGGACAAAGGCACGGGCGGCATTATCTTGAGCTATAATTATAGAGACAGAGAAATGGGTCGAAGTTGCCGCACGTGAAAATAACAAGATTCTGTAATGTTGGTAACATGAAATTCCAATGTCAACTTTGAATCAACAGTCACATCTAGGTCACGAACTTGCAACATTGGTAGAATCTTATAGGAGAATGGGAATTCTATGCATTTGAGATGTAATCAGGCGTACAATCGAAGACAGAGAGTTCACTTTTTAACGTTTAGTTACTCCGATACAAAATCTGTTTCACGGCTAAGAAAATGGAAAAAGAACAGGAACGTAAAATGTGAAGTTAAAAAGGTTACGTGGTGAAAACAAAGAATGGTGGTAAGACGTTGCAAGACTGACCACAGACACTCCTAAATAAGCGAATAGAGGGAAAGATAGGCCAGGCAGGAAAATGGAAAAATGGAAGAAGGGAAGAAGGATCAATTGGTCGCTTAGTAGTGCTGTGACATTCTTTTCTTCAATTCCACGGATCGCATTGAAAGCGTCTTCTGCTGCAAACGACGAAGTCTTAGCAACAAACAGACAAGACAAAGACACAGACACAGACAAAGACACAGACAATGGCACATATAAAGACAAAAACACAGACAAAGACACAGACACAGTCAAAGACACAGACAATGGCACATATAAAGACAAAGACACAGACAAAAACACATGTAAAGACAAGGACAAAGTCGAAAAACACAGACAAAGACACAGACACAGTCAAAGACACAGACAAAGACAAAGACACAGACAGAGACACAGACACAGTCAAAGACACAGACACAGTCAAAGACACAGACACAGTCAAAGAAACAGACACAGACACAGACACAGACAAAGACACAGGCAAAAACAAAGGCTAAGACACAGACAAAGACAAAGACACAGGCAAAGACACAAACAAGGAAACTAATACAATGACAGAGGACGCAATGCAACGGTGAAAATCGTACAAAAAGTGCTTCATATCAACGTCAACTGCCTTTGATGCCACAAGATGTCGCTAAAATGTTTAATCCTGACAGACAACCACACAGAACCCCCCCCCAAACCTAATACACTAAGCCAGAAACAACGGTTATCAGTCCTTCTTTTCCCCCATCCCTCATTCCTCCTCCCTTCCTGTCATCCGACCTTCCACTCGTTCCGTCAGTCCATCTGCCTTGCGTCCATCCTCAACTGCACCGATAACTCAGACGGTGACTGCTTCAGAGGCTGCCGTTAATACGGTCACCATGGTTACGCCGCCAATTCCACTGGCTGCAGCCAAGAACTGCAAATCATCTCTCATTCAGTCTCTATAAAAACTGCCAACAACGCTGCATCCATCATTTCACATATAAACGATATATGTCTATTTATACACATACATGTATATAGGTATATCCATGTACATATGTATTATATGTATATATTTGTGTGCTCATACATACATACATACATGTTACATGGTAGCCTATATGTGGGGCGCGGTGGTGTAGGGGTATGTTTGGTGCCTTGCAGCCGGAGGGTTGCGGGTTCGAATCCACCTCAAGCCGCCGCGTAGGCACCCTGGGCAAGTCCTTCACTCGCAATTGCTCATGTGCTTCGGTGTGAAACTCCGATTCAGCGTTCGCGCAGTAGTCGGGAGCGCCTCTGAGTAGAAATCTTGAAGAGGCCCTATAACAAGTGCTCATACATACATACATACATACATACATACATACATACATACATACATACATACATACATTTATAAATTCATATATTATATATATGTCATTATATGTAAGCTCTACTGCATTTCTATATACATACGTACGTATATATTATTAAATGGTATAGTAATGTAAGGAAAGGCAAGGTGAAGTATGATAAGGTGAGTAATGGTATCATACCATGTCGTATCCTATAATATGGCATCTTAATCGTATGGTAATATAGGGAATGTAGGGAAGGATCGTTAGACCCGCTTGATTCAGAGTTGTACCTTCCCCACTGATTATGTTACATATGGTATGGTGTGGTTTGGCATGGTAAGAAATGTATGGTGTGGCATGGTAAGCTATGGTATGGTGTGGCATGGTAAGATTTGGTATGGTGTGGTATGGCATGGTAAGATTTGGTATGGTGTGGTATGGCATGGTGTGATATAGAATGGTATGGTATGGTTTGGCATGGTAAGATTTGGTATGGTATGGTTTGGCATGGTAAGATTTGGTATGGTGTGGTATGGCATGGTAAGATAATGTATGGTATGGCATGGTAAGATATGGTATGGTATAGCATGGTAAGATTTGGTATGGTGTGGTATGGCATGGTGTGATATGGTATGGTATGGTTTGGCATGGTAAGATTTGGTATGGTATGGTTTGGCATGGTAAGATTTGGTATGGTGTGGTATGGCATGGTAAGATAATGTATGGTATGGCATGGTAAGATATGGTATGGTATAGCATGGTAAGATTTGGTATGGTGTGGTATGGCATGGTGTGATATGGAATGGTATGGTTTGGCATGGTAAGATTTGGTATGGTGTGATATGGCTTGGTAAGATATGGTAAGGTATATATACCATACCAACTCTTACCATGCCATACTGTAGCATGGTAAGATATGGCATGGTATCGTTTCGTACGGTATATGGTAAGATGAAGCGAGATATAGTTAATAAAACGCCTCTTTAGTCATCATCGGAGGCGTTGTCTCTGGCCATTGAGTATATTGCTCATCATCCGGTGAAGCGCAAAATTGACAAGAGCAGTTTGCAACTGCAGGACAACCTTTCCGTGCGGTTCAAGAGTGTTGTCCACGAGTTGTCAATTTCACAGACGATGCACCGGTATTCGAAGACGTCGGCAGAGGTCGAAGGCAAAGGAATGGGTAGTACTCTTTTCCACCCACGAAAAGGTCATCTGGGAGAACGCTGTGACGTGTGCGTGGGTGCCAGAACTGGGGGAGGGGGAACAAGTGCGAGGGAGTACTGTAGAGGAGCGGGTAGACGAGGGAGAGGAATGTGAGAAAGGGTATATAAGACGCGGCGGAGGGTAGGAGACGGGACGGGAACGATAAAAGATCTTGACATTGTCGTCAGGAAACGACATCCTCCTCCGCACAAAAGATAGTTCCCGACTGAAGATGCAGGTTCCCTATGCTGCTCGATCAGGACAACTGATAATAAATATTTATGAGTGCTTATGCTATTCGTTCTTTGGACCGATTGTGTGCTATAGATCAATGTATGTCTGTCTCTGTCTGTCTGTCTGTCTGTCTCTGTCTCTGTCTGTCTGTCTCTGTCTCTGTCTGTCTCTGTCTGTGTGTCTGCGTCTCTGAGTGTCTGTGTCTGTATCTGTGTCTGTCTGTCTGTCTGTCTCTGTCTCTCTGTCTGTCTCTGTCTGTGTCTGTATCTGTGTGTCTGTGTCTGTATCTGTGTCTGTCTGTTTCTGTCTCTCTGTCTGTCTGTCTCTGTCTGTCTCTGCCTCTGTCTGTCTGTCTGTGTCTGTCTGTCTGCGTCTCTGTGTGTCTGTGTCTGTCTGTGTCTGTCTCTGTCTCTGTCTGTCTGTCTGTGTCTGTCTGTCTGTCTGCGTCTCTGTGTGTCTGTGTCTGTGACTGTCTCTGTCTCTGTCCATCTGTCTGTCTGTCTGTCTGTCTCTGTCTGTCTCTGTCTGTCTCTGTCTCTGTCTCTTTGTGTCTCTGTCTGTCTCTCTCCCTCTCTCTCCCCCTCTCTCTTTCTTTCTGGCCTCGGCCTCTCTCTCTCTTTTGCCTATCTGTCAGCTGATTGTTTGTCTGTTTTTCTGTTCGTCTCTATATCTTCTATTTATATAAAATATGTGACTTTCGTTACGCAAATCATCGAATAAGCGTTAATTTGCATCAACATGACTATTATATTATATGCATCACTTAAATATAGAATATGAATAAATAGATATTGTATAATGTAGAAATACAATGTACAAGGAGGTATCTATATATAGAGTGACATATAAACATCATTCTTGTGGCCTCGGATTCCCAATCGGGCGCTATATTAATCTTTGCGGACGACGAGAACTCTTGATCCAGTTCTCGTCTGCTCTGATGACGTGCGAAGTGACGCGCAGATATCGCCTGATGTTGACTGGCTGATTGTCATTTATATACACATAGATACAGAGAGATACAGACAGATACAGAGAGACATACACGGAGAGACTGACAGACAGAGACAGACAGAAACAGACACAGACAGATAGAGACAGACAGGCACAGACAGACAGAGACGTACAGACAGACACAATGACGTAGTGACAGACAGAGACAGGCAGAAACAGACAGAGACAACAGACAGACAGAGAGAATGACATAGAGACAGAGACGGATAGACATAGGCCTACATAGAGAGATCTTGATCGTTCGCATGCGCCAATACTACTAGCAAAATCATGGTCCAGTAAGTTCAGTCAAAATCGAGACAAATGTTCAGAGAACAAAGAGAGTAACAAATCAAAAAGACAAATGGTTTCTAGTTCGGTAGTTCCCTGTAATCTTTTCGGATATTCTCCATGAAATTGACGTCAGCGGAGGAGGAGGAGGAGGAGGAGGAGGAGGAGGAGGAGGAGGAGGAGGAGGAGGAGGAGGAGGATGAAGAGGAGGAGGAGTAGGAAGAGGAGGAGGAGAAGAGGAGGAGGAGGAGGAGGAGGAGGAGGAGAATGAAAGGAAGGGAGGAGAAGGAGAAGGGGGAATATGGAATTAAAAGAAAGGAGGAAAGAAGAAAACAGAAGAATGACAAGAAATTAACAAGATCAAGAACTAGAACAAGAAATAGAACATAAGACAAAATAAGAAAGACGGAGGAGGAGTAGGAGGATAAGAAGAAGAAGAAGGGTGCTATACATCTCAAGAAGCCACGGAACTCCGTCTGTATACGTACCTGAATGAGCGTGACAGGCGACGAGTGTCACCAAAATAATCTATACATTGTTTTCACTCTTATAATTCTTTAAAGTAAGATCTGATAATATAATTATATTGTTTACAAAAATATCTCGTATTGAATACATAGTGTGTTTGGCTTAAAATAATCCTACACGCAATATTGCACATTCCATTCTAATTTTTATCTAGCAAGTCAATAGCAAGCCACTTTAGGATGATTTCTAGGATGCTACACACACACACACACACACACACACACACACACACACACACACACACACACACACACACACACACACACACACACACACACACACACACACACACACACACACACAAACAAACACACACACACACACACACACACACACACCTTCAGTCTTACTTGTATTGTTCTGTAAGGGATGCTTTGAGCGCTGTTCGCTCGATGTCTCGTGCAACTGACACTCTGGCTTTCTTCCAATCGCCTGAGACTAAATCCTCTTAAAACCCAGTTCATATGGCTGGGTACCCGCCAGCAGCTGGCAAAACTTGACCTGAACCTTCTTGCAGCTGAATTTCCTGTAATATCATTCTCTACCTCTGTACGAGACCTTGGTGTCATCCTTGATCAGGAACTAACCTTTACTAAACACCTCTCCTCTTTGTCTCGCTCCTGCTTTTACCAACTTCGTCAGCTTAGGGTCGTTGCTCGCTCTCTTTCAACCTCTGCTGCTTCTACTCTTATCCATGCCTTCGTCTGCTCTCGTCTAGACTATTGCTCTTCTCTTTACACTGGTCTTCCTCAAGTCCGCTTGTCCTCCCTTGAGAGGGTCTTTCGGTCTGCGGCGCGCCTTGTTGGTTCCATTCCTCGCTGTGGTAGCGTATCCTCCTACATGCATCATACTCTACACTGGCTTCCCATCCGGCAGCGTATCCTATATCGGCTCTGCTCTCTCGTCTGGCAAAGCGTCTTGGGTTCAGCTCCTCGCTACTTGTGCACCATCTTCACTCTCTCTTCTTCTCTTAAGGGTCGCTCAGCCCTCCGTTCCTCTTCTCGGGGTGACTTCTTGGTTCCACATGCCCGCACTGCTACTATGCAGCGCCGAGCATGCTCTGTTGTCGGTCCAACAGCGTGGAATGTCTTGCCATCCTTCCTTCGGTCATCTCCTCGCATTCACTCGGCTTCCTTCTACGCCCAATTGAAGACTTTTCTGTATGATCAGGTCTGGCTTGGGAGCGCCTCTGAGTAGAGCCCTTGAAGAGGCGCTATATAAATTTTATGATCGATTGACATATATATCAATATGATCACTATGATTACCTATAGTTCTTTTTATTATAATTTATACAGCAACCTTGCATGCTGTCTAAACACAGTTGGCCCCATGTACCTTGTATACTCATATACGTGTATATATTCATAAATCGTTTATATATTTCATATAAATATATGTATATATATGTGAATTAATATATATTTGATTAATCATAGTTCGAGATTAGCCATATTGTACTCTAAATATAATATCATTGCCCTGTTTACCGCGGATCTATTTTTAGGAGCGACGTTCATTTGTTGCTATTCTCGTCCTTTGATGAATTGGACGATGGGTGACTTGGAGCAGCCAGTGCTTTGCAAGCCCTTCACATCGCTGAAGCCATCTCTACATGTGCATTTATATATACAGATATATATATATGTATATATATACACACAGATATATATATACACAGATATATATGTATATAATATATATGTGATGTGTATATATAGATATGCGGAGTATACACCCCAACGTCGAACGACGTAGAAGATGAGTTATTCGGCTCCATGATACAGGCTTTTACGTCACACTTACAATTACAAGCAAAAATACATAATATACATAAATACAGTAAACAAATATATAGACGCATTCTCAAAGCAACGTGTATTCATGCATGCATACATGCATACATACGCAGAATACATATATAGGCCTATATACATCAATAAACTCATAAGTATATATAGGAATAAATACATACATACATATATATACATGCATTCATAGATAATAATAATAATAATAATAATAATAATAATAATAATAATAATAATAATAATAATAATAATAATAATAATAATAATAATAATAATCTTTTCTTTATTAAGCGCCTGACAAACGCACTGCGCTGTAGGCCTACATTTACATGTTATGCAATTGAAACAATCTTAACTATACTAACAGAACAGACAGCCTGCAATACAACGGCGCTAATAGCAGCCTACAAAGCATATCCGCCCTAAGGAGCTCGAACTCGGTACCTATCGCTCTCCATGCCAGCGTGTTATCCAATGCGCTATCGGGCCCCTTCCCCCCCCCCCGATATGCATACACACGTGCATCCACGCATGCATACACGCATGCATACTCCATGAGGCCTACATAAGTACGCACTATATACATACATACATATGCATATATTGATGTATAAGGACATAACTACATGCACATACACAAGCATGCAAACGGACACACTCTCATTAGCACACAAACACATACACGGAAGCAAACGTAAGCACACACATATACACATACAGTACAGAGGACAGCCTCAGCTCTGCCTACGCTATATATATATATATATATATATATATATATATATATATATATATATATATATATATATATATGAAAGCCAGATGAACCTGAACGCGAAACGTCATTGCCTCGTCAATCGTTGCACAGACAGTTGCCATGGAAACGGTTATACGTGCGCGCGCCTGTTCAGTCGCCGTGCAAGATAATTGGGTACGATTTTCCGCCATCAGTGCTTTCTATTTGCATTCATTATACACTGTTGCGCACGTGTGGATATATATATATATATATATATATATATATGTGTGTGTGTGTGTGTGTGTGTGTGTGTGTGTGTGTGTGTGTGTGTGTGTGTGTGTGTGTGTGTGTGTGTGTGTGTGTGTGTGTGTGTGTGTGTGTGTGGATATATATATAAGTGTATATTGAGCATGTTTATATATATATATACATATATATACTTCGGTACCGAAATAGTTCCGAATTACTCGCCTACACACAAATTAAAAGCCCATCTAACACCGACATTCTTATTTGTCAACTATAGCATATCTCTTCTGCAGACTATTTCGAAAAATATTGCCTCTTGTATAAAATCCTCTTCTTGCACTCAGTTGGCTGCGGAAAAGCCGCGAAAGCAATTAAAGCAATTGCCAAAACTGTTCAGATTCTGAGACTTTCACTCCAGCAGAGTATACCGCTTGATCTAAATGGTTTCTTTTTTTCTTATAATCTTATTATTCGCTAGATATCGCCAAAGTTCATCAACGCAAGTATAAAGTCAGTGTGGTGGTGCGACATAGTGTCAGGGGTGGAGATGTGTCCGACTCCGTCTACTTCCATTGCCAAGACAATATTTGGCACGCATATGCGAGATATTGTGTGAGTGAAATCATGTCTGGACCAATGCATGGTCTGGGCAGTTATACGACGTTGGAAGTTAACGTGTTAACGTTTAAAGTATCATTTTTTCGTAATATCAAAATGACCAACGAAACAATTTTTTCAGAGGAAATGAGAAGCCGAAAAAGTGCGACCAGTCCAATAATTATTTTAAGGAACGATTCTGTAGCTGAGGCTACAGCAGCGCGAGTTCTATTTTCATAAGCAAATTCCCTATGCTGGAAAGTGGTGATGGAGTTTTGTAGCGCTTTACTATAGGCCTATACCAGGACACACTGCTTTGGCATGGCTTACATTATCCCGTATGTGACTTTAAAACTAATTTAATGTTTCGTGGTTTCCAAGCAACGTATTTTGTATAGGCCCTACTTGTTCCATCTACCAATGTTTAATGTTAAACCCAAACATGGATTTGGTAAGAATTAAATAACCTATGCGTGAACTATGAAAGCCAGCAAAGCGCAACATTGCATGCTAATTTAATTCTATATACATATGAAAATTGTGTTGATATGCTTTAAAACTCCGTGTTACCGGATTTCCATACAGAGGATACGCTTCGTATCTTTGGCATATTGAACTAATTTATCCTGCGCTATAGGCTACTCAATGTCTTTTCCAGGACAAAACCTCGCATTCCTATTTCCTAGTCATCCTTCCCGTTGCTATAAAACGTCATCGCCTCATCGGTCACGTGAACCAATGCCAATGTGATTTGGACACATCTTCACCCCGGGCAGTATGTGGCATCACTCCTGATTAAGCTGCATTTAAGCCTGTAAATTTCACACAGGCCTACTTATTTTTTAATCACACACACGTGGTATCATAAATAGCCATTATTAGCATGCTCCTCAATTAACGGTTTCTTATAAAACGGAAAGAGGGCGCCAAAGGAACACAAACTCTGACTTCGCCAGGCTGTAAAGACGCTACATAAATTTCGCCTACATCCTCCAGCTTCCGTTCTTCATCCATCCAGCACGTCACGCTCCAGCGGACACGATGGAATGGCCTCTCCATCAGCTTCTGCAGCCGCTGTCATCCATCTTCCATGCGGCGCCCCGCATCAGTTCCTTCCCCGTCGGTAATTGACAAACACAAGACGGCCGGAGAAAGGCGTGGAATGATCGACCTCTGATCTTCTGGATCTATTCTGCCGTAGTACATTCGATCAAAGAACGTCCCATACATGATCATTTGTTGAGTAGCGACCGGTCGCGAGGTATGACGGTCGATTGATGTGGGTGTTCGCCTTGCAACGCGGAGGGTGTGGGTTCGGTCCCTCTCCTCTGCAGAGACGGTCAACACGTGTAGCGACTTGATCAAGTCTTGAATTGCTCAGAGCCATCGACCGATGCTTGTCAATAGAAACTAGCGCTATATAAATATAAGAGACGAAAAAGATTATTGCTCGTGTATATCTGTAGAGTTTTAAGTTCATCGCTTGGACGAATCGATGCATATATTATGTTAATGACGAATCTATGCATATATTATGTTAATGTTTCTGAGCGATGAATAGGTGAAACGACGAAGCCTGATTTGCGTTCAAGGTCTCTTATACAGATGTATAGAGTCGAGTCTGATCATTTCTATAGCGCCATGATAATAACACTCAAGGCATTGATCAATGGTCGCTACTGCGCAAAATTCGGTCTACGTGACAAAGTCAATGGTGGGCACAGCGCAAAACATACAAAGGGAATAGGAAGTTGTGAAAGAAACATTTGTTGAAAACACTGAATACAGTCAAAACGGTCTTCTGCCTTTTTAAAACGACTCTGATTAACTGAATTACAATTAGTTTTACAAAATCTGCAACAGAAGAGTCCATTATTGAGATTCAACTTAACTTTTATTGTATTATTTGGATAGGCATAAAACAGGTCAACGTCTGAGAAGCGGGTCTTCTCTGAGACACTTAAACTGACGAAGGCCGTCTTATCGGGTTTTCAAAGGCAGTAGAGACTCGGTGAGGAGCGGTTACATTTTAATGTGTCAGAAGTGGAACTGGCCACGCTCTGATATGGACATTTTTGTGCGATTTGGAATATCCACGTTCGAATTTAGTTTAAAGACGTCAAAGGGCTTAAAACGGATGGAGCCTGAAAGCAGGCAAGAGCATGAATGCATGATGCGATTTGTAGAAGGGAATGATGAAACTTCATTGATTCAAACATTGGATGCATTTTTCTCAAGCAGTTCACTAACCATTGGTAATCGCCCAGGGGCTTCTATCCCTATACAGGGCGGGCGCAAGTTGAGCCCAGTGAATAACAGGGGGGGAAATTGGGTTTTTTCAATTTTTATCACACTTTTTACAAGTTACAGACTCAATTTTCTTGTATAAATTAGCGTGAACCGGTGACATCATCCAATTAAGTCACTGGATCGATTTTATTAACACACTGTAATTAATGTGTTATTTCGTTTCATCATATAGGCCTATTCCTTAATTTATTGTGTTTATTTAGTTCTCGGCTTCTCACTCTTAATCGTGCGACATTATCGTCTGGATAATTGTGACAAAAATAAACATTTACACAGGGTGAGAATTGCCGGGGGTTGTGGGGTTAAATCTTTCAGTCTTTCTTAGGATCCCATAGTAAAGTCTACATTTCAGTGATTTCACACCCAAACTGCCCATAAATCATTGTATGGTCCATCAAATGGACAGAACACTGCCAAAAGTGTCAAGCCTTCAACCTTACCAGGTTAGCGACTTACCGGTACCGTGACGTACGGTCCGTGCCCAAAAGAAGCCCAATTAGTAACTGTAAGTCTTTTACCTTTACTTGAACCTTATGATCCTTACTGTATTGTGAGCAACTCTCCTCCCCATGCCATAATGCATTAATGTTCGACTCAAGATGTTTAGATTGATGAATTCGTTGCATTGTGAATGCGAGATTTTAATCTAGGCCTACTTAATTCACACCCGTTGATCACTCGCATGCTTAAACATTGAACAACTTCACCGGTAAGTAGAGTGATAACCACAGATTGATGCTCCTATTGTCTGTCCATCAATCTGTGGTTATCACTCTACTCCGGTAATCCTCCATTTTAGGTGCTTCAATTATTTTTGCATTGGTATCCATTGTATATGGCCAATTTAAAATGGAAGCTGGATTGACGAAAATAATTATTTGCCTAAATGGAAGCTGGATTGATGAAAGAAATCTTCGCATAAATAGAAGTTGGATTGATGATATTTTAGCAGACGAAATCTATGAATTACAGACACATTTATCTAATCAGAAATGAGCATGGGTGTAGCACAGGAAAAATTTCGGAGGGGTTTTAAAATTGGGGGGGTCCATTGGAGATGGTAGCAAAAATTAAGTTTTTTTTGGTATTTCACATATAAAAGTATAAAAAAATTCCGGAACTTATTTCGGAGGGGGAGTTTGAATACCTAACACTCCCCCTAAATGTATACGCCCATAAAACTCACGTCGGCAATATGGGATCTGGGAGAGAGGGAAGACCAAGTCCAGGAGGGGGGAAGCGGAGGGATTGAGCCCGGTTGCTTAGGGGGGATAGAAGCCACTGTAATCGCCTACAGTGCTTTTGTTCTTTACACGATTTCTCCGGACTCTGACTTGACCTAGAGCGCTTCAACAAGCTCTTGCTCAGAGCTTAGATTTAAATTGGCGCTTTAGAAATTTTCGAGTTTTGGGACTAGAGATATACGATGGGTGTTTTTCTTCAATGCCTTGTGCCATAACATCCTGTGCGCTCAGCATCCAAGATGGCGACCACACCGTGTGTCAGCGTCGCGCTACACATGCAGGACTTCCTTATACCAGGGTACCAGTATGATGATAAACGCGGACGCCGTCATCGAGGTGAAAATAATCCAGAAGAACAGTCTGTCTAAGACGTGAGCCACCTCTTTCCATTCGTGTGTATGATCGCTCTTAATTCTCTCGGCAGTCGCCAGGAGGCGATCGGCCAGCACGTGTCCATTGGGCGTGGCCACGGCGTGCATCAGAGCCCCGTCGTGCGCCAAGGCACGTAGGCCGTCGCGCACGCCGACAACGACGATACCTTCGCCATCTGGCGAATCGTGGTGAAGGTTGATGGCCATTGTGCGTGGCTTGCGAGCGCTGACGTAGAGCGCCTTCGCCAAGTAGTGCAGTACAACTATTCGCAGCCACTTCGGTAGGGGGCGTTCGGCGTCGCGGTGGTGTAGATTGAGAACGAGGACGGTTAGGCAGACGGAGGCTGTGCCGAGAGCCATTGTACACGTCAGATATATCACTGAAATGATAATTAAACAAACTAATAAGCATCATAATTATTTTTTTTACCGAGGTAAATGCGATCCCTACGTGTTCTAAAAATTTGAGCGCTCGTGAATAAGCTGGTGCCCGTTGCTTAGCTTTAGGGTAGCGCTATAGAAATTTGAAGTTTACGATTACGATTAAAAATTTTGTGGAACGACCAGACTTCTCCGAAGGAGTTTGTTTTGATTGAGGTTTTGATTGAAACTACCATAGACTGATTCCTTTGCATTAGTATAATGGCGCTGCAGGAGCCATGATATTAGATTAACTAGGATCAGCGTATGGATAGGCTATGCTTATGACCATGTTCTGTCATTCAGTGAGTGAGTGAGTCAGTCAGTCAGTCAATCTGTCTGTCTGTCAGTCAGTCAGTCAGTCATAAGTCTGAGTGTTTGCCAGTGACTGATAAACAATCAGACTGACAAACTGACAGACTGACAGTCTGTACTGTCAGTCTGTCAGTTTGTCAGTCAGACTAGTCAGTCAGTCTAATTGTCTTCTTGATAGGCTAAAAACTTAATACTATTTCGATTGTTACATTGAGTTTAACCTTTTTCGATCTATTATAGCCTATGCTGCTTTATGTCG
>JACEVL010000165.1:755109-760109 GCA_020284085.1 Aporrectodea caliginosa | reverse complement strand
GGACGAGGGTTTGGCTATAGATTATAAACTATAGGTTAAACTATATTAGATGGTCAGATCAGATAGGATTAGATCAGACTGGATTAGATGAGATTAGATTAGCACTGCTGACCAGTCCCTGAATTCGAAGCAGTAGTAGTTGTATTTCGACGGTTACGGTTGAGTTGAGCTTTCGAACTCCTCTGGCATCGACGTCATAGTCGCGTAGAAGACGTCGAATTAGACGTTGTTCCGTCGCCCCCGCTCGATGACTGGCCAGGGTCACTCCGTCTGGCTTTGCTCCTGAAACAACAACGACCCATCGGGGTTATTGCATTGCACCAAGCATCGTGTCTATACCGGGAAATAATCGTAATCGTATCAACTAGAGATTTGTACAACGTTCAAAGAAAGCGGGAACCAGCTTATTCGCAGGCGCTCAGTCAAACAGTTTGATAGGCGTGTAAGATCAGATTTGGTTAAGGGTCAAGATAAAATTACTACTAATAGTACCGATATTACTACTACTACTGCTGCTGCTGCTACTACTACTACTACTGCTGCTGCTGCTGCTGCTGCTGCTGCTGCTGCTGCTGCTGCTGCTGCTGCTGCTGCTGCTGCTGCTGCTACTACTACTACTACTACTACTACTACTACTACTACTACTACTACTACTACTACTACTACTACTACTACTACTACTACTACTACTACTACTACTACTATTACTACTACTACTACTACTACTACTACTACTACTACTACTACTACTACTACTACTACTACTACTACCACTACTACTACTACCACTACTGCTACTACACTACTACTACTACTACTACTACTACTACTACACTACTACTACTACTACTACTACTACTACCACTACTACCACTACCACTACTACTACTACTACCACCACTACCACCACCACCACTACTACTACTACTACTACCACTACTACTACCACCACCACCACCACTACCACTACTACTACTACCACTACCACCACCACCACTACTACTACTACTACTACTACTACTACTACTACTACTACTACTACTACTACTACTACTACTACTACTACTACTACTACTACTACTACTACTACTACTATTATTACTACTACTACTACTACTACTATTAATACTACTACTACTACTACTATTACTACTACCACTACTACTACTACTACTACTACTACTACTACTACTACTATTAATACTACTACTACTACTATTAATACTACTACTACTATTACTACTATTACTACTACAACTACTACTGAGCACTGAAAAATGTGTAGTATTTAATTGCAGATTACTGTAGCGATTAAATTTAATTGAAATCGTAGACGTTAAACCCAGGTTGTCGGAACCATCTGAAACATAGACTATTTATCCAAGATATACAAATAATATCTTATGTACACAGTGTCACACACACATATATATATATATAATATATATATATATATATATTCACTCACGTATCCTATATGCATAACTGTAGTGTATATATCTATTTGGTCGTACGTGTGTATTTCTATGATATTTATATTATTGGTCAGTCTATGCATATATATCCACTTCATCACGAAATGCTTTTTCTATTATAGGCTTTCGATCTAATTATGCGCCGCATGAGTGATGAGTCGATTATGCTCTCCCACAGCAGCAGCAGCAGCACCCAACCTCATTCTCCTCACCCATCTATACCCATATTACCCATCCACCCTCAAAGGATCGGCCCAGAAGATGAAGGGGGAGGAGGACTGTGCCAACGGGATGATTAATTTTCCTTTGGATGGGACCCGCGTCAACTTGATATGTTCTGACACAAACTAACTCCTGCGGACAGGAATCTGTCCTAGGACTTGATTCTATTAACTCTGTTCTCGGACTCTGTTTTCTTGTCTAGTACTCCGTAGCAGTACTTTGTTCTAGTATACTCTGATTTAGTTATTCGTTCCAGTACTCTGTTCCAGGACTCTGTTCTAATAATTCGAGTTAGTACTGTGTTCTAGTACTCTCTTTTAGTACTCCGCTCCAGTATTCTGTTCTGGTACACTGTTCTATAGCGCTAAGGCGCTGTGCTCTGTTTTAGTAAACCGCTTCTGTATTCTGTTCCTAGAATACATTATATAGCACTGGTTGCAAGTATTTAGCTGATTCGAAACTAATAAAATTGTTATAGTATCTCCCTTCCTGGCTTTAATTGGACATAATTGTTCAAGTACTTCGGTAACAGGCTTGGATAGACTTGAAAATTATTGAATCGAAGCTTCAGTTATGATCTTAAAAATTACGGAATTTTAACATTGTTCGTAATATATGGATTGTACGTAATTGTATTGTATTGCATGTAATTGTATTGCATGTATGATAGTAGTCGACTGTGATAGCCTGTTGACAGTAAAGTCGTTTCCCTGAGAAACCGTGTAAGGCGATTTGCGGTGTGACAATTATAAAGTGAATTGCAATGTGAAGATGATAAAGTGACAAAGGTTAACAATGGAAAGAAAAGCGAGAAATGCTGGATTTCTGAGTAGAACTACGTCTCGAAAGGAAGCGATCATAGGTCAGTTGTTGATAGGAGTGCACATGTGGTTACACTATCCTTCTGAAATGCTTACAGCGCTACTACAACCTCAGAAAGGCATAAACTAATGCTCATTTGCATATAAAGTCCGACTCACACCTCAACGTGGTGAGGGGGTGGCAACAGTCAGTAGGGGAGTGCCTGCTGAGGCTATGCCATCAGTGGTGAAGGTCTTGGCTGAAGTACCACCTAGGGCGCTACGCGAGGTGGACAGGCTCAGCAGGAACCCTGAAAAAGCTGGCAAACGTGGGCGGCATCGCCGCCTCTGATACCACAAGATAGTGGATATCAGGGTGACCCGTCAGAACGGCCCTGGACAAAACGGCCCCGACAAAACGGCCCCGACAAATGGGCCCCGACAAAACAGCCCCGACAAAACAGCCCCCGTCAAAATAGCCTCGACAAAACAGCCCCGTCAAATCGGCCCCGTCAAATCGGCCCCAGTCATATCGGCCCCCGTCATATCGGCCCCAGTCATATCGGCCCCGTAATATCGGCCCCAGTCATCTCGACCCCAGTCATATCGGCCCCATACAAAATGTCCAATGTTCCAAGTACTTTTAAGCTTACGCTGACAAACTATATATGTTGAAACGAGGCCTCACGCGACGGTTCAGCTGGACAATGGACTGCAGGAACCATCGTCTAATGCTAACTGGTTGGCGTATTTAATTATTTAATTGCTTTTAATGACAACTATCATAAATCCAGCTTCTATTTACGCAACCAATTATTTTTATAAATCCAACTTCAATTCTAACGCCCAAACTATTTTCAGCAATCCAACTTCCATTAAAACTGACCACATAAAATAATTTGGCAACGTAAACTACGGTTTTACCAATCCGAGTTCTATTTATGCAAAGAATTCTTTTCAACAATCCAACTTAAAAGTACTTGGGACATGGGATATTTTGTGAGGGGCCGATGTGACTGGGGCCAATATGACTGGGGCCGATTCGACGGGGGCCGATTTGACGGGGCCGATTCGACGGGGGCCGATTCGACGGGGCCGACATGACGGGGGTCGATAAGACGGGTGCCGTTATGACGGGGCTGTTTTGTCGAGGCCATTTTGACGAGGGCCGTTTTGTCGGGGTCGTTTTGTCGGGGCCCATTTGTCGGGACCGTTTTGTCGGGGCCGATTTGTCCTGGGCCGTTCTGACGGGGTGCCGGATATCAGAGCCAGTCCTAAGCCTGGAACTCTCTTTAAGGGAGAAGTGCGAAGGTCGAACGGATGGGTGGAGATACTCCGTTCGTAAAGAAAAAATACGTATGAAATCCGATGCAAGCGTTGGACACCTACGGGCCTTCGGCCCATGGATCCTGATGATGATGATATATATATATATATAATTATATATATATACATATATTATATATATATAATCATATATATACATATATATATATACATAAGAGTAGATAAACATATATATAGACCTGTATAAATGAAATATTTCTGATTTTTGGCACCTACTGGCTCATTTTTGCAGTATGTGATTCCAGTAGGCCAATACTTCTGGCTACTTGTTCTCCTTCTAGCATACTATGGGGTTCGTGCCCATGCAGCCAGTTGCAAACGTTATCATCAGCGAGACGAAGAGCCAATAGTCGTCCACTGAATCGTGTTTGTGGATAGATATCGACCTGTGCGCCATAGTTTACTCTGTGCCACAGCCACACGAAGGATGAGTGGCTTGCCCCAATTAGAGACATTGTATGCATAGCAACCCTGGCATGTCCGAAATGGCTTAGTTCTAGATCAGAGTCGTCGAGGCAAGTTGAGGCCTAAGAGATAGATAGACGGCTCAGCGTTGAGGAAATGGTTTGTCACATTCGCTGTCATAGGGCGCTTTTACCCTTCCATACCAAAATATTTGTCATATTCCCAGTTGCTATGTTTAAATAATGGGCATATATATAGAGGAAAGGAGTGCTGTTACAGCAGTGTGATTTTCCTTACAGATTTTATTTTAGTTATAGTTATAGTTATAGTTAATGATTTTTTATTTTAGTTATAGTTATAGTTATAGTTAGTATTATTTTTTAGTTATAGTTATAGTTATAGTTAATGGATTTTTATTTTAGTTAATTTTAGTTACTACTTAGTTACAATAATTAAGTCTATAAGCAAAATTGTGCGTATTAATACGCTGTTTCACAATTTACTCAGAGCTATGAAAACCTTTGAAGCATGGGTACATTCAGCTCCATGAATACACGAGTTTCCAAAGTAACTGACAAATTTCACAATAAAAATTTCGCATTTTTCGTTCTCATTTATGTCGAATCGTCCATATTGCACTTCCTATTTTTATTTTTTGTATTAACGAAAATAAAGATGAATTTTCGTTAGTGTTATTTTCGTTATAGTTATAGTTATAGTTAATGATATTTTTTAGTTATAGTTATAGTTA
>JACEVL010000165.1:737609-750109 GCA_020284085.1 Aporrectodea caliginosa | reverse complement strand
ATATAAAGTAGCTTGAGAAAGATACATTTTTGTGTTAAAATTAAAATTGTAATTTTCATTCTTAGCATTTAATAGGAACAGTGTCGTAACTAGAGTCAAAACGGAACCCGGGCAGCAGACCAATTCAACAAAATCAACATTAATCATAATTTTAAGTTGGAAGAATTGTTAGACATGATTTTCATTTATTCGAAAGTGGCAAGTTGGCAAATATTATAACGTTGCAACGTTGCAATAATTATAATAATTCACCGACCATAGCATTCAACAATCTCAAAATTAAAATTTCTCAATTTCATGATTCAGGGTTGCGGGTATTGCATGCACAACCCAGACAGAATTAAATGCAACCCGGGCACTGCCTGTAATTGCCCGGGCGTGGTTACGCCACTGAATAGGAACGATATAACTAATACTGGACTCAAATGGACTGTTAGAGGAAGCCTCTGGAAATAGTTACATAACCGTTTGTAGCAAATGGACATTTAAGCAGTGATAAAAGCGAATGCAACGTTTATGCCTTAAAAGGTTTTGATTTGTTCACTTACATACAAGGGCGCCTACATCACGCGAGCAGCCACAAGCGGCGCTCCCATCACAAAGAAGGTAATCTAATCTAATGTAAAACTGATCTAATATAATCTAATGTAATCTAATCTCATTCATTTCAGAGATTTATATAGCGCCCCTTCAAGATGATCTAGGCCTATACTCAGGAGCGTTCCCGACCCAACCCATACTCAAGAGAACAGTTTTGAGGTTAGGGAAGAACGTGGGTTCTAGGCAAATCTAATGTAATGTAATCTATAACGCAATCTAATCTAAAGTAATGGTAAGTGCGGTGCTTAGGCGTGATACACCGAGTTAGGTTTGTATCTGTTTACATCGGATTTACTTTCCTCTATGATCAGGCCTGGCTCGGGAGCGCTTCTGAGTAGAGCACTTGAAGAAACGCTATATAAATTCTATGATTGATGATTGATTGATTGATTGATAATGTAATCTAAACTAACGTAATCTAATCTGACGTAATCTAATCTAATGTGAACAAATCGGATCACTTCTATTGAGCCGTTATTATAGCGCAAAAATCAAACATCGATGCCTATCCTCTGCAACTGGCACAAGTTGCAGAACTTAAGTTTGACTTTCAGCTGTGACTTAAAACGTGTAAAATTGGATCGCAACTTTTGACTGCAAGAACGTGGGTGCAGGGTGTAGAACTGTTGTGCAGTTTTAACCGTGGATCACAAAGTGCATAGCTGGATTGCAATTAAAGCTGGGAGTAAAAAGTTCCGATCCGGAGTGAAACTTTCAAAGTGGCAATTACGAAGTGCAGTTTTTAACTACATGAGTGACACAGTGCTCCTTTTACACGACGGCTAAACCATCACTTCATCAAAATAATATTAGTAGATCAATGATCGTTCGGACGCTTCCAAAATATTTTCTCTCCGATCCTCAGACCCCAAATCGAGAACGACCGGCGAGGGTCTGATCGCTCTTTTACGCCGATTGGATTTTGTATTTGCCAAGAAAGCAAACAGCATGGAGACAAAATCTGGGACCGTGGACGGGTCTCCCAACAGAAAAACTCGACTCTGTTGTGCTTCGGTCGGGACGCGTAATAAACTTGTCGTTGCCGGTCTTTTCGACGAATAATTATGAATAATAGATGGACAGCAATTCTATCACCAGCCGATGCTCAATTTCTTGCGGAAAACATCAGACCGGTCATCGATCGGGTCCATGCAGTGAAACGGACAGATTGGGATGCAGCCGCCGTCGCCAGAATCAGGCACGTCCGTCCGTTCAGTGTGAGCAGCGAGTGGAGGGGCGCTGTGTAAATCTGAGCGTCACCGGACTGTGTACGAATCAAATAAGGGGTGACCCGTAACCGATGACAGACGCCCCCGGGGGAATCGATGAATTATATAGGGACGTCCTCCCTGTGTCCAGCCCTGTCGCTTCGTCTGTCTGTCTGCCTGTCGGACGCCGTCCCTGGCTGTCGGTTTCCACTGTACAATAAGCCAACACGTTACATGATAGTAGCGTACAGCGCAGATGCAATGTGGTGCCATTGCTGTTGTTATTATTGTTTAATTTTATTAATGATGTTACCATGGCTACTACTACTAGGCGTATACCACTGCTACTACTACATAATCACATTTTCCCAAAGGAACCCTTGATCTATCGTGATTTACCAATTTACGATGTTGGCGTTACGTATTATTATTGCTGTTTATTGCTTTTGCTGTGATGATGATGATGATGATGATGATGATGATGATGATGATGATGATGATGATGATGATTATGATTATTATGATTATGATTATGATTATGATTATGATTATTATTATTATTATTATTATTATTATTATTATTATTATTATTATTATTATTATTATTATTATTATTATTATTATTATTATTATTATTATTATTATTAGTATTATTATTATTTCCGATAATCAGAAATCAGATTAATTTCCGAAAGGTCAGTCCGCCCCCGACATAGAGAGAAAGAGAGAAGACAGATAGAGACAGATACACAGATACAGACAAAGACAGACAGACAGAGAATCAGAAATGTGTGATAATGCGATATACTGTAAGTGACTGTAGTGCAAATGAGCGCTGATATAGCGCCACTTCAGAAGACTATGCAATGACGCCCTCGTCTCTTCAACACAATGCAATCACATCAAAGGGATCGGCTTCTAAGAGCCGACAGATCAAAGGCAGAATATACACAAAAGTCATTGCTTTAGCCCGAACGGGGACGACAATTCCAGGTACTAATTAAAAAAAGAGTAAAATAAATAAACAGCTCACAAAATATATAAAAAAAGTCACATCAAAGCGATCAAATATGGTAAATAATGATAGACCTATACCAAAATCGAAAACGATAGAAGAAAACTTAACAGACAGAACATTCAACAGATAATGATAGAGAAAGCAGTTGCTATCTTGAATGCAATCTCACGATTTCTTCAGCGCCCGTCGTGGGTAGGGCCTCCCAGCTTATTCATAGGTGCCCAATCGAAAATTAAATCGGTAAGGTGCTTACGATTATGTACGGGGTCAAGTTCCAAAGACCACATAGATTGACAGACAGACAGCTACGATGTATCGTGCTTGAATTGAAGCAGCGAGAAAGATATGGAGTCAGGATAGGTGTGGCACGGTGGCCATGGGCGTAGCCAGAAAAAGTTTTTTGGGGGGTTAAGATTTCGGGGGTTACATTGGAAATGGTCGCAAAAGTTCAGTTTGTTTTTGTATTTTGCATGTAAAAGCATGTAAAAAAATTTGGAAACTTATTTGGGGTGGGTTGAACCCGTAAACCCCCCTAAATACGCCCATGACGGTGGCCGATTGGTTAGAGCGGTCGGTCTGTAGCGTGGAGAGTACGGGTTCGACCCTCGTCCGAGGCAGTTACTGTGTAGGGACCTTGAGCAAGTCCTTCGCGCACAATTGCTCTGCAATATAATTGTTTCTACGCCATCGATGCTGTATCGTATGGTCGTGTGTGCACTTCTGAACTTTGGAAGAAGGGCAATATCAAAATTCAGTAGTGTAGCATTGTATTGGATTCTATAAAGTAATGTTTTCTGGTTAAATGCTTGCTTAGAAATAGCAAGAGGAGTAGAGTTGGTGATCAACGGCTGGTGATAGAAGCGTATCAATGTACCCGGTCTTGCACGGTGCAAACCTAGCAACCAGAAAGACTTATCGTCGATAATTAAACCTCGATGAAAGCCGTTTGAAGACGATTGACATTGATTGAGGTCGAACGAACTGAGCTATGGCAAAGCAAAGACAGACCGGAAAATCTGCCCCTACGAGATATCACCAAGTCTAACACCGAAGCGTAAACACAACATTGAGCAATTATCATCCCAGTCATGAAATTGAATGGGCTCGGTATTATATTATATCCGAGCATTTATGTAGCCCTTTACAAGAGGGTTGTCATGTGCTCTGTTGCGTGACCCGGACGTACATGGCAAGGAGGTCAAAAGATATCTCAGCTCAGCGTTCGTTAGTTTGAGCTATGAAAGGACAGCTTAAGCGATGCAGCTACGTTATTCTTCTTCTTTATTGTACCACTCATCACATCAAAGCAAACATAATCTCAGTCAAATACAAAAGGAGCCCTACAAAAGCTAACGCTTATACAGAGTTAGGCCCCTATTTCTGTGTTACAGTCTTCACATTTCTGAGTTAACATGAGCAAATAGTTCAGTTCTTGAAACAATCATTAATCCTAATTATAGTAGCAAGAATAATATAATAATAATAAAAATAATAATATTTTTATGATGATGATGATGATAATAATAATAATAATAATAATAATAATAATAATAATAATAATAATAATAATAATAATAATAATAGCGTAATAATAACAAACATAGCGATAACAGTAACAGTATTAATAGAGATACCACCAGCAATAAGCATCAGTAAGAAAACTTCAGCACCAAGACTCCTATTAATGTTATCAAAGACCCAGCAATAAGCACTATCATCCCTATAGTTGATAACAGGTTCAGTGCACTATGCATGACAAAAACATGGTTACTACAGTCATATTGTCATCATCCTCATTTAGGTGACCTTTTTAACGATTATCCATAGACAAATGCCAATTTTACAGTCATTAATATACATGTTTAACCAATTTTATGCATAATTTACATTCATCGGAAACAGCTCAAAGATCAGTGCAGTTGCAAAGTTAGCTCATTATACTGGGTATTCCATAATACTTCCAACACAAAACATAGGATGTCATTATGTGGTAATGTGGTAATTTTTTAACATACAGAATTATATCTCAGAATCAGGGATTCTTTTATTTTAGCTCTAAACTTTGTTACACTACTTTCACTTGAAATATCTACAGGCAAGGAGTTCCAAAGACGTGGTCCAATTATTCTCAAGCAATTGTAGCGACAGGTAGTTCGGGCAAAAGGGACAGCATATCTGTGGGAACTGCGTGTATTTAATGTATGAATGTGAGACACTAATGTGAAGTAATTCTCAAACAACGGAGGCAGAATATTATGTTTAAATTTAAACATAAACAGCATTAAGTATGTGTAACTTAGGTCATGTATCTTCAAGATGCCAAGTTGGGCAAAGAGAGGGGTAGAGTGTGCCCTGTATGGAGATCCAGTGATAGTCCGGACTGCCCTCTTCTGGAGTTTGAGTAGGCGTTCCAAACCAGGCATTTCATGGGGCGAGGCCCAGACTACACAACAATAGATTAGATATGGTTCCAAGAGTGTATGATATAAGAGTTTCAAGCTATCCAACGCCAGAACACAACTAGCCCTTCTCAAAATGCCAACGACTTTAGATATCTTTGTTGCAATCATATCTATGTGGTTATTCCATTTAAGCCTGTCATTGATAATTACACCAAGGAATTTTGTTTCATGGACACAGGGTAATTTAACATTATTGACAGATATTTCATAACCAGCATCATATTTTTTCCTATTACCAAAGATCATATAATTGGACTTTTGAAGGTTGAGTGATAATAAATTTGCAGAAAACCAATGGTTTATAGAAGTTAATTCATCATTAATGGTGTTGGTTAGTTTAGGGAGATCAGTTCCTGTGGCAAAGATATTAGTATCGTCAGCAAACATAATTAGCTTTAATGATGTAGCGCTCTGTAAATCATTAACATACAGAATAAACAATAAAGGACCTAAAACAGACCCCTGGGGGACTCCACACTTGACTGTGAGCATGCTGGAGTAGTTTTTATTGATCACAACATATTGCATTCTATCAGTCAGGTAATCAGCAAACCATTTTAGGGGTGTACCTCTAATTCCGTAGTATTGCAATTTAAGCGTTAAGCGCTGACGTGCCTAATAATCCCCGCTGCCGAGTTGGGGAATATTGCGACTTAACAGTTGAAGCAAAAACTGACCTGTCTATAGTCTAAAGCAATGTGTACTAGTTTTCTGTAAGGTACGGTTACATTATCAAAGGTAAGAGAATAAATGCAAGGTTCACCGAGTCTATGTGAGTCATTTTCCGCTATTAGATCAATTAGACATTTTGTTGTCACAACGATTTTTTGTATCAACCTGGCCATAATTTTTCTTCAAATCAATTATTTCTTTGCATTTACTACTGAGGAGATTATTGTTCCATGGCTATTTTGGTAATATACTTTACTGTTTATTTTATCTGGTGAGTTTTAATTTGAAAATGTCCACTCCGTTACCGTCACTTTCACACATTGCCGCAATAAAATTATAGAAATACGACTGCAAATGATAGTTTTTCCAAGGATTTAATGTGGGTCGTAAACACCATTGAAACGCCCTTCATTTAATAAGTTTGTCATTAAATTAAACAGTACTTATTACGGCTAAATGAATTATTTTCAGCTGTCACCTGAAATAATGTCCACTCCGTTACCATACATAAATCCTTGCACTACTACCTACTTACCAACATCTGGGCCTGCTGCAAATTGGTCAGACCATTTTATGACGTCTGTGGTTGTGTATACTTCCGTTTATAAATATCGAATAGATGCGGTAATAATTTGGTTTGAATTTTAAAGCTACGAATGATACGTTGTATAGGTGTCCACTCCGTTACCGAGAATTAATCTACATTGAAGATGCTCATGTATTCAACAATTATGAGGTTTCAACTCCTAAATGAACCAAATTGATATGTTGAAAAATTGTGGTCCGAAATGCAGGCGATAGCCTAATAAGTTTATTTCATGTTATGTTGAAAAAATGTCCACTCCGTTACCTGTTACATGAATTTAATCTAATACCAGAAATTGACTCATGTAAGATAAGGTAGTGTTAGATAAGATAGTGTCAGATAGGCTAAGTTAAGACAAATTGTTGGGGTATAAGGTATAAATAATTTAAGGTAAGGTCATCATAGCTTAAGTAAAGTAAGATGAGGTAAGAAAATGTAAGGTAACATAAGGTGAGTTCAGTAAGGTCAGATAAATTATACCAGATTAGAAAAGGTAAATGAGGGCCTGTAAGCTTATTTTAAAGCGTCAACAAACGATAATTTCAAAATTAACCAAGTTCTGTAATCAATATTCTTTAAATATAACCAATGTCGAGACCCAAGAGATTATAGAGGTTGCAGTACAATTACAGGCTCTATAGAAGATTCAAGATGCACTGTTTAATTTAATTCATTGTCGCACTCAATGTAATAATTATTGTGAATAAAATTATATTATAATAATCCGAGAATGTCTATAGCGCAATGCAACAAAACTCAAGACATAATTTAAGCTTAATTATTATCAATGTTCCGTTTTTCTGTGTTTCAATATATACTTACAAAGATAAACAACTTACCCGCTGTTGACCAGTCGCAAAGTGTGTCGGTGTTATTCCATGGTCTGTGTCCGACAGGTGTAATGCCGCATGTAGGCCTATGGTTAATTCACACCAGACAATGGAGAATCTTTGCAGCGCCTTTTCTGAACTTGGTCTTAACGGGTATAGATTGGTCAGATTATCAGACACTTATTGCACCTATAAAAAAGTTTTCCTAATCTCAATTAACCTAATTATTTCTTCAGAAAACGATTTATCCACGAGAGATTCCTCCTTTTTGTGCGGAAAGGAGGTCTATTGGCCATCTTGGACTGTAATCCACCGATTGTGAGTTCACTCCTGCTGGTCAAACTCCGTGCAATGACCCTGGACTAGTTGTTCTTTGTCACCAAACAGTATTTTTCAAGAAAGCAGTAGGCCTAATATATAGGCCTATTGTCGAAAGCTGGGGAGCGAACGGTAAAGTCCTGCTGTGCGCTGGGCCCTTGTCCAGGACTTATGAGACTTTGCCCATTGCCCACTCAAGGGTCAGAGAGCGTAAGTTGAACCCCTATGTTTCACTTTGCTTTGCTTTAACTTCCCTTACGAAAGCTATTACTGTACGAATGAATAAACCACATCGACTGCGCTTTATTACTAGACATGAATGTACTGGATACTTTGCGTCTGAGCGCCACTCCCTTGCTACTATCCTTGTACGCCTACTCGAAGCTTGTTGCTAGAAGTTTAGACAACATATTATATACAACTGAGCCAAAAGATGGAACTGCATTCTCTTCACTAAACCATATATTATTTTCGGAATGTTCGCTATTTACGACGAATAGCTGCTGCTACAAAATCTAGCAGGCCCTATCAAAACTTTTAAATAATCTGAAAATGTATTCAGGCTTCTTTACCTGCTACGCTCTTCAATTAGGTAGTGTAATTAATTAATTAGCTATACTGAATGTATCGAAAATACACTTATAGCCTACTCTAAGCCTATAGCATTATTTGTCCGTAATAATGATTTTCTTAATTTTCTTTTCAGTAATGTATTCTATGTAGGCTGTATTCAATAATTCCACACCATACATTGTTTGCTTTACTAACACACTTATATGCTAAGACTTAACGAAATCGCAATATTGCTTTGCGCTACTTTACCACGTTTCTCAGTAGCGTAACGTAAGTCGCCGAACATAATTATATCTTTAGCGCCCGAATCAGTCTTCCACCGAAGGACTGCAAGTGGCAGCCCATGATCGACCGCTCCGTATACCAGCAATAATTCTACGTCGATTATTGACTACCTAGAACATCCTTTAACTTTCTCCTTCCGCGACGCAAATGAATCCGCGTAGCAAATCAATCTACCGAACGTTTCTTATGGCTCGAGATGAAGTTCACGGTGAAAGGCAAAACACGCAAATTCAAGCGCTTCACTGACATCTCGTTAGTCTCCTGCTGCTGGAGTTTCTTAAATACCACGTAGCATTTTATCGTCGCAGTGATTTTGTTTTTTACTCAGACCCACGCTGTATACACGGTCGAAAGTGTGTCATAAAATAACAATTACGTGAGCCGTACGACCTCCGAATATCATTTGTTTTGTGATTTACGTCGTGTGCGAAAAAACCCGAAGGCTCTTAAATCGTCTGAATAGTAGCTTTAAGATCTTATACAGAACAGACTCAGTAAATTTGCTCGAACTGAAAGTAGAGTACATCTCCTCGTGCGTGTAAAAATAAGACTGTGCAGTTTACACTTTTTTAATATGTTTATTAATTGATTTTAAATAATTATCTCTATGTGATTTTTGTGTTTAATTAATTTCGTTATTCGATCATTACTGAATTTTTCTGATGAGATCCTTTTAAGAAGGTCTACTACCTAGATATTCAATGCTGGATGGGCAATGTGATAGACAACGAATGGTTTTATTCCAGCAGCCGCAAACGGAAATTGGCAACTCGCAGGCCATGGAAGCTTTAAGGAAGGATATTTTGGGATTGCCTAAAGATCATACCAGAACCTCCCCTCTGGCAAAAGAACGGTTTCTGCTCTGTGTGTTAAGTGTAATTATATTTATTTGGACGTTTGTGTAGCGCAATGTAGAGGTTTCTGCACGCTAGGTCCTAAACGATGTTAAATGTAAGCAGTGCTTTTTTTCTAGAAAAAAAGGTTCCGGAACTCAACAAATTCAGAACAATCATAGGGGCATATTTTATGCTAATATTTCTGTTTCATATATATCAGTATCAATAAACATTGAGAGCACTTACATTAAATTAAAGAATCTAAATAATTTTATATAATTTTTTATAAATTTTTTAATTAACTAAATTCTTTTTTAATGGCGAAAAAAAGGTACCGGAACGCCGTTCCGGACCGCTCCGGCTGAAAAAGCACTGAATGTAAGTAAGAATAGAAGCCATCAGCTAGTATGCAATGCTGTGATAATTAGAAAGTCACTAGTGGAATTCTGCTACTGAAACTGGGACCGACTGAGACCGAAACTGGGACCGACTGAAACCGAAACTGGGACCGACTGAGACTGAAACTGGGACCAACTGAGACCAAAACTGTGACCGACTCAGACCGAAACTGGGACCAACTGAGACCAAAACTGGGACTGACTGAAACCGAAACTGGGACCAACTGAGACCAAAACTGGGACCTACTCAGACCGAAACTGGGTCCGACTGAAACCAAAACTGGGACCAACTGAGACCAAAACTGGGACCGACTGAAACCGAAACTGGGACCGACTGAGACCAAAACTGGGACCGACTCAGACCGACAATAGGGGACCACTGAGATCGAAACTAGAGGACCGGCTGACACTAAAACTGGGGCCGATTGAGACCGAAACTAGGGGACCGACTCAGACCGAAACTGGGACCCATCAGCCTGTAAATAGGTTTAACTTGCATGTAGAACCAGCAGACAATGCACTTTGGCGAGCGTCTTTTTTGGACTACAGAGTTCGTGAAAGCAGTCACTGTTACTGTCATACATCGGCTTTTGTATACAAATAACACACAGGTGCTGCTGCTGCTGCTGCTTCTGCTGCTGAAACTAGGACCTAATAGCGCGCAGGTTCAATCACAGTTTGTATTACATCACGTGGAAAGAAGGTTTATTACAAAAAGGTTTCGTAGACGTCCCATCCAGGACCAAACCGTTGCATGCCGCAAAAACATCTACACAACTCCATCTGACAAACATCACAACCGACAACTGTATGTGAAGTCGCTACCTTACCCGCGCTCTGTTTGACTGCTTTCAGGAGGGTCTTCAGACGCTATATAAATTTACAGCATACTACTTTACATGTTTATCAGTAACACGTTTGTTTGAGCTGCAGGATTTCACAATGCTCTAGTCAGTGACTGGCGCAAGAAATAGGTCAATTGTATTTAGCACTGAAACTTGTAATTGCTACTCTTATTTTGTATTTATTTCGTAATTCTTTATTTTGAGACACACGACAAGATACGTGCTTATGATTTATTAAAATTTTTGAGTTTGACGTTCATTTATAACACTGGACAACATACAAAATGCCTTTTAAATGAAATAGCAAAGCTTTAGTAATTTTGAGTTACTGAACACGAAAATGACAGTAAAATTTCTGTAATTTATTAAATTAACGTGACGAATTTTCAATATGATTGATGAAGATTTAGATGTAGTTAATTTTTAAACTTATTAATCTAAGTCATATCTGACGTTAGGCTCTATAATGTACTTAATTATCGCTCGTTTTCGATATCCACGAAATTTCACAGCAAAGCCGGAAGTGTTGGTCACGTGGTAGTGTCATCACGTGGCCGTCTTACGGATCGATGACTGCAATGGCAGCGGTGACGCCGTTCCATACCTCTTCGTAAGACGGCTGGATCTGATCAGCTGCAACGACGAAGCTGTTACCTCGAAGTTCCGGAGTGAATGTGTACTTCACGCCAGACGTTCCCTTTGAGTAGTCCTGAGCACTGCCCGAAGCAGGATCTAAACACGAACAAGTATTCGACAGCATACAACACGAGAAGAAGCATTCTGTAGCATTGTATTTGCGTAGAACTATTTGACAGCATACGACATGAGCAGAGTTGTTGAAGGAATAGTTCATGTGTAAAAGTGTCTAACTAGAGTATACGACAATGAATTCATTCATTTTCATTTCAGATATTTATATAGCGCCCCTTCAAGATTTCTACTCAGAGGCGCTCCCGACTACAGCGCGGACACTGAATCGGAGTTTGACGCCGAAGCGCATGAGCAATTGCGAGTGAAGGACTTGCCCAGGGTCCCTACGCGCCGGCTTGAGGTGGATTCGAACCCGCAACCCTCCGGCTGCAAGGCACCGAACATACCCCTACACCACCGCGCCCCACAATTGTCCTACATCTGACATTAGTGTATATTATATAATATATATATATATATATATATATATATATATATATACTAATTTGAACCTGATTTCTGGTAATAAAATAATTATACCTAACTGACGCTAAACTCTACTAATCCGTCACCGAACTATACTAATCTGATGCTAAAATTGGGCCTAATTAATCTTAAAGTGAGTCTGAAGTACAGCCTAATAATACCAAGATGATCTTGAAGTACAGTGATCTAACTTAAATTAGGCCTATATGCTAAAAGTAGGCCACAGCCTTGTGATCTTACAGTTTACTTCTCTTACACTGAGCTATTCTAATCTGACACTAGGGTGTATACTTACAGAGCACCTGGCACCAGTTCCCTCGTTCCCACGTAGTTCCATGGGTGTTCTGGGTAGCATCTGCTGCGGCATTGGCTGCAACCATCTACACGTAGTCACAACCAACATCAACTACATTTACTTCATGATCCTTTGTGAACCGACCTAACGCACCAACATCTATCGACATAACAATAATTAATAATAAATAATGACATTCTTTATTATTTAAAACCGACAAACGCAGTATGATTACAAATCAGTATGAGCAGATGATCACAGGAGTGGCATTTAACTGCATGCGGCAGCCATGCAAATCGCCCATCACGTCCTACTACTCCAGCACCATCTAGCGAATGATAGGCTGAGTGGACCTTTGGGAGGGTAGCCGGAATTGAACCCGCTTCCTACTGCTCCTC
>JACEVL010000165.1:732609-735109 GCA_020284085.1 Aporrectodea caliginosa | reverse complement strand
TGCTGAGAGGTACAAGGTAGAACTGGTACTTGTTCACCAAACCCTGGACCTGAGCATCTGTGGCGTAGTCATCGACAAGCTAAAACACGAATTCATTTAGCGTCGCTTAAAATCCAGAAATAATTATTATTGCAGTTCAGCGATGATTTTGATGGCATTGATGTTAATTAGGAGGAGAAGAAAACGGAGGAAGGAGAAATGAGGAAGGAGAAAGAGGAAGATGATGGTAATTTAAATGTTAAATTCCGAAATTTATCAACTCCACACAAAAGCTGAGTAAGATAAGCCAGCTTCTGGAATGGCGTTGTATCAAAGCATATGGAGAACGAAGAAGGCCTGACGGAAGAGCAGGCGCTGATGATGATTATGATGATGGCGGTGTTGGTGGTGGTGGTGATGATGACAACAACGACGACGACGATGATGATGTTAATGACGATGATGATTATAGTGATGATGATGATACTGATAATGATAGCGATGATGATAATGATAGCGATGATGATGATAATAATGATGATAGCGATGATGATTGATGATAATGATGATTGATGTTGATAGCGATGATGGTGGTGATGATGATGATGATGATGATGATGATGATGATGATGACGTCGACGACGAAAATACGTCACACATCATTTGGAGATTATTCTGGTTGCGGCGATAAGAAAGATTATGATTACGACAAATTCTTGAACGTACATGGCTGAGGATCTTAAGGTGGGTGGCCACAGCGAGCCATTCTCTGGCATGAATGGTGGCATCGATCCAGATGGCTCTCTGAGTCGTATCCGTACGATAGATCTGCATAACATAACATAACAGCCTGCTTTAGCATATGCGAAACATAAGGGCAGCCCGTTGAGGTAACCCAGTAGCCGTGCACTGGTACGAAATGTTAAAATGTTAACGACTTCGCTTTTCTTGGCCTCGGCTAATGAGGACGAGTGATAGTCCTCTCCATCACCCCTTTTCTTAACCTCGATAGTGTGCGGTAGGTGCACTCATCTTGTAGCTGAGTTCGCGACGAGGCAGCAGTGGAATAGAAATCTCAAAACATTTCTTGCACTGCATTTTACGGTCAATCAATTTTTTTTAAATTAAAAACAAGCTGACAAGTACGCAACTTATGCATTGATAAACTAAGGTCCTATTGGATGTTTAAATATTAGATTAAGGCAATGTTTAGATAAAATTAAAACTGTAGGCATGTTATGCATTGTATGGATCATTAGTGTTATAACTAAGGGATGAGAATCAATATATATTTTATATACATGTAGTACTCTGGATATGAAATAAATTACAGTCATCTTTGTTAGGAAGGGAGAAAATGCGGAAAGGGCCGGAGCGAGTACCCAGTAGGACGAATCGGAGGGAACACGATGTTGGTTGGAGGAAATGGCACCGAACAAACGTCTCTCTGCCTCTAGTAGCCTCAAATAACATATATATAACATATAATAACACAACTTGACAAGGCTTAACACAGTTTATCTTTACTTTCCTACTTTACAAAACTAACATAACTTGAAGTTTATTTGATGCTTAAATAATCCTTCTATGTTATCAGAAGAACAGCCAAAAGTAACCGAGAAATTATTATGATTGTGATAGTCTATGCATGCTGACAGCTACTTTGAGAGCCGATCATCTACGTTCAAGGACACTGACCCGGATTCCTCTAATAGCTCGACCCTCGTAGCTCAGCCCAACGGTGAATATCTCGCAGGTGACGCCGAGTGCAACAGGACAACGAAGGACAATCTCATCCAACTCTGCCATGATCTATGAGCAACAGTTCAACAGGACAATCATCATCATCATCATCATCGTCATCATCATCATCATCATCATCATAAATTATAAATCATCATCATCATCATCATCATCATCATCATCATCATCATCATCATCATCATCACCACCATCATCATCATCATCATCATCATCATCATCATCATCATCATCATCATCATCATCATCATCATCATCAACTACGACAACAACAATATCAGCCTCATTACAACAGCAACATCACAACAAGTACATCATCTTCTTCATCGTCACCATCATCGTCATCGTGGTCTTCGTAATCATCATCATCATCATTCTCGTAATCATCAACGTCGTCAACGCCATTTTCACAATTCTCACCATCATCGTCATCATCATCATCTATGTTAACAGTCATTAGCTACAATATCAACAACATCATTCATTATCATCATATTCCCATTTTTTACGTCGTCTTCATCATCATCATCATCGATCATCAGCAACTGTAGCATCATTATCAATGCTGTCGTCACCATCATCATAATCATAATCATCGTCATCATCATCATCATTGTCGTCGTCGTCGTCGGTCGTAGTGATACACGTTGTACTCATTGTATCACAATCATAATCATCATCATAGTCATCGTCATCATCATTCATCATCATCGTCATCGTTGTCGTCATCATCATCATCGTCGGTCATAATGATACATGT
>JACEVL010000165.1:665109-727609 GCA_020284085.1 Aporrectodea caliginosa | reverse complement strand
CTGCTGGAGAGGATATATCCAATGCGCACAATCACCATGACAACAGCCGATCCATACTACCTCACTCCAGCCACAAAACTCCTCCTTCGCAAAAAGAATCGCCTCATGAGAGCAGGCAAATTTGAGGAGGCATCAGCCCTTGCCAGTAGAGTGGGCAAACAGATAGAGCGTGTCACTAAACGACATCTGAGAGACATCGACCCTAAATGTGGCACTGAGGAACTATGGCGAAGAGTCGGCGAAATTACAAAGGGTGGTACGCGCGCTCAGACAACCAATCTGACTGCAGACGAACTGAACAAGCATTACGCAAAGGTCTCGCATGATGAACACTACCAGAAACCCCTCACTAAGCAGACGGTAGAGGGAGTGGAGCCATATTGCACAGAGCAAAGAATCTTTCATCTTCTGGATCATCTACATCACACCGCTGAAGGAGCAGACGGAATTCCTGCTTGGTTTCTGAGACTTGCAGCCCCTGTACTGTCCGGAATCCTCACCCGCCTAATTAACCTATCACTTTCCAACTCGTACATCCCAGAGCAATGGAAGACCGCGATAATACAACCGATTCCTAAGGTCGCTGCGCCATTGACACCGGCCGACTATCGACCAATATCGATCTTACCCGTACTATCAAGAATGGTTGAGAGAGAAGTCGTACAAACCTTCCTCTACCCGGTCTTCGTCACTCCACCGTTGTCAGAGTTGCTGCAGGATCAGTACGCGTTCCGCCCGACCGGCTCCACAACAGCCGCGCTCATCTCCATACTGCACCATGTCTCTGCTCTCCTGGAGCACAATGAGTATGTTACGATCATCTCGCTCGATTTTTCCAAGGCTTTTGACACTGTCAGGCACTTCACACTCGCACAAAAGCTATCACAACTTGATATCCCAGACGCAATTTACAATTGGCTCGTCAACTTCTTATCGGGGCGCAAACACACTACAAAGTTCTCAGGGAGTACTTCCAGCGCAGCGGAGATAAACTCCAGTGTGGTGCAGGGATCTGGCGTCGGACCGGGCTCCTATGATGTGGGCGCCTCTGACCTGCATCCAGTTCACCAGGAAAACAAACTCGTCAAATACGCCGACGACACTTACCTTCTTGTCGGTGCAGCGATGAGGACAACGGTGGAGGAAGAGCTGACGCACATCGCTGAATGGGCTGAAAACAACAACTTGCGCCTCAACGCCAACAAGTCTCGTGAGATGGTGGTCGCCCGACGCAAGATCAGAGAGCGCCCGGAGCCTATTCTGAATGTAGAAAGGGTATCATCTATGAAAATTTTAGGGGTCACAATACAAGACAACCTTCGAGTCTCACAGCACGTTGATGAGGTTCTCAGTGCATGCTCCAGCTCCCTCTATGCGTTGCGAGTACTTAGGAGCCATGGTCTGCCAGAAAAGGCTCTTCAAACAGTCACAGAAGCCACCACTGTAGCCCGCCTCATGTACGCCGCGCCTGCATGGTGGGGCCTTGCCACCGCAGATGACAGAGCAAGGATGGATCGACTGCTGCGTCGCGCGCAGCGATTGAGATATCTGCCGGAGATGGCACCCAGTGTGGAAGAGAGGGCCGCCAAGGCAGACGAGGGCCTCTTCCGTGCAGCAAGGACGAATGATACCCACGTCCTGCGCAGCTTGTTTCCGCCGATGACGCGCCACAAATACAGCCTTCGCCAGAGGCCTCATGAATTTAATCTGCCAGCTAAGGACGACCGCAATTTTATCCCAAGAATCCTATATCGACAATCAGTAAAATCTGGTCCACAATCTTTAAGCCAAAAGTGACGCTCTAAAGACTTTTCAATTGAATTGTAGTCCCTTTTCTGTTCCCTGTTGCGGTGTGTCAACTGGTTTTCATATTAAACGAATATATATATAGTAGCAGTAGCAGTAACAGTAGCAGTAGCAGTAGCAGTAGCAGTAGTAGTACTGTAATTTTATATAGCGCCCATTCAAGGTTATATACTCAGGAGCGCTCCCAGTCCAACCTCGGTCGAAAAACACAGTCTAAGGCCAGAACAGAACGGGGTGAGTGAGCTATTGGTGTCGGCGCGAGCCCAGTCCAGGTCGCAGTGTCAGCCACAGAGTCAGCGTTTACTGTTCAAACGCTGAATTAGCCTTTAAACACTGACTTATTATTTCGTCGTAGTCCGAGGGCGTTTACCGAACCTCAAGACAGGAACTGCATTTGAACGTTGCCGTCGAGATGGGATCTAGCCAGTAGCGTACATCAGATGGATGCTAGGGTAGCTTGGGCTCCTTGGGTCTGAACTTCAGATGCTGGACTAGATCCCTCCCCCCCCCTTCGTAGGTATATCTGCAGGGTAAAGGCATAGCTAGGGTGGAGCAAAGGAAGCGGCCACTCCCCCGAGAACATTTTCAAAAATGTGGGACCTTTTCACAATTTATTTACACAAGAAGCTACGTTTTACTTTGACTGCCTCAGGACTAGCTTAAGGGATTGCTTTTCTCTTCTTCTCTTCTAAGTATATATAAGCCTATGCCCTATGTATCATACGTTTAAACATAGGCCTATTTGTCATAATTACAACTGATCAAATCCAACAATGAGCCTATAGGGTTGTCATCGTGGCAAATGCAAATACGCCTGTGATAATTACAGGCGTATTTGCCACAATGACAGACCTAGGCTCATTGTTGGATTTGATCAGTTCTCGTTTCGAACAAGTCTTGGCTCAGTTGTCTGGTGATCACCCATGAGAAACCAGATGCCTAATTGCATCTGAGGTAGAATGAAAATGTCGACGTATCCGGCACCCGGACACCAAATATCCTGTCACACCCAAAGACAGACATGATACTATGATAGGCCTATATGTAGAGTTCTGCATGACATTCGGTAAATGCGCTGAGGAGCGATTAGCGATCGAGTGATCCATCCCAGGCGTGCATAGTTTTTTTCGCCTCTACTCCACTTCATTGCTAGAGTAATAAAGGTAATGAGTTGTCATGAAGTAAGTATCCAATCAAATTGACTAGAAACGTATCTAATCAATGTGATTAGACACGCACCCAATCAAACTGATTTGTCTCTGCACTGCTCAGCAGTATCCCTCCTCTTAAAGTCCCACGCCAACTCCAATAACTCTTCGTTTGCTGGATCATCTGTTCAATTGTATTGTAATAGTAATAGTAATTAACATTACATAACGTGTTTTATTTGGTAGCCAACTTAATATACAGGTCGTAAGTACATGAAATCTTTTTGAGTTTTGTCGGTTCACCCTGCAGGAGACCCAAAAGGGGCCGAAGGTCCCGCAAGCCATGGCCACCTGAGACAAATTAGTTGAAAGAATGCATCACGGCCAAAACTACGTTAAGTGAAAACTAGGCAATAAATTCTTAACTATCAAATGAACAAGTAGAAATTAAAGAACAGAGTTTAGAAAATTAGAAATTATATACTTACAAAGACATAGCGTATGAATAAGTGCACACTCCCCATTTTTGGTGATTAGGGTGTATCTCACAAGAGTGTGCTAGATTTCTCGTTGAATTTGGGTAGAAAGTTCCCGTTTAAATAGCTGGAGGGAGGATAGTGAATATCGGAAGGAATACTGTTCCATGCTCTTGGACCTGCACATTTGATTGATACTAGTCTATTATTGGTACGAGCAAAAAGGGATGTAATATGACTTAATGTTTCTCAAGCGATTATGAATAATCAGTATTAAATTGAAAATAATTTCTATAGGCTGAAGGTAATTGGCAATGGGCATATCTATACATGAATATCCCAATTTGGACCTGACTTATCTGGTCAGGTTTTAATATTTTCAGGCAATTGCATATTTATATAGCGCCTCTTCGAGAAAGACAAGATTTGAGTGGCACAAAGTACATGAACAGTCATATTAATTAGTCTCTCTGTATACTAGAGTTATTAAAAGGAACAAAACACATAATTAGGTCCGAGGCTAGTGCTAGTTCAGGCTGCACTCCATTCAGTATTGATAATGATTTATCAATAATACCAGTGGTTGAACCAGGGCCGTAAATTTTGGAGGGGAAGGGTGGGAATTCCCTCCCCACTTTTAAACTCGGGGAGGGAACCTCAAGTATTTCCCTCCCCACTAGTGGAAGTTTAGAATATTGTTTCGCTCAATGCATTAATTAAATAGTTACATTTCTTACGCAGTGCTGTTATATGGGAAGTATTCACACTTTCGAAGGGCAGTTGGTTCCAACCCTTTTTCAGAGCAAGGCACCCTTACTAAACGCAACTCAAGCAGCGGCACCTGGCCTTAATTCATTCATTTTCCTTCCAATTGGTTACGGTACTTATCTTAATGACGAGCAACGTTTCTTGCATAATTTCAATCAACCACGCTGTTACAACTGTGTCTACACCACTTTATGTTTTGAAAATAGTAATCGAACTATGTCAGTAGGCTCTAATGATATTCAGTAGTGTGTCATCCAACCGCGGCGCCCCTACAGCAGGTTCATGGCACCACTGGTTTCCCGGAATCCAGGTTGGGAAAGACTAGGTTAAGTCATTTATCAATTAGCAGCATTTCAGCAGTTTAGCTAGTCGCTAAATATAGCTGGATAAACGTAACCACTAACAGTAACGAAACCAGTTTCAGTTACAGCTGTCAAAGGGTCTAGAGAGTTTGAGTTTAACACGCTGCAATGACTTGCTGCTGGATATTTTTAAGTACAGTTTATAAATGTAATTGGTAATGACACTAATGAGAGTCCATTGACTTCATGAGTAGCAATGATTGACAGGGATGGAATTCCCTGCCGTCCATTTAGTTATAGAAAATAACTTCGAAGTTTTGCTATACATTTAATGCAATTAGGCCCCTATTCAGTGGGATTTGTCCCTACGGGTGCGCCCTTTGCTCCCTCATACCATGTCTTCATAGATAAACTTCTCTAATCATCTGCACTATGTTTGTGAAATTTTATTTACTGTAGTTTCATGTTATTCGTTTTGTCTTGTTTCTGGGAACAATAAATTGATTTGATTTGATAAATTGATTTGACATCTTTCCGTTCAATATAGGCCTAGTTAGAACTGTTAGACAATCTGCCTGTTTGATTGAGTTCATGACCCTGGCGCACCATAAATTTCCATTGACGCCACACAAGTCTCCAACCAAGATATACATGTACTACTATGCACAACATAACCTAGTATGCAGCAAGGTGACTAATTTTTGTGCTTTTGTATCCAGTGTTCAAATGCTGGGCTCATCTTAATTGCTTATTCAGTCTGTAACTCGTTGTCATGTTCTTAGATTGATTTGTAGAGTTTGCAGCTCAGTTGAAGTTGAAATCCTTCCACCAATGCAGACTATTGTTGAAAACAATTAAAAGTAGCCAACACTTGTATAATAAAATAGCGAAAGATTCAAAGATAATCTGAGGTTACTTTTCGCTGTTAATTAATATCAACAAATCACCCGTCGTTTGAATGCTTTCCTTTATTTCGAATTCAGAAGAGGACAAAATGTCGATATGGAATAACCGAAAAACTATCAGTTGGTCAAGAGAATTTGTTTGTTGAGGTTTCTTTATTGCACCGTAAACAGTTCAATAATATTTGAAGAATGCGCTTAGTCCGCTGCTTATTGAACGAGTTTGTGGTAGAGAATTTTAGATGGCGGTAGTATAGGTCGTAGTGGAGTGGATGATCAGATTTACGATAGATGGAAGGTTTTCCATGCGCATCGTCTCCTATGGAATGGCGGCGATGGTGGCGGTCACTCCGTTCCAGACCTCCTGGAAGGATGGCTCGATCTCACTTGCGGCAATGATAAAGTTGTTTCCTCTCAGCTCAGGAGTAGTGGTGTACTTGATGCCGGCTACGCCCTTAGAGTAGTCCATGGTGATTCCAGAAGCCGGATCTACAATTGCAATCATGAAGATTATTTTGAAGGCCTATTGGGAAATTAATATGATGACTATGCCAGCATGTCAACATGGAGCCCATATGGAACAATATTCCCATATGGGACCTGTGGAGCCCATAATTATGAGCTCTACACATGGGCTCTGATGCCCATTAAAAAAAGCTGGCAGAGGAAATTATGTAACGCAATAATAACATTTATATATTTATTACTCATGTAAGAAATTGTACACAGCCGATAAAAGTTTGTCGAATTTCGTCTAACTCTTCTAACGCCACAAAATGTCTCAATAATTTAATGTCTTTTGACAGTGGGTTCATGAAATTCTCAATATCTCTGAAAGAAGTTTAAATAGTGTCAGGATATTTTGCATTTTGCCTTTTAGACTATAATTATAACGATATTAGTTAAAGTTCAAAACATTAATATATACTTGGTGGCAAATAAGTTGGCCCAAGGGGAGGTAGATTATCAAGGCATGTTTATATTTCTGCCACATTCCTTGGCAAAAGTTCATTTACAATATATAAGGGCCTATAATTGTACATGTGCATCCTATGTTATCACCTCTTCAGATCTGTCCGATAGCACCCGCAGGGTGAGAATTGTTAGGGGTTGGGGGTTCAAACCCCTAGTTTTCTGAGGACCCACAGTAAAGTCTTCATTGCACACCCTAAGGGGTCGTCTCCAACTCCCTCAGTTGTGCTAGTGTGATTTAGCATTATTTGACTCTGAGTCTCTGACAAAGTGAAGAAATTTGCATGGTGTATGGCAGTGCTTCCCAAATCGTTTTTGCCTACAGAACCCATTTGATCTGAAAATTTTGATGGAACCCCGACCTAAACAAAACATAACCTGGTATAATATAGGTTTAATTAATGACGCAGTAATGAATAACTGCATTCTGTTTTATACATGTAGATTACAAATTAAATTAAATTTTCCAATGGAACCGTTGTCTTCACCTCGGAGTCTGATTTATGATGTAACAACATATTCAAACAACACTATAATCCTATTTTTTTCACGAAACCCTTGTCTTCCCCTCGTGGAACCCTAGGGTTCCGCGGAACATACTTTGGGAAACTCTGGTGTATGGTAATGGTTGCTCTAGATGCACAATGGAGAGTGCTACAACATATGTTGTCAGTTGGTTGCAGTCAGGGAGACACAGAGTCTTAGATAAGACCACACAGGTGTTTCCAAAACACACTGAAAGAAAACATGGCACTATTGATGCACTATCAGCCGTTGGCATAAGTATTTGCCAACATTTGTCTACATTTGTTTTTAGTTTTGGCAATAACCTATATTGATGCACAGTATTGGTATTTTATGATTTTCTGGTATATACTTTCTTCTTATTGGTCAGTGACGCATTTCAAACTCAATAATTATATTCATGTTTTTCTTGCATTGCATTGAATTTGCGATAAAGATTAGTGTTAATTATAGTAGGCTACTTCTGATGTTCATATCGACTGTTTATATTGTGCATACATGTAGGCCTATATTTTAATTTGTAACATTTTCTTTCACAATTCACTTTGTGGGTTACGAATAAAGTAATGCTCTGGTTTATTGTGACCATGTGAATTGTATACTAATAAAGGTGATGATGTAATCACTTTAAGCTTTCTATTGAATTTTTGAATTTTTCTCGAAGAAGAGCGTGATTTTGATTCGAGTATGACTTGCAAACTTGCTAGCGCTGAAATCTATTGCATTCAAATTTCATTGACATCAGTTTGCAAAATACAGATAAAATATTCAGCTCCACATGGATCAAAGTCTGACCCAACCCCAGTCTTTTTCCTACAATTCTCACACTGAGCACTCGACGTAACAATGCAAGTCAGAGAAGAACAATGGTTTCAGACGATTACGCTATGAGACAACGAAAGACGAAGGAGCTCGTGTCGCAGGATTCTAGGCAACTTACTCCATGATAATGAACCGGGACACAGGTCTCCTTGGGAAAAGATTACCTTGTTAGTCTTGCCCTATGGTAGGTACTTCGTGGAAGGTACTTACAGATGGTGAAGCAGCTGTTTCCTCTTTCCCATCTGGTTGTCCAGGTAGCCTCAACTGCATCGGCACCAGCGTTGGCAACAGCGAGCTTAACATCAGAAAAGACACCCATCAGATATGCACACACTTGTTTGTATATACATGTACACATTATACACAGCTAGGCTCATGAATGTTAATAAAGTTGTCATCACATCGGTATCACCTATCTTCATCCACAAATACATCACCACTGATGCATCATCATAGTCATCGTTGTTTTCGTCGTCATAATACCCATCATCGTCATCATCGTCATCGTCGTCATCATCAGCAGTATCATAACTGTCGTCGTCATCATCATAGTCATAATTTACATTCTGAGAACCTTTGTCACCAAGCAACTGTGATAGCTTTTGTAATAGTAGTGCTAATTCATCAATTCCGCTAGGGTATAAAGTTATTAAAACTGGTATACGGTACTAATTTATCAATAATTCTTATATGAATTATGCCACTGTGGCACTGATCTACTAATCATTCTACGAATTAGAGGCCAGAAAGAATTCGGGCATCTACTTGCCAGTTCCGTGTGACTTACCAGTTCTGTTTAGACCACTTGTCATTCGGGTATTGACTTACCAGTTCTATCTAGACCACTTGTCATTCGGGTATTGACTTACGATTTCTGCGTGGTCGTCGGCGAAATTGCAGTTGCCAAGGATATCGGTAGATCCCCAAGGAATGAGCCACAGCTGACCGTAGGTGTGGAAGTGGAAGCTGGTCACCAGGGTGCCACCAACGGCCGACAGATAGTTTTGGAGTGCCTGGGTCTCTGGCTCAGAAGCTGGTCCAGTCCCACCATAGGTCTCACTGCACGGAGAGGTGCTCGTACCGGCATCTGGAAAGTAAGACGACGTAAAGGAGGCATGACAAAGTAAGGTAAGAGAATGCAATGCAAGGTAATATCAAGGTAAGGAAGCTAAGCTAAGACAAGATGAGGCAAGGAAGCTGGGATACACATATTATAGGTAAGACAAGATGAGGCAAGGAAGCAAGGATACACTCGTTTTCGACGCGCCTAGACCATTGTAATTCCATCCTGTCCGCATGCCTGTCCAAATTCAGAACACGTCAGCCTCAGTCCGTCCTCAACATTAGGTTGGTCTGTCATCCGAAGTGCTCACATATCTTGGATTATACGAGGGACAAGCTCCGCTAACTTCCAGTTGAGGATAGAATAAACTTCAAGATTCTCTTTCTGGGTTTTGATCGGCAGCACGCCGGTATAAATCAGAGAGATCTGTGCTCCAATCTCAAGAGAATTTTCAAGGTAACGGAAGCCAAGGCAAGGTCAATTAAAGTAAAGCAATTCACTGTAAGGCTAATTAATTTAAGATGCAGCAATGTACTGTTAAGTAAAGTAAGGCTTGATGAGGTACCGAGTACCGAATAAATCATGGCATGCTTCTGCGTACTTACTTCCCCAGTGTTCGTCGAAGTTTCGGTTGAGGTCTGTACCGACGCAGGCAGATCCGGCGTTGGGGGTTCGGTTCTTACGCCACAGCCTGTCCTGTAGGAAGACAAGACAGTGCAAACGATGTCAGTTTCAAAGTTCAATTTCAAAACTCAGTTTCAAAGCTCAGGTTGGTTCAGTTTCAAAGCTCAGTTTGGCTCAGTTTGGCTCAGTTTCAAAGCTCAGTTTCAGTGCTCAGTTTGGCTCAGTTTCAAAGCTCAGTTTGGCTCAGTTTCAAAGCCCCGTTTGGCTCAGTTTCAAAGCTCAGTTTCAATTTCAGAGTAGCGCTTAAAGAAAATTTGAAGGTTAAAAAATTTATATATATATATATATATCCTTTTATTACTTACTGGTCACTTGAATGCTAATCTCAGTTAATGAAGGTCTAGTGCATAGTTAATTAATTAACTGAGCAAAGCTGTAGTATTCGTCATGAAGTCTCAGATCAAGGACGTTCGAACAACGCTGATCCGCTTTAACCCAACCTATGAACGTCATTTCAGTTTGAAGAAGACAATCTGCATACTAACAGACATACTGACAAGAAAGAAGGAGGAGGAGCAGCAGCAGCAGCAGAAGAAAAAAGAAGAAGAAGAAGAAGAAGAAGAAGAAGAAGAAAAAGAAGAAGAAGAAGAAGAAGAAGAAGAAGAAGAAGAAGAAGAAGAAGAAGAAGAGATAAAGGAAGAGGGAGAGGAAGAGATAAAGGAAGAGGGAGAGGAAGAGATAAAGGAAGAGGGAGAGGAAGAGATAAAGGAAGAGGGAGAGGTAGAGATAAAGGAAGAGGGAGAGGAAGAGGAACAAGAACAGGACGAGATAAAGGAAGAGGAGGAAGAAGAAAAGAAAATGGAGGAGAAGAGTAGTCTCATAAGATAACCTAGAAAGCCAGCTACAAGTAGGCCCTATAAAGTACTAACGACTTCACTGTTCTTGGCCTCAGTATATGAGGACGTTTGGCCAGCCCTCTTCATCGCCGCATAGTTGTCCCACGGATAGTATTAGTGTACTGTCAGTGTATAGGCTATTTGTTATAGCTGAATTGCGTCCATTTCCACTCCGCTTCCTCTCCACGTGCTCCCACTAGTGAGTGGATGCAGGTGTATAGGAGGATATCTCAAAATGAATTTTTCTGTCTAAGTGGAGATTTGACCTCATGACCTTTCGACTGATATCCCAGCAACTGATAACCTCTAGACTCTGGAGCACACAGATATGGATAGATAAATAGGTAGATTTACTTACACCACCACTCCAAGTGTATTCGTATCCGTCAGCATTGACGATCGGCACAAGGTAGAAATCGTAAGTTCCGAGCAAGCCTTGGACTTCCGTATCAGTGGCATAATCGTCAATCAACTGAAATCAGTCAATCAATCGGAAATATAAAATTATTCGATTGATCGATCAATCAATCAACCCCTCAACCAACCAACCAATCAACCAACCAACCAAAGAAAAACTAAATATCCAGTCGACCAGTTAAGCAAATGACTAATCAAACAATCTTTAGAAAAGCAATCTAGTTTGCGCACATTATAATCAATATGTTAAGCATGGCAGCAAATCAACAGACATAATAATATTTATAAATAAATTAATTAATAAACGAAATTAAGTAATGAGATATAAAATCAATCAAGTACATCGGCCAAGTACATTTTAACAGTAAATCGGCGCTATAGAAGTCGTTAGATCAGGCCAGTTAAGATCACGACGGAATGTCTTACGTGTCTAGTGATCTTGAGATGTGTGGCGGTAGCCAGCCATTCTCTGGCATGAATCGTGGCGTCCAACCAGATGGCCCTTCTTCCCGTTCCGCCCGAAATCTGCAACCGGTCAAACAACAAAACTATGAAAAAGGACTTCAGTCAGTCAGTCAGTCAGTCAGTCTATCTCCACTGCCTATCTCTCAGCGGATCTCATACCGCACTGCTGCTGTGGTTTCTCGCTGCGTTCTTGGCTGTGCTCCATCTTACTTGCGTGATCTTTGCCGTCCAGTGTCCGACGTTGCAGCGCGTCGGGCGCTTCGTTCTACGACGCGGGGTGAGCTCCTAGTTCCACGGGCACGCTTGACTATTAAGCAGCGCGCCGTGCTTTTTCGGTTGTGGGACCTTCCATCTGGAATGACCTCCCGCTTAAGCTCCGCTCTTTACTTGTGAGCCATCCGGCAGGATTCTACAAGTCCCTCAAGTCTTTTTTCTTTAGTCGTGGCAGGGCCGGGAGCGCTTCTGAGTAGCTTCTTGAAGAGGCGCTATATAAATGCTCTGAATGAATGAATGAAGAAATAAATAGAACTAGATCGATAAGTCACCCAGTCGATCACTCAGTCATTCTGTCAGCCATTCGGTTAGCAGGCCAGTCAGTCTTTCAGTCAGTCTGCCAACCAGTCGGTCGGTCAGTCTGCCGATCAAACGGTCATCTGTAAAGAAGCTATGGATCTTACAGATGGATAGATGGACAAATGAATATTACGATTGAAGCGCAGACGACTCCACTGTCTTTGAAACATAATCTTCTCACAAATGCTAGTCTTAATCTGCAGAAGGAGCTGAACATAAAAGACATCGAAAAAGATGTTTCACTCCTACTGACCTTGATTCCCTTGATGTTGCGACCCTCGAATGAGTTTCCGACACTGAATGTGGTGCAGGTGAATCCCGCTGGGCATCGAGCAGCCAGTTCATCCAGCTCAACCATGATCTTAACAAAACCAAATATCCTTCATGATAATCAGGATGATGATCATGATAATGATGATTAGTATAATTAGAAGGAGGAGGAGAATGATAATGATAATGAAATGATGAGCAGTCAGTTGATCATCAATCAGCCAATTAAGTCGTCATCGTTATTATCCTCATCATCATAATTATCTTCACCATCTGGATGTGGTGGCGGTGATGATGGTGACGGTTATACTTGCAGTGGTCAGGTTATGAGAATGATGAAGATGATGGAGGTGGTGTTCGCAGCTTTGTAGTAATGATGATTGTGGTGGTAATAATGCTGCTCATGATGTTGACGCTGACGCTTATGACGTTGACGATCTGATGATGATGATGATGATTAGGATGAAGTGGAGGAGGAGGAGGAGGAGGAGGAGGAGGAGGAGGAGGAGGAGGAGCATGACCGATTGATTGACAGCCCGTCTTACGTCAGCGTAGGTGTTGAAGTCGTCATAGTTGATTGCCTTGCCAGCAACTCGCAGCCTTGAAGCGAAACGCGCGGTCTCCTCCTCGATGTCTCTACAAGGAGGATATCAATTTGCTACACAATTATCACTTTCTACCATAGTTTATCTAATGACTTTTATAGCGCCGTTTACCAGAGCTGTTAGCAATACTGGTAAAAAGTATTGGCAATACCAGTACCAATACTTCATAATAAAAGTTTTGCAATACCAATGCCAATACTATTTTCTTCAAAGTATTGCAATACCGATAGTCCGATACCAATACTTTTACCAATAATTTCCAATAAGTAAATTTATGTGTAATCACGTAAAGTAGATTCTTTCCATTCACATCAACGCTCATAGATGTCAGCAAGGGGCTATTTTCGAAGAAAGAGGAAATTTTCGAAGCGTAAACAATTATTTCTCACTATTTCTTGATCGCGACTCACTCAAGCGGATGAGAAAATATATAAATTATTTTGGAAAAAGTATTGGTATCGAGTATCGCAGACAGACTAAAAAAAGTATTGGCGATACACATGCGATACCAACAAACTATCGCGATACTCGCTGCGATACTGAAAAAAAATCCAAGTATTGCGATACTTAATCGCGATATTAACAGCCCTGCTGTTTACCATGATGTATAAAGCATCGATCGACCGTCATTTCAAGTCAAATCGTATTCATAATTACTCTCCTCCCAAATAAATAAATAAATTCATTAGGCATGGACATAGTTAATAGGCCTACACAGTCTGTGAAGAACAGTTCCATTTTGTCGCTCTATAATAAGAGCGTCTCGTTTTATTGCATGATCTTGCTTAGTATTCATTCGTAACTCTAGCTCAATCACAATGTAGCCTACCTGATAGCGCTGTGACTATCCGTTTTGTTGCCAATAAACGAATATAATAGGCCCCTATTATTATAACCCTGACTAGAATTCTGGTCGTGATCGAATGGGTTAGAGACATTAAGTCAGTGTAGGCTACTGTGTACGGTGGGTAGGCCTAAATAACATGAAACAGAGGAGAGGCGTCTCGGTTTAGAGTGACGTTAGAGAACCAGCAAAACGTACAGATTTGAGAAGGGTTAAGATTAGGGTTAGACCACTGGAAAAGAACAACATTTATACACACAGAATAATGCACTGATACTAAAATAAAATGTTCGGTAATTTATCGTTTTAGCGTTCTTTATTATGCACTCATTATAACATATCGTTTCATCGTTTTAGCTAAATTACGTGGCATTTTAATACCAATGTCCATGACAACTTCTATATAGGCCTACGCAATTATTATTTTCATCAATCCAACTTCTAGTTTCACAAGAAACTATTTTCGTCAATCCAAATTCTACTCTCACAACAAATTATTTTCATCAAACCAATTTCTGTTTTACGCAAGAATTATTTTCGTCAATCCAACTTCTTTTAAAGCAAGAATTACTTTCACCAATCCAACTACTATTTTAAGCAAGAATTATTTTCATCAATCCAGCTTCTATTTAAGCAAGAATTACAATGGGAGAATAATTTAGAACGCTGAAACGATAAATTACCAGCATGTTATATGTAATTGAGACTTATTTTTAGGCTTACTGCTGGACTCGATCATTCCTCAGCTCGAAGGTGATCTGGTGTTCAGCCAAGGTCGCACGAAAGTCGGAGAGTCTCTGAGGTGGAACGAAGATATCGACCCACGTCTTACCCTCCGCCCAAACGTCCAACTACACCAAAGAACAAACACAGTGAACATGACTCTGGTGCTATTGCTGATACGAAACGGCTAAGACAAGTTAGATAACACACCGAAAACGATCTCTCAGGAGTTTTCGTCAAAGTGGCGCTATACAAATCTGGAATCTCAATTATGAAATTACAATAACAATTTCGAGATAATTAAATCATTAAATGAAGTATTAAGGAGCAACGCAGAAAAAGACGAAAGAAGAACGAATACCATTACTGATAACGTATTACCTTACGTTCAATATATTATTATCCATTAGGGTCTACTGATAACGTATTACATTACGTTCAATATGATATTAGGGCCTATCCATTGCCTAACTGTAGAGAGGCTTATCAGTTCTTATAAAGGCTGAGACGCGTTCGTGGTCCCTTGGCAATTTAGTACAGTTGTATGGGACTACGTTCGGCAGGCAGTCCATTATCTCCAGTTAGGCGGAGCAGAGAGGAGCAACGGGGAGCAATGTGCGATTTTCCTCAGAAGGAACACTTTACCGAACTAGCGCTCGGATGCTCTGGTCATAATACACGTAGACTAGCTAATCTATATATCTTCATTTCGTTTTCTTTTGTAATCTTTGAATCTTTACGTCTAATGTAGCCTATATCTCCAAAATCCTTATAGCGATAGATAAAAGACACAGACATCATTCGTAATCTCGGGCAAAATTTAATGATGCAAGACGTAATAATAATAATCTTCGTTTATTAATTCAAACTGACAAGTACGCAGTAAGATTACATGATACAGTAGTAACAGATGATAACAAGTTTGGCAGTAGTCGAATCTAATTGTATGGCAGCCTGCAAGGCGCCCATCTGTCCAACTTCTCATTTTGCAGTCGCCCCTATGGAGTGGAAGGCTGAGTCAAACTTATGGGGCTAGCGGGTATCGATCCCACGTATTGTTTCTGCGTTCTAAATTATTCGCCCATTGTAATTCTTGCTTCAATAGAAGTAGGACTGATGAAAACAATTCCTGCTTCAATAGAAATTGGTTTGATGAAAATAATGTTTGTGAAAGTAGAAGTTGAATTGACGAAAATAGTTTCTTGCTTTGATACATATAGTACAACGATACAAAAATGGAGTTTCAGTTTCACTAGAATTTCGTTTGTCAGGAAGTGAGTTTATGCAATATATTCATGATTATGTATGTATGTATGAGCACTTGTTATAGCGCCCCTTCAAGATTTCTACTCAGAGGCGCTCCCGACTACAGCGCGGCCACTGAATCGGAGTTTCACGCCGAAGCGCATGAGCAATTGCGAGTGAAGGACTTGCCCATGCAGGGTCCCTACGCGGCGGCTTGAGGTGGATTCGAACCCGCAACCTTCCGGCTAAAGGCACCGAACATACCACTACACCACCGCGCCCCACCATGATAGCTAATTATGCATGTTAGTAAGTGCGCTTTGTGTTCTTAGAAGCGAGTAAGCTGCACTGTCTTGCGCTTAGCGCTTTGGAAATTTAGACTTTACGATTAGGCCTACGATCAGGTTTTAATTAATCAGACTCACTTCGTCATCCTGTCCAAAGGCTTGGACCACCGTCCATTGGGTCGGGGCCGCTGGGTGCAGCCTCAGCAGCTCATACCTAAGAGAATGATCAGTAAATGAGTCAGTTAGTCAGTAGCCCAACATTGCTAGATGATCATTTTCCATCATAAACATTGACGTGATCATCTTTGATTAATGATGTCATATTCTTCCTTACAAAGTCAACTTAACATTGAAGGTATCAACCGTTGAGAAGAAATACTGTGTGAGGTTCGAAAAGCCACGATATAAGTAGCCAGATAATACATATAGCCTATAGGCGTATTTGAGGGGTTGTTGTTACTGGTTCAAAACCCAACCAAATTGCAGAAAACATTTTATATACCATAAAACTTAATTTTTCAAAACTGATCGCGTGCTCTGCGACCATGTCCAATGGAAACCCCCCCAAATTGTTTTCTGGCTACACCTCTGCATACATACATAATACATACATAAAACGTACATAGCCTACATACATACATACATACATACATACATACATACATACATACATACATACATACATACATACATACATACATACATACATACATACATACATACATACATACATACATTGGCCTACATACCATGCATGCAACGCTATCTTCCACCTGCGTTTAGGTAGGGCTATGGCCGAAGCGACCCTCTGGATACGCCCTTACACACCTGCTTTATTCCCTTTCTAAACTCTTAATAATTATAGAAGGCAGGGCCGGGTTGGTCCGTGGATGCACCCTTGCTAGGCACCAGCATAGATATACAGCAGTCGATGTTCTTCGCAATAACTTTGGTGTCAGACTTACCCATCGTAACGCTTGAGGGCGTTTGCGCACACCGCTAGTAGGATAGCGGCAACAAGGAATCGCATTCTCTCTTCAGTTGTACCAGATGGCGTTTTCGAACAGACGCCTCAAACCCGAGATGAACATACACCTTCCCTGCAGCTCTATATATAGGCCTATAATTCTAGAGCGGTTGCGTGGTAAGGTTACATTTGTTGACCCGACCCTTATCAGCGGAACTCGATAACTGGGATTCAACAGATGGCGGTCTTATCGGACCACAATCGCAGTTATTTTTGTGTTACGCATCTATTGGGTGCTAGCAAACTTAAAGATGAATTCCTTTATAACTGAGGTGTAAATAAAATGCTTTTAATGGTTGTTAAGTTAAACCGAGGCTCAAACGATTGAACCTTTACTAACCGATGCCGGGCAGAGAATGTGCGCGCCAGTTCAGCAAAATATTGTCTCTTCTGAGGAAAAATCTTCTGACGCTCTCTGTTAGCTAGGCCTACAACCTTCCCTGTTTCATAATATTATTGACAAGATGGCGACGACGTTATTAGTCGCCTTCCTAAATGTAGACCTACTCAATTAAAGAGCTGTTAACTAATAATAATTAATAATGGCAGATCCTGAAGTCGTAGCCTAAGAATAAAAACGCATTTGTCCCTAAATTTGACGGACCTGCATTTCCTTAATTGTTGTTTATTTCGCCCTACGGAACGCCATCAGTTCCATCACTATCATAATTTACTGTGGTTCCCTTCACTCAACTTCAGGATCCGCCAATGGCCAAGAAAGAGGGACGTGCATCAACTACTCAGCTGAAAATTGTGTGACGACCTTTTATAATCATCGGGACATATTTGCCCAACAAACGGTTGTTAACACTGTTATGGCATTTTTGGCAGCAACCTTTTCCCGACGAACTGTCATGTTTCAGCCGAATCTTTTCCCCTTTTCTGGATTTCTGAATCATATTATGTTGGTTTTAATTCACCAGGTCTTTATTCTTTTTCTACTTTCTAAAGATTTATCAAGGCCAAATAACGACTAACGTGACAGACGTCAAATCGTCCAGCCTTTAAGGAAGGGGATCGTGGGGTTTAATTGCTCTTTATGGTGTAACTTAATTAGAGGGGCGAATTTAGTCGTAGCACCTAGGCAACTCCAAACGACTTCGAAAGCGCCGCATACTGAGTACTGACAATTACAACTTCACGAGTCCACAGGAATGTGCCACACACCAATTTGTTTGATAAGACTTCTGATCGATATCGCCGCTATCCTGATCTACAGGAAACCAAACCATATGATTCGGTCAACAGAGATAAAAACTGGACTATTTTCTGCTTAAGTCCGGAGTCCAGGTTCAATGCGTGACGGCTCCATTGGTTCTTGACCCACTATGTACACTTCTGGTTGCGTAATTCATCATACTGAACATCGTCGTCGTTCTCATCGTCGTCGTCATCATCGCCTTAATTCCTCATTATCATCATCATCACTGCTGTCGTCATGGGCGGAGTTTATCAGGGGCTAGGGGGGGCTAAGCCCCCCCCATGAATCCACAGACTTGACCATGCGTTATTAAGGTATAGTGCAAATCTCATGGAATAGCCATCCCATCTCTACCAGATCCTGTCTGCACATGTGACTCTGGTCCAAGTAGACAAGGCATAGCAGCCGCAAGCAGTGGCGTAAATAATGGGGGGGCAGAGGGGGACTGTCCCCCCAAAGTTTTGACTTAAGCCCTTCTGTCCCCCCCAAAAATGAAAACGTTTTCAAGCACGGAAATGAAATTACCTTTAATATAATTCAGAAGAACTGACCGAAGATGTCTATTATTATCATCGTTAGTTTCGTTACAACAGAATGGTGCTGTTAGCACTAATGTTGCCCGTGGGTTCATCAACCGCTGAGAGAAGTTATTCAGCGATGCGACGCATAAGAAACTGGCTGCGATCAACCATGCATGGGACAGGAACGCCCTTTTCGCTGGCTCTTCTGAATATTGAATATGATCTGACAGCTGCTTTAGTCCCCGAAGACCTGGTTCTCATGTAGGCCCTATGCAAACAGTGGAACTAGACGCTTAGTCTACACTGCATTATAGGGTGGCTCACAGATACATGGTAAAAAACCAAGTGCATGCTAGAAACCAAGGCATCCTCTCAGTTTGTTAGACCTATCAATAGTATTATTTAGACAAAATTTCAGCTTCCAATTCCAACGGGAAGACGGTGCTCACGGACTGTCTCACTTTGCCTGATACCGATAAAAAGACACTTAATTGTGGAAATGAATGCGTCGATCATACATTCCCGTACGAATGCATTTTATTTAACAACAAATCAAATATTACTGTAATTTGACAACACATTTGATAGTAGAACAGTTAGTCATATTGTACTGTAAAATTTGAATAGGTTTTAAGAATTGGAAATGCCTAAAAATTTTGAAAAACACGTCGTTCTGACCATGAACGTAGATTGTTCCGGTATTATGACTTCAATACCAGCTACAGTATCAGAGTCTAGAAACTGCCAGCACTGCGTCAACAACAGACTTCTTTGTTGTTGTGAGGCAAATTCATTCATTCATTCATTCAGAGGACTTATATAGCGCCCCTCCAAGATAACCTACTCAGAGGCGCTCCCAGCCCAACTACGGCGATAGAGAACAGTTTTCAAATTCTTGTAAAAGGTGTATGCAGAGTCTCCAGCTAGAAGAACACGCCGATCTGAAGGAAGATTATTCCAGATGGTCGGCCCAACCACTGAGAAGGCACGAAGTTGCATCTTTGAAGTACGCGCAAAGGGAACAGCAAGTTCGCCACGAGAGGCAGAACGAAGATTTCTGCGGGTAGCTAAACATGAGGTAGGGCGACAGAACTCACGCAAGTAGTCTGGGGCGCTCCCTAATTGGAACCGCCAGACCCAGACTGAAATCTTAAATTGAATGCGCTGAGAAACAGGAAGCCAGTGGAGTACGTCACGCATATAATGCGAGATATGGTCAAATGTAGAAAAACCACCAACAAGCCTAGCAGCTGCACGAAGCACACGCTCAACCTGAGCAATGCGCCCCAATGGGAGGCCAGCATAGATGGTACTGCCGTAGTCAATCCTACTACAAACAAAAGCATGAACAACAGAAAGTGCAGCATTTGGTGAAAGTGAACGGGAAATTACCCGCAATTGCCGCAACTGAAAAAAGCAAGCACGGCATAAAAGATTTAGGGGTTCAGAGATAGCATAAATAAAGATAGCAGAAAGATAGCAGAAATAGCATTCGTATTTGCCACGACCACTTGGAGAAGACACTGATGTTCTTCTTCATTATTGATGATGAGTCGGTTGAATTCCTCGAACAACTTCACACACCTCTGAGCCGGGTCGTTCACCACTCTCAACTGCTGAATTCTCTCTCTGCCTTGTTTGTAACCCTCATTCTCAATCCACTTCTCTTGTGGAAGTGTAAGAAAGAAATCACTAATCTTCAGGGGTGACAGCAGTGTCAGTTTTCACAGGGTTGCAAAATCACCCAGGCAAGCCCCCTCCTACAGTACCGCAGCATCACCTCTCACCTTCTTTTCGCCAGGCTTTGCAGTTACTCTGTGAACAATAGTCACCTTATCTGTTACTGGAAGTTGGTCTGAGAACAGTGCCAGACCTACAACCTCATCTGAAAGGTACCACAAGTGGTTTCTAGAGCCTTCCTGGCAGCAACGCTGATCTCGGAGTAAACTGAATCATATTTTTCTAGATTAATCCAAAGTGACATATCTTGTCCTGGAGCTTCAGCAGCAAGTGAAGCCTTTGTCCATGCTTTTGTGTAAAGAAGGGCAACAAAGCTGCACAAATCGATGAATCTGGGTTTCTTTCTTCTACGTTAGTTTGAATATACCACGTTGATCACGAAAAAGGTAGATTTTGATGGTATACAGTAACTTGGCATCCAACTTGCATGGTGAATTGGCCCAGGGCTCTCTAGTGAATTATTGAAGGTTAACTTCCAAGACCACCATTTTCAGCTCAATGAGTTCTTGGTAGTCATCTCTGATCCCTGAATCTGACTTTCTTTCAGTAAACTTCTTGAGAAAACTGAGTGCTGTTTCATGATAGGGCTCAGTGCTGGATATGATATTCAGTCCTGCATCACACTTTCCCATGCAGCTTTATATGTCTGGAAGATTGGAATATGTGGTGAATTAGATGGATCAGCACAAAGTGAATACTGTGGCTAAAATCATCACATGGTGACGGCTGGCCAACCACAGGAGCTTTCGGCTTATCTTGTCTTCCGGCAGAATGCACACTCCATTGAAGAGCTCAGTGTTGACAGATATCAAACCTCAAGGTTTGAACCTTGTCCGTGAGTTTCCACAACTCCAGAAGATTATGAATGGCCATGGATTCATTGTATCCTGCCCACAGGCTAATTTGGGCACACCGAAGAGTTAAAGTGTTAAATATGAGCGCTTAAGTTTCATTGGCAAATAGTAATTTGAGAATTCACTTATGAAAAAATGTCTGCCAAAACACAGAAAGTAGACACCATGACCTTCAACACGAACTTTACACTTTGTTCAAAATACCAGTAGGTAAGTAAATAAGTAAATATAACACAACAGAAACTATTTGAAACTCATCTCCATGACAAATGTTAAGTTATTGACCAAGTTATACGACATCAAGATTTACCGCTAAGGCTACTATGTGGTAATATTTCTATGTCATTGAGCACCATCTTCCAGCTGGAATAAGATGCTGACATTTTATCTGAATAATACTATTGACAGGTCTAACAAACTGAGAGGGTGCCCTGGTTTCCAGCTTGAACTTGGTTTTTGTGAACCACCCTACTGCATTAGCGTAGTCGACTAGTCTTTGATGTAGGCCTAAGGCCATAGCGTTAGTTTGTTAGCGTGACTGAGTATTGAGCATAACAATGTGTATAACTTTGTAACAACTAAAATTCCAGTTCTGTGAGGACAGTTCTTGTAAACTTATAATTACCATATAATTACAATTGTCAACTGTTGAGTTTGAGTAAAAATTGAGTTTATGCTGATTTTCGATTAAACTCAAGTCGACTGCCCACCTGTTTAAACACATTCATACTTTGTACATCAATTAATCAATTAATGCTTTAGCATAGTCGACTAGTCACAGTCTTCGATGTAAGGCCATTACGTACATTTTAAGCAGTAAAATCCTTCCAAATCCTCTCACCAGAAGGCCAAAATTAGTACCAAGTATGCTCAAATCGCCCCCATGGCACCCCTCCATTTTAAAGGGGTGCCGCTTCGCGGCAGAGGAGGAGGTGAAGGTATGCTTTAGCCCCCCCATGAACTAAATCCAAACTCCGCCCATGGCTGTCGTCATCATCACCATCGCCTTCTTTATCGTCAGCCGTATCATTATAGTCATCGTTATCATCAACGGTTATCTTAGTTGGTAAAGGTGATCAAGCAAGTAATCAATGAAAAAATGAACTCAGTTTATTTCTGATATCGGTCAACGAATCTATCATCTACAACTCTCAGCAAAGGCAAAATTATTACTCAAAATGCAACTGTCTCTTCACGTTATTTACTTGGAAACATACAGAACAAAGAATCTGCTAAGCAGTCAAACCACAGAAATCGCAAAAAGCAAAACAAACTGGCCGTCGGCGTGTCGCGAGTTCGCTTAACACGAACCGTTTCTTAAAAAAACGACGAAAAACTCAATTTCTCATTTAAAATGCTAGTTACGAGTAGGCTAATTGTACAAGTTCTCGAATCTTCTACAGTGACTTTCTTTCACACCAAAAATCAAAACTCCCGGTCCTCTGGTCAACAGGTAAGGTGTCCCTAATTCAGGTCATTTTTGCGACTGCTCTGTCACAGAAAAGGCTAATTCACAAAACTAACTAGACCATGACAAACAACCAGAGACTCCAGCTATGCAAGAAACGTAAAGATCTCTGACAAACAACTACAAACTCAGTCAATCAACAGAAATCATAGGACCAAGACAAACAATAAAAAATCAGCCAATCCACTGAAAGCACTGATCTATGACAAGCAAAGTAATCGAACATTAATGTAGCGCCGCTTAAAATCACCTCAAGCAAGAACTAACAGTTAAAAAAAATACAGAAATCAACTGATGATGACAGACACAGAAAAAACCTCAGTCATTCAGTTTTCTACATTTGTGCAGCACCAAATGTTGGCGTCATTTGACGATACTAAGCAACTGTGCGTTAAAATCTTCATTAAGGTTCTTTACGGACCATCTTAGAGGTGGCTTGAAGCCAAAGTTTTGTCTTGCAAGGCATGCAGCCCAACCTATAGACCAATGTCATCACTAACAACCAAAAGCCGTTGACATCACGGCACCAGATTTCAATAACTTGTGGCTGGCAGCACATTGAGCAGATGTGAGCTTAAGAGAAATGTATCCATGGGGAAAATGTATCTTCAATGAGTGATGGCCTTACTCAGTGGGATAATGAATTGTATGCAGGAGAACAATGCACACTATATGTATTTTAATAAGGGATAGTGTGCATGAGTAGGGACAGAAATATGAAATGTAGCATAACATATGGGGAAATGTATCTTAATGAGGGAGAGTCTGATCTAGTGAGTGCATGGAAACCCTATCGGTAGGCACAAAATGTATGCCCGAAAATGTGTCTTCAGTCGGGGATAGTTTGAAATAATGTAGCGACGAGACCTACGGACAGAAGCTAAGTGTATGGGGGAAACGCGTCTTCAATGGGAAATGTCTGAATTGGTGGCGAAAGACGTATTGTAAGTAAAGCTGCCATATCTCATAGTGGAATGTATGGGATGTGTTCATTTCCTGCTCTTCAGTCCTTGAGCCAGCAATGAATGAAATCCCAAAGATTCTTGACACAGGGCAAGTGTATCACAGGACCTGCCCTTTCCTTTCCAGCTTCACTTCTGCCAACTTACGCTTGGTAACGCCCTATGGAAAAGCAACAAGCATATGGAAGGTAAGCGTCTTCAGGGCCAGATAAACTGAACCATGAAGAGGTGTGGGAGGTGTGAATTCTGCGTGAACCCAGCACACGTTGGAACTGCTATCTTGAGCTTTGCTTTTTTCCAGCCCCTCACCCGACTAACTCCAATGAACTTCAGCATAGGTGCCATCAGACAGGCGTATCACGGAAACCAGAACACAACAACGATTCAGCGTCAAGGGTTGACACCCGGGTGGGTGCGGGCTGCGGACAGGTGCATGGGTCCAGATAGGGTTGGTCAAGAGGAGCATTGACGTAGGAAGTGTTGAGCTGGACAGGTCGTTGAGACGGTTCTAGGCTACGGATGATTTCACGGATGTCGACAACCAGTTTGTCAAAAGTCGGTCGGACGTTCGGCACTGGATGCCAACAGATCAGCATCAGGCTGTACCTAAGAATGTCAATCAATCAATCAATCAGTTGATTAATTCCTCATTAATCAGTGAGCGATTACAAAATTTAATAACAATTGAACAATTCAATAAATCAGTCAATCAGTTATCAAACATCAAAACAGTTACTTGAAATAACTGATCAACTAATCACTGATTAATACATGATTTGAAGAATTCAATAAATAAATCAAGTCATTAAATGATTAAATAAATATAAATCAGTTAGTTTTTTTTATTCAATCTGTTGCAGAAAGAATCAGCCAATAGACCAATCAGTAAGCCAATCAATCACGAAATCAATATCGGCGAATCACCCAAACGCTCACTCAACCAATCAATCATATCGACTAGACTTGACTCAATATGCAGAGACATCTTGTTAGTGACTACTTATTCGGTATATGACTGTCCTGCAATCTGCTGCATAACCTTTTCCGTTCTCTACATGTACCTCGCTAACTGTAGAAGACCATTGTGGTTGATCAAGATCTTGTATAGCCAGATCAAGAACACCTCTTGGTATTTTCTCTAAAGGGGCTATATAAATGTGCAATTACGATTACAATTACAACTACTCACAGGTCGTCTGGTGCAAATGCTGGCTGCGACATGCGACGCCCTGTCTTGAGGAATCGAATGATATCCCAGTTGTCAACCTCTGGATAAGGACAGACACCACGGGTCAACAGCTCCCACAGCACAACCCCGTACGACCACTGTAACGTAAACACACACAGTTATATAGTTTCTTGCGAAAGCTTCCTCTCACAATCTCAGAAAGAAATCATCAGGCATCAATTATCATCATCATCTACCTTCTCCACTTCACCGCTGATGCCACCATAATCATTATAATCTCAACATAATCATAATTGTCATCATCGTCATAGATACTTCTGCTCCTCCTCCTTCTCCTCCTCTTCCTCCTCCTTCTCCTCCTCTTCTTCCTCCTCCTTCTCCTCCTTCTCCTCCTTCTCCTCCTCTTCCTCCTTCTCCTCCTTCTCCTCCTCCTCCTACTCTTCCTCCTCCTTCTCCTTCTCCTCGTCCTTCTCGTCCTTCTCGTCCTTCTCCTCCTCCTCCTCCTCTCCTCCTTCTCCTCTTCCTCCTCCTCCTCCTCCTCATCATCATCATCGCCAACACATCATCAAAAGGTCTTCTATGTCACTGCTGAGGGACAAAATCGTAGATCGTCCAAATGGTGACTGACCACGTCCGTCTTGGAGTTGTAGATGCCCTTTTCGAGGCTTTCGAGGGCCATCCATTTGACCGGAAGCTTCGTCTGGCGGTTGTCGCAGCTGTAGTAGTCCCTCTCGTAGACGTCACGTGACAGACCAAAGTCGGCCACTTTGATCTGCATATCTTCATCAAGCCTGCAAAAGAAGAACAGAACAAGATGGCTTACTACACAAATTTCCCTCACAAATTCGCGCTGAGATACTGGCTGGTAGTTTCTCACTTCTGTCTGCTGCCTAAAAGACCTTCTGGCTTCCTCTGAGTGCTCATGCTGGGAGTGCCTCTGAATAGTTACTACTGCTAGAGGCCCTTTATAAGTACCCAAATACAATACAATATAATTAACAGAAGACCTAAACAATTGCAGATATGTATGTACATGCATTGTACGTACGTATCAGGACACTTAAGTAAATCACAAAAAGCGCTGTACCTTTGAGTGGTTGACTAACAGATCTATACAAGTGCATCTCTGAAGTCTTTCAATCTAAACTCTCTGAGTATAAAGTGTGATTTCGATCTATTTCGAAAAGGAGTTGATGCAAAAGGGACTGAATGCAACAAGTAGACGTGTAGTCTTACATGCAGTTGCGGGCAGCCAGGTCGCGATGGACGTATTTGAGGCTGGACAGGTAAGCCATTCCTTCAGCCACCTGGATTCCAAACTCCATCAACTCACGCACAGTCGGACTCTGAAAACAGCCAGCAATCAAACTCATGCAACTTCTATAGAGCTGCCAATCTAGCTGTTAATAATTTTCATCATTTTCAATAAACGAATATATATATATATCATTTATCTATCTATCTGCATTATCTATTTATTTACATGTATCTCGTTTATTATTTCAATTATTCATCTAGTTAAGCATTTATTTATCTATTATTTATTTGTTATATACCAGACCCAGGCGCGTAACTAGCATTACGCAATTACGCAACTGCGTAAAGATTTTAGCAGCTCTCAAAATTTTTTAACCGTTTAGATTACTTTTTGACATTCTAGATTACTATTATTCGTTGAATTTCTAATGTGCAGACTTTATTACTGTACAGTCAGTAAAACATTTCCCTTCGCCGACATAGTGAAGACTCTGCAAATTTCGTGGCACTTCTGAAATTTCGATCACAGACCGACACTATAGATTAAATCATCGTAAGCTAATGTCATCTGGTCCACGCAAAACCCAGTACATAAGTCCGTTGATTCAAAAATCAGCTGATCCACCTGTGTGGCCTGTGAGTTCGAGACATTATTGTGACAGAATGTCGTGCGGCTAGGTTGTACACTTTATTGTTTGATGCGAGCACAGAACAGATATCGGTCAGCTTATACGATATGTTGATAGCGTGAACAACCCGGTTCTCAGCATGTGGCAAAAGAACAATTTATAGGGCCTAACTGTCATCCCAAGTTTTCCCAACGCTTGACACCACTGGCGAAACTATTGCGACACTCGTAAAGCAGCAGCTTTATGAAGTTGGTTTCTGTATATGTTAAGGTATCTTGATAAGGACAATTTGCTGCCGACTTTTCAATCTGGTTTTCGTAAGGGCCACTCCACGGAGACCCTGTTAGTTCGCCTCCTCTGTGATATCTATGGGGCTATTGATAGGTCACAGGTCATCCTCTTAGCATTATTTGCTGTCAGCACGGCGTTTGACACCGTCGATCACGATATCATTCTTAGGCGCCTATCTACCTCGTTTGGCCTTTCTGGTAACTTTCTTGACTGGATTGTTTCCTACCTCCATCACTGTTCCTTCTCTGCGGTCTACGTGTCTACTAGGACTCCATGTGTTCCTGTCCCGTTTGGCCTGCCCCAGGAATCTGTGCTGGGCCCTCTTCTCTAATTATATTATTTATACTGCTGATACTGGTCCTCTCCTGGCCTCTTGCTGAGCCTTGCTCTGTGCTGAACCAATCTTATGCGGGTGACCTGCAGGCGTTTTTGCACTGTCCTGCGTCAGCAGCCATTACCGAAGCCCGGGCCATGAACCGGGCAATGGAGGCTCTCGAGGCCAGGATGTCCTCCAATCATCTGCGGCTAAACTCATCTAAGACCCAGTTCATTTGGCTTGGCACGCGCCAGCAGCTCGCCAAAATTAATTTGGAGGCCCTTGCCCAGGAGTTCCCGCAGATTACTTTCTCACAGTGGCAAAGAAATTAATTAATTGATAAATCCAGGCAGGCTATCAACTTTATAAAATAAAATTGTAGGCGTTTATGTAATGAGATCGACGATCGTCATGAAAACTGCAATCTCTTAGAGAAAATAACATATCCAAAATTAAGTGGCCAAGGGCAGTATTTTGGGCCGTCGCCCCGGGCGGCATTTCAGCTCCGTACGCCATTGCATTCTCATCCTTTGTCCGGGACCTTGGAGTCACATGATTAGACCAAGAACTAACGTTCACACGGCATATCAGCCTGCTGGCAGCTGCGTCAGCTTAGAGAGGTCTTCCGTTCCTTAACCTTTAATGCTGCCTTAATGCTTATCCACTTCTTTGTTGTTTCCCGTCTTGATTATTGCAGCGCCCTCTGCGTGGGTTTTCCGGCGACTCGGGTTGGGTGCTTGGTTCGGGTCTTACGCTCGGCGGCACGCTATTTTGGTTGCATCCCAAGATTCCGCCATGTTACTGACTATATGCGGGATGTCTTGCATTGGCTTCCTTTCCCACAGTGGATCGCTTACCGGATCTCTTCCTTGGTCTGGCGCTGATGTGGTCTCTGTTTATCTACAGGAGCACCACCCTCAGTATCCAGCACCGTGGTTCTCCTTGCTCTTCTAGGCAGGCTGAGGTTCTTGTCTCCTGGTCGCGGACTTCTATTCTGCAGCGCCGTGCTTTTTCTGTTGCTGGCCTGCAATCTGGAATGGGCTTCCTTTGGCACTACGCCTAATGCCGAGAGCCCTTCAGATCACGTTCTATTTTAACTTCAAGACAGTTCGGACTTCTGAGTTGGGTCGGGTGCGCTCCTAAGTAGATAATCTTGAAGGGGCGCTATGTAAATCTCTGTAATGAATGAATGAATCATAATTTGCCAAAGAGCTGATGTAAAATGTTATTACTTTTAACCAAAAAGATTGTCTCCAAAATGGACCATTACAAACCAACAAATAAATTTATTTTCTTATGCTTTAGTTAATTGCTTTGATGAGTCTGTCTGTTTCTAGTCTACGTTGGTTGCTGGGACTTTGCAGCTGAACCCATTTTAAAAATCAAATTATGAAATTATAATTATAATTTTCCAAAGAACTTATGTAAAATGTTATTACTTTGAATCAAAAGTTGGTCTCCAAAATGCACCATTACAAACCCCTAAATGAAAATTTTTCTTACCCTGGGGAGAGGGCACAGCCCCCTCCCCAGACCCCTCCCCTCACAGTTCTTCAAAACTGCGTAATTTTATGGAAGACCTGGTTACGCCACTGACCAGACCCTCTTATAAACACACCTCATCAAAATATAACATGATATAACTCGGTCAGGGACATAGATCCAACATTTACTTCACATTCAAAATAACATGGCATTTTTAACACAACCCCTAATGATCCAATATTGAACACAAGGCACTGTTATTTTTGTGTGCTTGAGTTGGTTAACCCTGTCAAACACTTTCAGAGTGAAAGTGCTGTGCAAATCGACAGCACTAAAGCACTGTATTGCAACCAATAGATGCGAAAATAGATTGCATGTTTCTTTTACATCTCCACACATCTTTTTGTTAGTGAGCAGTCTGAGCACACAAGATTATTATATTCATTTATCATTTTATTACACAAAAGTGCTGATCAATTTAAATTTGTATCTTGTTCCAAAACTACATATGACAAGGTATCCATGGAACACAGACCAAACTACAGCAAGAATGTGAGTAAATTCTTACACTTCTTTCGCATCGTATATAGGTCAGTAGGTCACCATGTCGCATGAATGGTAGAACAACCAATGGCATTCCATCGTCGTCCTGGGCAATTCCTATCAGTCGTAGGATGTGGGGATGGTCAAAATCTCTCATGCGTAATGCTTCCTCGTAGAATTTTCGCGCCTCCAAGTAGTTAGTGGCCACATTGTCTGGAAAAAGTTAAAAAGGAAACTAAAATAAAGAAAATGTATATCAATCATAAGTTGAAATGAAACTGAAACTTCATCAAATGTGTGAGAAATTGAAACTGAAACTAATAAAATAATAATCTTCGTTTATTATTCAAAGTGACACACCGCAGTGTAATTAAAATTCATAGTATGAACGGATGATCACAAGTTATTACAGGAGTCGAATGTAACTGTTTGGCAGCCAAACAAGGCGCCCATCACGTCCTATTACTCATTTTACCAACGCCATCTGACGAACGAAAGGCTGAGTCGACTTTGCACCCATTTTATGAGAAAGTGAACCTCAATCTAAACGGATGACAATGAAACTAGATTAAACTGAATTTTGTGACGAAGTAAGCTTAAAACTAATACTAAAATAATGAACCTTGGGTACTTTTTAAAGTTTTCACAGCAACCTCCACTTCTGATTTTTCATCTGCTGACTTTAGAATGCCCCGATAAACGCAGCCAAAATGACCTGAAAATATCATAAACTAAAATTATAAAAAGTCAGGTTTCACATAGTTCCAAAGAAAACACATCCACATTTAGTATTCAGGAAGTGGGGGTGATGGCGTAGGTGGTATTGTTAAGAGTGTGACTGAATCCTCAACTTTGCAAGACTTCATGGAAGATTCTTTCTCGACAGCTTCTCAAAACGCATTACATAAATGCTTTGATACATATATCGATACCAATATGGAGTTCCAGTTTCACTATAATTTCTTTTGTCAGGAATTGAGTTAAGTCAATAGATTCATGACTTCGTGACCTAATCGAGAAAATTACCATTACACATAATCAAGATTAAGTTCAATATTGGATTATTAGGGGTTGTGTTAAAAATGCCATGTTATTCTGAAGGCGAAGTAAATGTTGGATCTATGTCCCTGACCATGTTATATCATGTTATATCATATGAGGTGTGTTTATAAGATGGTCTGGTATATAACAAATAAATAATAGATACAGAATTTTGACAGTGAATGAATCTTAGCTAAGCAAAAGAATCACAATCAAACAGTCAAGACATAATCGCTATGGTCATTAAGACAGAGAATCATGATCACTGGGACCAAATGACAGAGTATGAATTGGCTGCCCAGACAGTCGCATTTATTTGGGTCATTGTCTGACCTTCGCTGCGTCACCATTGGTAACCAGCAGTCACCTATGGGTCCAACAAATGTGGCTGTCAGAGAATGAGGGTTGGCTGACCTTGGCCAATGATGTCCTGTAGAACGATGCATTCCTTGGCTATGAGAATGTCAAGGTCACTGATGAACAGCCAATCATTGGTTCCGAGGGTCTCGTCAGGTGTAAGGCTGCTGCTGCCAGAATTCAGACGACGATTCCGACCATCTTGGAACAGGTAAGCTAATCAAAACCAATACGAAAGCGACCATTTAAAACAGGTAGACTATAATTCTAAAATGGTAACAGGTAAACTATTCCAAGTGGGTAAAAGGTAATATAAATTCTAAAAAGGTAACAGGTAAATGAATCTAAATAGATATGAGGTAAACACATCTAAACAGTTATCAGATAAATTAATCGTATAACAGGTATCAAAATCAACTATTCTACACAGTAAATGGGTCAACTATACTAAGTGGGCAATAGGTAGGCCTACACTAAATTGTAAACAGGTAACAGAAAAATTAATCTGCACAGGAATGAGGTAAACTATCCTATTATTACAGGTTATTCTAAACAGCTGGAATTTGACTTGCACATTATTTTCACTTAACAGTGATTAATGAGCGATGTTTTGAGAATTATTACAGCAGGGGCATTATACAAGTTCAATTAATATTATTACTATTATCATTATTGTTATCGTCATTATCATCATTTTAATCATCATTATTATTTTTTACCCATGGCACACATGATCCCTCAGGGTCACAAAAAATTACGGATAACATACTTTCTGGGATGGCTAGTCTTTTTTTCTATGTCATGACGTGGTGTTCTCATTAGTATTATTATTACTTTTAGTATTTTTTTATTATTAGCAACTTACAGTTCTGCAGGTCCTCGAATCTAACATCGGTGGGCATGACGCTCATTTCGAAGTGATTGAGTGCACAATGTGGAAAAGTGGCACTGAAGTCAGAGGCACACTTCTTACGCCACAACTTGTGCAGCCAATAGAAGAGTAAGATGATGATGACCAGAGCCAATGAACCCATAATGGGTGCGGCAGTCAGCATGAGAAACGATTCCTTGTGACGCTCAGAAAACTGGAGAAATCCAACACGGAAAACAAGTCTTCCGATGAACACCTACAACAATACAATAAATCTGTCATGACTGTTGTTTGAACACAGGTCTCTTGTACCGCAGATTCACATTTACTCATCTTTAGAGCAATAAATAAATAAATACCATAAAAGAAAACAAAAAAAGACAGCACCTCTGAGTAGATATCTTGTAGGGGTGCTCTATCAAGTTTCTTTGATTGATTGATTGATTGATTGATTGATTGATTGATTGATTGATTGATTGATTGATTGATGATTGATTGATTGATTGATTGATTGATTGATTGATTGATTGATTGATTGATTGATTGATTGATTGATTGATTGATTGATTGATTGATTGATTGATTGATTGATTGATTGATTGATTGATTGATTGATTGATTGATTGATTGATTGATGATGTAACACAGAAGTACAGTAATGTGCAATGCAATTCAGTATGATATATCACAATACAGTACAATAAAATACAGTAAAAATATAGAGTACAGTATGAAATAATACAATACAGATCATACACCATAGCGTAATATCGTAATACGATAGAATACTATTCAATACAATATGATGCCATGGAGTACAATACAAATCATGAAACGCTCCTATATAATTGAAGGGGCCATCGACTGATGCCTTGTGATAGCGGAGCTATAAAAACTTCCAGATTTGATTAGATTAAATAAATGTAGCAAGACGTTTATATAGCGCCTTTACATAGAAGGCCACTCCTCTGAATACCTTGACCTCTTTGACGGGATCCATGCCAAAGAGAAAGTCTGACTTGTCTGGTCGGCATAGCAACAGGTTCGATGTGAGCTGGGTGACGTCACACCTTGAGTCACCAATAGAGACGCGGTAGTCAACAGACGTTGTTGCTAAGTCAAGAAACTGACCCTGTAAAGAGGGCAAAGTTCAAATAAACACTAGAGTACAGTAAGGCAAAGTTAAAATAACCAAGTTAAGGTACCACATGGTTAGGTCACGTCAGGTAAAGTTTTCAAGGTCAGGTATGTAAGACATAACAAGGTTAGGTATTTAGAATTGACAACTAAAGCCTTTCCACCTAATCTAGTAACTTCTATAGCACCATTATAATTGTGTTCAGGCCGTCAACTGATGGTTGTTTCCAGTGAACTGTCGTAAACAAGTAATTCGTTGGAGAAGACCAGTTAAAATCTGTAAGGTTAGAGAAACCGGAAGTCAGACCACGGAGAGTAAGTAACTTGAAACAGATGAGTATTACGTTTACGCCCGATTGGCTTTAAAGAACTTAATTCTCGCAACTGAACAGCAATTTGAACCTCAGACATAGGCCTAGAGGTGAAAAGCGTTGATAAAGTCCTTCGCCTTACCTGGATTTCCAGATAGTTCTCGTCCAGATGAAAGACTCGCATTCGATCGACCCCGGTGAACTTGGTGACCTCTGGATCAACCTCGTAGGTGAAATCGCTGAGGTTTGTACTGACGTTAAGAACGTCCTTGACTCCATCCATCTCAAAATCCAGATGTACTCTAAGTGGTGCATTGGGAGACAGTGGCTCAGCGAGGGTGCCACCAGTCAGGTTAGGTGACGGGCAGATCATCATTTTACCATCAGGTAAAGACTTGCAGTTCTGTAGACAACAGAGTCCATTAATTAATATTATTCTTCTAATTTTATAGTGTCGTTACTTTAGCCCATTGGTTAGTGAGGTGGACTCTCAATCGAGAGGTCGGGGACTCAAATCCCCCGATAGGGTTGAAATTTGTTTTGAGGCTTCTGCTTCAACTGCACTCCCGAGCCAACTCAGCTATAATGAGTACACTAGCCGTACTGTCGGTGAGAAGATGATGTGGCGGACAGGCCACAAGGCAGAAAGAAAGATCTATAAATAGCATAATAATATTGATTTTCTGTTATAGGGTGTCGCGCCTCTGAGTCGCTAGATGGCGTTTAATCAGCGCTCGATTCGAGTTAGAATAAAAATGATTAAAATTATACGGCCGCTTAATTTCTGCCATTTTAACGTTTTAATCTATCAATTAAATAAAAGTACATCTTCCCACATCGTATAGTTGATGACTAAAGATAGGCGTTGCCTAAATTAAGCCTTAGAAGCTCTATCTCTTAGACGCCTACCTTTTGTTAAGAACTTTGGTAAGGACGCATTTATAAGCGTTGAGAGCTACAGCATACATGGTCGATAGATGAATATAGGCTGCCTCACGGTGTTTTGCCTATAACGTAGAGTGGTCGTCGTACTGCTCTACACATGCAGAGTTAGTGGTGGTTCGGACCCTCTGCAAATAGCGACGCGGTTCTTTAGCGTCGTTGGTTCGGGTGAGTGACGGGCGCCCCTGCGTCCGAGACAAGACTAATCAGTGCGCTCCCGGGTGACAGCCGCTCACACGGTCTGCCCATTGCCGGCTTCCGCTGATCTGACGGGGTAGGGCCCATCACGTTGTTGATCGCGAGCCGGTCCGTGGCAGGCTAACCGGGGAAAGACCGATTGTGAGAAATAAATGCTCACAGGTCTGGATAACTACGGGAAAGTTTCCCACTGATACCGTTCGGAAAGTAGAGGTAAACACGAAGAGAAAGGCTCCTGCTGATAAGAGAACGAACCCTGTTCTGAGAGACGGCCATCCTCAGGACGTTGCCCATCCGGCGACCGTGGAAGAGGCAGAGTCTGACTGAGATAAAGCTGTACAGTGTTACCTCTCTTGGAGAAGCGACCCATCCTAAACCTCCCCTGATAGGAACGGTCACCCTGGGTAGAGATGGAGAACAGCCATTTACATTGAAGTAGACAAGGCAGTGACTCGGGCGGCTCCAGACGGATAGTGGGCTGGAGCCGACGCCGTCCCGTGAGCACAGAGAGAGAGGTAGCGTGCGGGGCGGCGGTCGCCACAATGATACGGCAAGGGAGAGGACTTTATATTCGGCCATTCATGTGCCGAATATAAAGAAAATGCAGTCGCTAACACTTCTTACCCATGGTTGCATCAAGGCATTCATGTGCCGAATATAAAGAAAATGCAGTCGCTAACACTTCTTACCCATGGTTGCATCAAGGCTATCAGGGCTAGCTTAAGGGACCATGCTCTTCTTCCTCTCATAGTGTCGTTACTACTACTATTATAGTTATTACTATTATATTACTACTGAGTCTGATAGTAGGCCTGTTAGTACTACCACCATCATACTGATAGTTCAGCAAAATGTTCCTTCTGGGGGAAAATTCCCCATTTGTATCTGTTAGCTGTGTGACATGAAAGTAATTACCAAAAACTGTCAAAATTTCAAGAATGTTACGCCAGCATAATGTCTTTTCTTTCTGTTCTCATAATTCGCTAGAAGGCGCAAGTGTTCACCAAGTGTTCACTGAGCTTCTTGTTCTCCCGGTAGCGGACATCTATAATGCAGCGTCGTGCCTTTTCTGTAGCTGGCCCTGCAATCTGGAATGGGCTCTCTTTGACACTACGCCTAATGCCTAGAGCCCGTCTGACCATGTTCTATTCTAACCTCAAGACTGTTCTCTTTAGCTGGAGTTGGATCGGGAGCGCTCCTGAGTGGATAATCTGAAGGGGCACTATATAAATCTCTGAAATGAATGAATGATTGAATGAATTAATCACATTATGTAAGGCTGGAGCTCACTTGTATCTCACTTGTATAAGGCTAATGTTATACAGATAATTATAATCATTGGTAGTGTTAGTAATACTGCCATTGTTGCTTTCTTTCTATCCTGAAAATTCTAGATAGACAACAACTTATAAGTTTTGAATGGGTAAAATCAACAAATATTTCAGACAGGAATTAATATTGTCTTTATTTTCTTAATTTTAATAAATATAATAATAAAACTACATCCAGTGTCGTCATTAATTAATAGTAAGTGTGTAAACCAACCTCAAAGAATGAGCGTCCTTTGGCAGTTCGAACAACGATCCGAGGTTCCTGAATGATGTGGAGACGTGATCCCTTGACTGTGACCGGCATGCCACCACTAGAAATCAACCAGTAAGCAATTGACTTACCAACAATAGAAATAGTTTCAGTTAAAAAACAATAATTATTCATTAACGGAACAACTGGAATTCCATAATTGAAAATCAAATTATAATTTTTAGTTGATGCCTTTGTGGACAAGTGGACTCTGACCAGACTTATTTATGCCAGTATGCATGTAAGCGTGAATGCATGTGCGTGGGGGGGCGGGGTTCCGGGGGTAGTCGCGCCCTTCGCTCTGCTCAGAGGGAGTTCTGGTGGTCGCGTTTGCCCACACAGCAGCTACGCAGAACCGCGCATTCTCTGTGGTAGGCCCTAGGGTATGGAATAGCCTCCCTCGGGAGCTACCTACGCCTGTTTCCTAGATCATGTACTGATACCGTGATACGTTTTATGGCCATTTGAAAATTTACCTTTAAGCCCGGGCTGGAGTTGGGAGCGCTTCTGAGTAGTCACCTTGAAGGGGTGCTATATAAATTTTTCAATGAATGAATGAGTGAATGATTAACTAAGACTGGAGGGCTGAGTGGGTGCCAGATAGCATGGTCACCCATCTAAGTACCAATGAGACTCAATATGGTTTAATATCCCAAGCGATAACGGTAACAAACCTGAGGATACTTTTGTGAGGAAAGAGATCGGAGACCGTAGGATCCTCGTCATAGACGAAGATCTTGTCGGAGAAACCAAGCGTCTCACTATCGATGCTGACATTCACAGGACCACGCATCGCATGATCGACGAATGACAGTCGATCGGGAAGATGATGCGAGTTAGGATCGAATGCCACTGTCTTACAGATGATCTCTGCAGCAGCAACTCTGAAATACATTTACTACCTTGTAATGTTCATTCACTCATTTCAGATATTTAGGCCTATACTATAATTATAGCGCCCCTTCAAGATTTCTACTCAGAGGCGCTCCCGACTACAGCGCGGACACTGAATCAGAGTTTCACGCCGAAGCGCATGAGCAATTGCGAGTGAAGGACTTGCCCAGGGTCCCTACGCGGCGGCTTGAGGTGGATTCGAACCCGCAACTCTCCGGCTGCAAGGCACCGAACATACCCCTACACCACCGCGCCCCACACCGCGACCATGGAATCGATTCTAATAAATGAAGAGTCGTCAAAAGTAGTCTTAAGGTTTAAAAACCTTGTAAAGACATTGATCACTACATGTAGTGTACGACAAACTCGTCACTCTGTAATGCAGCCTTTGGTATCCATATCAAGAACTAGCAAAATTTCCTCCCAACAGAGGAACTAATTTAGGGATCTATGTCTCCTAGCTCACTTTATTAAAATTCACATTACATGTATAGTAAAGCAATTCACAACAAATCTCTAGCATACATGGCATTATCATTATTATTATTATTATTATTATTATTATTATTATTATTATTATTATTATTATTATTATTATTATTATTATTATTATTATTATTATTATTATTATAGGCTGTCTGTTCTGTTAGTAGTTAACTAGTTAAGATTGTTCAATTGCATAACATATAATTATTATTATTATTATTATTATTATTATTATTATTATTATTATTATTATTATTATTATTATTATTATTATTATTATTATTATTATTATTATTATTATTATTATTATTATTATTTTTGTTAAAGTTGCACTCTTGTATTCAATTAATTAAGTAATTAGTCGGGTGGATATTTTTCCAGGTTGCTCACCGTTGGATCTGACACGGCTGATGAGCAACGAGGACGCTTTGGGTGGAACCAGCATCAAGGTCACTGCCCTGTATGGTCATCAGGGTTCCACCTGACATCGGACCAACGACTGGTGAAAACGATTTGATGACAGGAATCTAAGACAATAACAACAGAGACAATGGAAGGATATCTCAATCCATCGATAGTCACATCTAAAGAAATTAATGTGTGCTTACTTGCAGTCCTACTCACTCATTCAGTCACTCAATCATTCGTTTGTTCAATCAGAATTTGGCTACAATGCATGTGGAAGTCAAGCTAGAATGCTTGTAGATGGTTGAGAACTTGAGAGGCTTAGAAGTGGCACAGTGTTAATGTTAGCTACACTGTTCAGCAAATGCAATGTAAGGTAAAGTATAGTAGAAGTAACAAAGGTTATATATAATATATGCAAGGTATATTTGACATAAATTACATATGCAAGCTATGGCAAGATATGGCAGCTAATATAAATTAAATTTACAACACGGTAAGGTAACAAAAGACATTGAAGTGTAAAGTTTCAATACATACGTTAATGTAAGGGAATGTAAAGTTAAGATACACCAAGCTAATGTAAAGTACAGTAAGCAATGTAAGGATGTAAAGAAAGGTATAAGATGCTTATCTTAAGACTTAAGTCCTTATCATGTTTTGAGGATCATGGATGATCCAAAGGACCTTGTAAAACACAGAAATGGTATCTGAACCTGAAAGTTGAATTTTGGAGTTTCACCTTAAAAGACAATGGTTGACAGGTTAGGTAACTACCTTGTATGCAAAGGTAAGTCCACCAGATGAAGAGGAGCCGAATATTTCGAAGGGGACGTCTGACCTACTGGGATCATTGACCGTGACCTTGATGTCCTTCTCCAGTTCTCTTCTCAGCGATGAAGGTCCCGTTTGGCAGACAATCCTATGAAACCATTAATCCACTCACAATGTAACTTACAGCAATGCAGAATCATGTAATGTATAATCAAAAGCATAATGTAGTCAAATAACTTACTGTGATTGAACAACACGTGGCAATCGAATAGTGTAGAATAATTGAATAACATAGTATAAACAAAAATTTAATGTAATTGAATAACTTAGTGTAATTGAATGATGTAGTGGTATTGAGTAGTGTAGCACAATAGCATAATCTAGTGTAGTCAAACCTTAGTACACAGCTGTGCGTAATCAGGTAGTGCCGCGTAATTGATTAGCATAGCATTAACGCTCTTTAAAAAGAACCTCAAGACTTATTTGTTCAAGATTTATTATGACTAGACTTTCCTGTTGCGAGCTTTTGTGCAAGATTCTTTTTCTTTAGGCGCGGTATAAATGACAGTTTAATAATAATTAATTAATAATAGCATAATAAACATAAAGTAATTGAATAACATAATGTGTGACTGAGCGAAGCAGAGACATTTCGGCGCCGGACTGCTGGGCGCCACATCAGTATAAAGAATGCTTCTAAGTAGTAGAAGTGAGATTGATGAAAATAGTTTCCTGTGAAACTAGAAGTTGGACTGATAGATAGGCCTATGGTAGCAGTAGTGGTAGTAGGCCTACTAATACTGCATTTCCAAATAGCGCCCAAAAGTCCTGGCGCCTTCAAGGCGGGCGCCTAAGAGTCTCTGCGCCAAAAAGGCGGCGTCCAAAAGTCCCGTAGCCTACCGGTGACTGAGATATGTAAAGTAATGTGCCTTGCTTGTTTACTGTTTAACGACCACTGTGTGGTAACAAAGACCATTAGCGTCGCCCTCCTCCTTTATCCAGGCTTGGGACTGGCACTGTCAGAAAGCGAACAGTGGCGGAGTGCCCATAGCAATGAAAACAATATACGGTACTCAGCTGTAATTTAGTCGTCCAACAGTATACTGAATGTACGTGTATTTGTGTGAGGTTGTCAGCAAATTAATTGAGTTGTATCTGATACGATATTTGTTTCTCTACCATGTGGAATTTCGGAATTCGACCGCACAGCTCATTCCGGCAACGATGACAGTGACTGTACTGGCGCCATCTGGCAGACGCGTTCCACTGCCAAAGTTCTGGCCACGTATGGTCAGTCGCGTCCCTCCTCTGACCGGTCCACTGCGTGGATGGAACTGGAAAAAAATGATTCTGATGAAGACTCCATGCATGGAGTTTGCAACACCAAACGATGATGGTGACGGCGAAGATGATTATGATGAACTGTTGATGACGACGACGATGATGAACTGATGATGATGATGATGATGATGATGATGATGATGATGATGATGATAAAGTGTTGTTGTTGTTGTTGTTGATGATGATGATGATGATGATGATGATGATGATGATGATGATGATGATGATGATGATGATGATGATGACGATGACGATGATGATGACGATGATGATGATGATGACGATGATGATGATGATGATGATGAACTGTTGATGATGATGATGATGATGATGATGATTATGATGACGATGACGACGATTATGATGAACTGTTAATAATGACTTGATGACAGCGATGATGATGATGATGATAAAGACGAGGTTGTAGCTGTTGCTGCTGAACCTTCCATCACATAAATACATGTATGTACATAATTAGAGAAGACATCTTAGTGAAGATGTTGCTACATACTGATTCGATGATAGGTGGACACTTGGTATTCGACCAGGATGAGATTGAGACGAGGCATTTGCTTTGAGTGGAGCACTGATCATCACACCATCCACAGCCGAGTGGATCACGGGTCATAATGCATGAAGCACAGTCTGTGTAGATGCTACATGACTCTACGGGAACCATAGATACCTAAGCAAACAACATGCATATTATCTGAATTATGATGACACAGTGTAATCTAATAACATATTGTAATTAAATAGCAGAGACAGTGTACTCTAATAACATAGTGTAATTAAATAGCAGAGACCGTGTAATCTAATAACATAGTGTAATTAAATAGCAGAGACCGTGTAATCTAATAACATATAGTGTAATTAAATAGCAGAGACAGTGTAATCTAATAACATAGTGTAATTAAATAGCAGAGACCGTGTAATCTAATAACATATAGTGTAATTAAATAGCAGAGACAGTGTAATCTAATAACATATAGTGTAATTAAATAGCAGAGACAGTGTAATCTAATAACATATAGTGTAATTAAATAGCAGAGACCGTGTAATCTAATAACATATAGTGTAATTAAATAGCAGAGACAGTGTAATCTAATAACATAGTGTAATTAAATAGCAGAGACCGTGTAATCTAATAACATATAGTGTAATTAAATAGCAGAGACAGTGTAATCTAATAACATATAGTGTAATTAAATAGCAGAGACCGTGTAATCTAATAACATATAGTGTAATTAAATAGCAGAGACAGTGTACTCTAATAACATATTGTAATTAAATAGCAGAGACAGTGTAATCTAATAACATATAGTGTAATTAAATAGCAGAGACAGTGTAATCTAATAACATATAGTGTAATTAAATAGCAGAGACAGTGTACTCTAATAACATATTGTAATTAAATAGCAGAGACAGTGTAATCTAATAACATATAGTGTAATTAAATAGCAGAGACAGTGTACTCTAATAACATAGTGTAATTAAATAGCAGAGACAGTGTAATCTAATAACATATAGTGTAATTAAATAGCAGAGACAGTGTACTCTAATAACATATTGTAATTAAATAGCAGAGACAGTGTAATCTAATAACATATAGTGTAATTAAATAGCAGAGACAGTGTAATCTAATAACATATAGTGTAATTAAATAGCAGAGACAGTGTACTCTAATAACATATTGTAATTAAATAGCAGAGACAGTGTAATCTAATAACATATAGTGTAATTAAATAGCAGAGACCGTGTAATCTAATAACATATAGTGTAATTAAATAGCAGAGACAGTGTACTCTAATAACATAGTGTAATTAAATAGCAGAGACAGTGTAATCTAATAACATATAGTGTAATTAAATAGCAGAGACAGTGTAATCTAATAACATATAGTGTAATTAAATAGCGTGGATAGTGTAATCTCTGAGTAGATAACTTGAAGGGGCGCTATATGAAGTTTCATTGATTGATTGATTGATTGATTGATTGATTGATTGATTGATTGATTGATTGATTGATTGATTGATTGATTGATTGATATTGTAATTAAATAGCATAGTAATGAAACAACCACACACATACATCTGAACTAGTTCAACCATAGATATATGTATTACAAAGAATCAAACACAGCTATTAAAAAAGCAATCATAAACAGCTGAACTACTAGTAAAAATAGACACCTGAATTTCTACAACAGATGCATAGATAATAATCTGAACGGACATAAAACAAACCATTATATACAATATGAATTAAAACCCTGCAGATCCCTCTCTTCCAAACACAGACACTTTAGATGTAAAAACTCTTCTTCTCCCACGTTTCCTCCATCCATCCTTCCCTCCCAACCCTACCCTTCAAAGCCCTCCCAAAAATACTTCTCTCCAACAGCGAAGGCCTCATTTTATGCGTTTGTAAGACAAGTACCGCCCACGGACTCCTCGTCTTCAAGCAAAACACCGGAGACAAAAAACCAACACGTATGTTTTTGTGGGATGTCCCGGGATCAAAGTTGAAAAGACAGACGACAGGCGAATCGACAGAAGCCGTGAAATCCGAGCTGTGCTTTGAATTTCATTAAGGATACCGTACGAGACCTTGTCTTTCAAAGGGCGCCAACGGAAGGGGTAGAGGAAACAACCCTTCGTCTTAATTACAAGTTACCCGGTAATTACACCCACTGGGAGAGGGGGTACACAAAGCGTTCTACAGCGGACGGGGCGAAATTGGGCCAGCACCGACACAGCACCGCCTCCTGTCTCCACTCTGTCTGCCTCCTCTTCCATCTTTCCTTCTTCCATCTCTCTTTCCTCCGCCGTGCTCCCTTCCTTTCTTCCGTCATTTCTCCCATCATTTCTTCTCTCCTTCCTTCCTACGCTCCTTTAATCTCTTCCTTCCTTCCTTCCTTATTTCCAACCATTCTTCCTTTCTTTCATCCTTCCTTAATTCCTACCTGCCTTCCTTAGTTCTTCCCTTCTTCCTTGCTTCCTACCTTTCTTCCATCGTTTCATCCGTCGTTCTCTCCTTCCGTCCTTCGCTCTTTCATTCATTTCTTCCTGTCATTTCTTCCTTCCTTCCTCACTTTCAACCATTCTTTTTTACTTTCCTCCTTCAATCCTTCCCCTTTCCCACCCGTCTTTCCTCATTCCTTCCTTCCTTTCGCCCACACACCAGACCCTACTATCTTCAGTTTCCTCATCCTGCTTGTTACTCCTCCTTCTTCCTTTTCCGGTACACCTCATCCTTCCCCTCCTCTTCCTTCTCCTCCTCCTGCCTCCCCTCCTTTCTCTCCTCCACTCTAACTCTCCTCCTCCTCCTCCTCCTCCTCCTCCTCCTTCATGCCCTCCCTGTCTTCCTTTTCTAACTACTCTTCATCAATCTGGTACCTGTCTGCCATCCTTACCATCTTCTGGCTCTCTCCCGATTCTCTTTGCCAGAGCTTTCTCGATCTCCAAATCCTCATCCTACAACCATCCTTCACATTCCTCTCCTCCTCTGTCCAGTTCTTCCATCAATCAAATGTTCATGGGAATGCTTACAAAGCTTCTCCTAGTCATTTCCCTACTGTTACTCTTTATTCTCTTATTTTTTTCTCCTTCTCCTCCTTGTTCTCCTCCTCTTTTTCGTACTAGTCCTCTCCTCCTCCACTCCTCTTCCTCTTCCTACTACTACAACTATTACTACTACTACTACTACTACCACCACCACCACCACCACCTCCACCACCGCCACCACCACCACCACCACCACCACCACCACCACCACCACCACCACCACCACCACCACCACCACCACCACCACCACTACTACTACTACTACTAATACTACTAGTAATACTAGTACTACAACTAGTAATACTCCCACTACTGCATCTCCTCTGATCCCATCCTTCTCCTCTTCCCATTCCTCCCCTCATTTTCTGTTCTAGCTCCTCCTCTTCCTCTTCTTCCTCCTCCTCCTCCACCTCTTTCTACTCCTTCTCGTCTTTCTCTTGTTCTTCCTCCTCCTCCCCTTCCTTATCCACCTCTCCTTCCTCACCCTCCCCCGTCTCCCCTGCCCCAATCCCTTCTCCCTCTGTCTCACCCGATAGATAGCTTGTGGCGAACGACAAAAACGATGATTTAGACGGGCGTTTAGTGGCGTTGGAAATGAAGACCATCAGCGGCGGCGGCGGATGTTTCACGGTCGCCTGGGTCCGTAGCCACAACAAACAACCACCAACTCCAGGTGGATAGGCCAGACGGGGAGGCAGAGAGGGGAGACAGAGGGAGGCAGGCAGAGAGGGAGGGGTTGTCTAAAGCAGAGAGGCACATACAGACAGACAGATATCTCTTGCGTCTTAGATTTCTTTTCCGTTGGCTCTCGACAACTGGAAGAAGGATGATGTTTGAATTTCAAACGGAAGAAGACATTGTACACATTCATTTGGCGCGTCAACCATTGACATCTCGTGTCTTATAGTGGCGTTATAGAAGCAAGCATCTGGATAAATTAGATGGAACCGTATTAGCTCAGGCTAGATTCAGTCAGGCAGTAGTTATTTAGATTAGATTAGCTCTGAGTTCAGTCAAAATCCTGAGACTGGGATTTGAACCCCCACCAAAGCAGAAAGATGTTAAAATTTTCTGCTCCGACTGCAACCCTAGCGCAACACACACACACACACACACACACACACACACACACACAAACTGTGACTAGTACAGTACAACAAGTGGGTTGACTATATGAAGGAAACATAAGGATCCTTGGACTAAACAAGACAAAAGCAATACATCCGCAAAATGGCCACAAAGAATCTAGACCGTTTATTCGTACCCATCGTCACCAAATGGCTGGCGTAATGACGAATATGATAACGATGATAGATGCGCGCAAAACCCGCTCTAGACCCAGTTCATAGAGGGCACTACAATAGTTGAGGCGTGAGACCATAAAGGCGTGGACAAGGGCAGTATGAGTCAGATAGCGAGATATTACCCAAGCTGACGCAGTTGGTAACAGCAATCGCTATTACTCAGATATTTACATGAAGCGAATTTACGACATAACCCCAACAGCGCCGTTTGCTTTCAAGAGACAAGTCTTCAATTGTCTTCCAATGAGATAAGAGAAAGAGAAGGGTTCCTCAGGGTCAGCAAGTGAACAGGCACGGAAGTGTCACAAGTGCTTTTTTGGGTCAGTTGGGACAAATAGCTGGCTAGGGGAAGTTGATCTAAGTCTGTCCTTGTGGGCATATGCGTGGGTGGAAATGCACAAGTCTGCTATGTGGCTCATGGGTGCTAAGACTATGAAGCGCCTTGTATTATATTAACGACAGCAACTTAAACTGGGCCACGGTAACGTAATTGTGAAGACATTAGGGTGCGCAATAGTGTAGTGGTTAGTGTGCTGGACTGGCAATCGAGAGGTTCGGGATTCAAATCCCCAACAGGGTAGAAATTTGGTTCGAGATTTCTGCTCTACTTGTGCCCCTAGCCAATTCAGCTATAATGGGTACACTGACCGTACACTGTTGGTGGGAGGATGAGACAGCGAGGGAGAGGACTGGCCATCCGCCCTCATATGCCGTGGCTAAGAAAATGAAGTCGCTAACACTTCATACCCATGTCTGCCTCTCAGGTTAGCTCAATGTTATTCTTCTTCCTCCTCCTCCTCCTCCTCTTCTTCTTCTTCATCTTCTTCTTCCTCTTCTTCATCTGTAACTGGAGATCTTAGAGGAAGCCAGAGCACGGCACCCAGCTGCACAGACTATAAAAAGTGAGGAAAAAGAATGGAAACAATGCCTTGTTAATTATAAATACAGAGTGTATATATAAATGGTATATCTAGATATACACTATATATATATATATATATATATATATATATATATATATATATATATATATATATATATATATATATATATATATATATAACGTTAATGTATATATTACCGCGATTTATTTCAAGCTCTGATAAATCTGTCATTGTCCAAGTAGGTTATCATTTATCCGCCAGTAAGCCTGACTGTGCATGCCCCTGCCTGTATCTGTGCTTCTGTTGTTGTCTGTCTCCTGTGTTTTTTGGTTCTTATCTCTTCCGTTTTACCCATTATCTTAACCCTGTATGTTTCTGTCTGTCTGTCTGTGTGTCTGCCTGTATGTATGTTTGCCCGTCTTTCTATCCCTGTGTCTCTGCCGAGTCCCTTTCCGTTTTAGTCACCTCTGTACCTGTCTGTCTGCTTGCTGGTCTGCATGTCTGTCTGTCTATGAGTCTGTCCATAATCTATATATCTGTCTTTGTCTGGTATTGTCTAAACATTATATCTCATGCAGGGTCCGCGTATATCTGTCTCCACTTGTCTCTCTCTCTCTCTCTCTCTCTCTCTCTCTCTCTCTCTGTCTGTCTGTCTGTCTGTTTGTCTGTCTGTCTCTCTCTCTGTCTCTCTCTGTATCTCTCGATCTGTCTGTCTGTCTGTCTGTCTGTCTGTCTGTCTGTCTGTCTGTCTGTCTGTCTGTCTGTCTGTCTGTCTGTCTCTCTCTCTCTCTCTCTCTCTCTCTCTCTCTCTCTCTCACTGTGCTTCTGACTCTATATGCCTGAGTCTTTCTCTGCCTTTGTCTAATGATGCTTCTAATCTCTTCCCTGGCCCTGTCTCTACTCACGTGTTCCTGTTTTTGTCTCTGTCTCTTTGTCTCTGCCACTAATTTGAACAAAGAGTGTGCCTTGTCAAAACCTAAACTACAAGATCCATCTGACAAAAAAATGATCTACGATAAAGAAGTCTCACAAAGACAAATACCTGTCGACTTTAATGTATGTCTGTCTGTCCGCCTGTCTGTCTGTCTGTCTGCCTGTCTGTCTGTCACTTAATAGATAAATCATCTCTTTCTCTTTCTTCCTTTTTTTGACCCTGTCCTTTCGTTTGTCTGCCTGTCCCTATATATCTGTCAGTCTGTCTTCTGATGAACCCCTCCTCTGCCAAGCCCTCCTTTGCTCTACCCCAAGGGGTAAATTATGAGATAAAGAAATCGCAATAAAAAAATATACCGAATAAGTCGAAAATCGCATTGGATCGACTATGATACGGGTTCCCCACATGTGCTTCACATGTGTGTCTCTGTACTTCATCCAACCGTTATAGGAACTTAATCTTACCGGACTACGTGTGGTTTACCCCTTTACCGATATGGCAGCCTGCCAAACTAGGAGTCGGGTAGTAGGCAAGATCCTAGGGTAGTAGGGTAGTGTAAATGGATGCCGACGGAGGATAAATCTCAGGGTAAGGCCAGCTGCAGGACCAGCTTTTGATTGCTGCCCGACACAGCACGTCTTGTTACTCATTAGGGACCGGAAGCCCAACATCTGGCGCTTGGGTTCAACATTAAACGCCGCCGTTCAAAACAAAGAAATGCGCCAGACATCAACACCTCATCCTAAATGGCACAGAGGCTAGGCAGAAGACACCGCCGGCCGGACGGCGGAAGAAGGCAGGCGGGGTTCAAATCCAGGGTTGGCCTGGAGATGTTCAGCCCCATCTGTATTGCGCTAACAGTCCATTCACTCGTTCCCAGGTTCCCTTCATTCATATGTTCATTCATTCATTTGCTCTGTTCAATCATCTGTTCATTCATTCATTCGTTCATTCATTCATATGTTCACTAATTCATTCGTTCCATCCATTTACCTGTTCATTCATTCATTCGTTCGTTCATTCATTCATCTTTTCATTCATTCATTCATTCATTCGTTCGTTCATTAATTCATCTTTTCATTCATTCGTTCATTCATTCATTCATTCGTTCATTCATTCATTCATCAGTTCATTCACTCATTCGTTCCATTCATTCATTCGTTCGCTCCATTAATTTATGGTTCGCGGTCATTTATTCATTCAATCATTCCTAGTGTCCTATCCTGTGCAGAGTATACCTAGTTCGGCGAAATGTCCCTCTGTGACTTCCCCTTAGCCAAAACCTGTCCACTGCCATAGCTCATAGTGACAGCCTAAAGTGGATAAGCACTACAGAACCCGTAGTTTTCCCACCGGTCTCCATGCCGTCCATCCAGTCTGACCGTCCGTTTACACATCCGTCCATCCATCCATCCATCCATCCATCCAGATATACACCCATCCATCGACCTGTTTAAACACACTCCATACCCACTCCTACAACAAGCCTCCGTGGGCCACGAAGAAATCGGTTTTCCAGACCTACCCTGGAACCTGTCAAAACATAGACATGCTTTCTCTCCACGTCGAAGGCCATGTCCTTGGCCACCGGATGTCCTTCTCCAAGGTCAAGACGCGCATAGGGATCCGCCTTCGACCCATCGAGCAGAAACTGCACAAAAAAACAAACAAGTTGCCACTGGCTGTAAGCTATATATATCTGGCTATTTGTGTACTGCATTAAAAGAACCTCTCCAAGGCATATGTTTAGATATTTTATGGTATATTTTAATCTTTGTATTTAGTGCTCAAACCCGTGGGTCTCTGTACCTAAAGGCAATCTCTTGAGACAGCAGAAACTACTGACATGTAGAAGACGAGGAGGAAGAGGAGGAGGCGGAGGACGAGGAGGAGGACGAGGAGGAGGAGGAGGAGTACAACGACGATGACGAAGAGACGGAAAAGAAGTGGGAGGGGGAGAAAGAGGGGTAGAAAAAGAACATGAAGACCATCTTCCTATGCTAATACTGAGAGGCAGACATTGGTTGTGAAGTATCAGAGGTCAAACCATCTATAGGTTAAAACTGCTATTTATATAGCTCACAAACTTCAGTTGTCTGCCGACAAAGTATATAACCATCGTGGTCCACTGTTAGATAGGTCACAGTGGTTATCATTACCAGATAATGGCAGTCTAGTTACTATAAAAGGGCTATTTCGTGGTCGTTTGTAGTAACTGGACTAAATTGTCTCCCGGCAGACTACAATGAATATTTGTTAAACGTTTATATAGCGCCTTTCACGAATATCAAAAAGGCACAGAGTATTGTGCACTGACACTAGACAGTTAATGTCTACAAGTATTTTGACCACATGCGTATTTCGCAGATCTAGTGGTAGTCGAGGTAACACCACGACACTCTATGTTCAAAATCAGTGTTGGTTGGGTGTTGACTGGTGTAAACCTTTAATAATAATAATAATAATAATAATAATAATAATAATAATAATAATAATAATAATAATAATAATAATAATAATAATAATAATAATAATAATAATAATAATAATAATAATAATAATAATAATAATAATAATAATAATAATACATCTTTGAACATAGTTTTAATAGCCTGAGGGAATAGAACTACCTCTGGCAAAAAAATAAAAATAAATAAAAAAAAATAATAATAATAATAGTGACAATTTTATATGTTGTCCTAACACAGCCATGCAGTTACAAGGGCGCCTCGCAGTCAACTAACAGCTCAGGGGTCGTCCATTAATTATGTCAACAAATTTTAGGCCTTTTTTGACCCCCTCCCCCCTTGTCAACAACTGTCAAACATCGACGGACCCCCAAAAAATTATGTCAACAATCCCAGAACCCCAACCCCCCGATGACCTTTTTTAGACAATTTTTCCTGATGACCTTTTTTTTTTTTTTTAGTCATTTACCATATTTTTGGTGATTTATTCCAAAAAAATTTGTTGACGTCAACTTGGGCCAAACCCCCCCCCCTGTCAACAACTGTCAAACTTTTCCAAACCCCCTCCCCCCTATTTTGTTGACATAATTAATGGATGACCCCTCAGTTAGTTGACTGCATGGTGTAAACCTATAAAAGAAAAGGTTAGCAGAAGAACCCTAATAAAAACTGCTGCCAAAGAAAGACGAGAGGCCACGTGGGTAATTTTTGCCGAAACGAGAAACTCAGAAGGTCGTCTTTGTCCTAGGAAGGGAACGGGTGGAGGGGTGGAGAGGTGGAGGGGGCTTTCATGAGGAAAATCGGAGAACCCTGCAAACAAGCTTATCAAATTCTCTGTCCCTGTAATCTGTCATCTGCAGTCCTACCCGAACCCCTTCCTCCCTCCCTCTAAACGATACCAGCAGTTTAAGTACCCCTCTTCTCCTCATTACCTCCCTTTCTGCCTCTCTCTCCCTCTCGCCTTCCCTCTCTCTCCCTCATCCTCGCTCCCTTAATAATGGTATTAACAAGAGATTAACGTGCCAGACTACAAACTTCGTTCCTTTATTATTTCTACCCCTCCCATATTCTCTGCTTTCTTTCCCTTCCTTCCTCCTTTCCATTCATTCTTTAATACCTGCTGACTTTTCCTTCTTCATCCCTTCATTCCTTTCCCTACTTTCACACCCACCTTCTTTCCATCATTCCTTTGTTCCTTAATTCCTTCACTCAATCTTTTCTTCCTGCCTTCCTGCCTTCCTTCCTTCCTTCCTTCCTTCCTTCCTTCCTTCCTTCCTTCCTTCCTTCCTTCCTTCCTTCCTTCCTTCCTTCCTTCCTTCCTTCCTTCCTTCACTCCTTCATTAGTTCAGTTGTTCATCAGTTGATCATTGGTCCATTTCTTAATTGATTTATTTTATTCCATTCCATTTAAGTTCAGTCTATATGACTGATTACATGCTCTAAAGTGCCGAGACTGACGACAACTGTGACCCAAAGTGGCTGCGTTAGTCAACCTATAAAGAACTCACGAAGTATCTCGTTACTTCGGCTGCTGCACAGATTTTCATCGAAGCTCCTCCTTTCCTCAATCCTTCCAACCCTACAGCTACAGACTTCTCCATCATAAGACTACCGAACCTACCACTCAAACCAAGACAGCCGAGCCCCGCAAGACGCAGCCAAACAGTCCGTTCGCACACTCTAACCCCGGATTCCACCGTCCGCCTAAAGTACCCATTATTTACGCAACCCACCGGAGCCCCCTTGAAAGGCCAGAAGGGTCGCAAGCGCCACAGTTCCGTTGATAAGCAACGTTTCGATGGCGGCTTTATCACCCGGTGCTTAACCCCACAACGTCAGGAAACCCTCAGTTGCAGCACACAGTGGTTGGGGTCAGCAAAGCCTCTCCCTCTCCCGCCCCACGCACCTGGGAAGGGCACGTAGCCCCACAAGGGGCGCCGGTTTTACAACTGTTCCAGACGGCCCGCGGCACCCTTCCCCAGTCAAAACAAAGAACTTGACTGGCGTGTTTTTCTTGCGAAATTGGCCAACACATGTGTTACTAATTTAACATGATGACAGGACAAAGATGGCGATCACCTTGCACGGCCTTCTCAGTTCTCATCACGTATTTCCAGTTAAATATCGTATTTGTAATAAAACAAGCAGATCCTACAATCTTCAACATCCAATATGTCTACTATATATACTCTCAATAATATAATTGGTGTTTATATGTAGTCATGCATGCATATATATATATATGAGTGTATGTCTGTGTGTATGTCTGTATGTACGTGTACATGTATGTGTACGTATAAGCGTATGCGCGCGTGTGTGTGTATTCTCGTTTGTGCATATGCATGTATAATGTATAAATTATGTGTGTATGTATGTATGTATGTATGTGTGCATATTCTGAAAGAAAGGGCAACTCATCAAATTACTTAAATGCATAAATGAATTAAGTCCAAAATCCATAATTCTATTAATTAAGTCCATAATTAAATTAATCAATCAAATCAGTCAGTAACTTAGCCAGTGACTCAAGTATTCAATGCACATATACACGTACACCGAAACATATCGTCGTCGTCATCACCATCATCATCACCACCTGTAACGTCAATCACCAGTTCCTGAGACGAGCCAGAAGAGGTCATGCCAACAAGTGCAAACTGAACACAAGCTCAACACAAATAGACCCACAAATGCAACTGTGATAACCAATAAAATACACATAATATCCTTGTGAGTACATGCATTTATATATATGCTTATATGTATACTCACAAACGTCCATAAAAAAACTACAAACGACCAACTTCGTTTATATATATCCACAAATATATATATATGTATATATACACATATAAGTGAAAAAATATATATGAGTATATATCGTTTTGCTGATCAAGATAGCGATATATACAGTTACATATCAGGTGTTGCTACATATAGTAAACTGTCTTGTAGCAAATTGGAAGACTCCTTTGTCGTCTCCTGTAACAGCCGCACCGAGTTGCACATAGAAGCATACAGACACCTAGACCTACACACACATACCTACAAACACCCACACCCACATGTGCATCTGTGTGTATGTGGTGTGTATGTATGTGTGTGCCTCTGTTCGTGTGTTTGCAATATCAGCAACTAATTAACTAATAAGTATCTATGTAATTAATAAGTTAGCAAGGAACTAACTAGTAACTAAATAACTGATGAATAATTTACTAACTAATAAGTAACTAAATAACTACAAATGTAACACCCTTTTGAATTAGTCTTGACTTTGTTATAGCAGTATATAAATTGTCATAATCTTCATCTTCTCTTTGTTCCTATTCTTCTCTTCCTTCTTCTTCTTCTTCTTGTTCTCCTTGTCCTTCTTTCATCTCCTCCTCCTCCTTTGTCTTCTTCTTCTTCCTATTCTTCTCCTCCTCCTCCACCTCTCTTCAGTATTATTATTAATTATTGTTATTAATTATTTTATTATTATTATTATTATTATTATTATTATTATTATTATTATTATTATTATTATTATTATTATTAGTATTATTATTATTATTATTAAGTAGCAAGTCGGTAATCCAATCCAGGGTAGTGTTGGTAAGATGGAATGGCGGTGGAATTCAGCGCATGGAATACATCAAAATGTCCACTTAACAGTCCAGCTGGAGTGATGGTAAACAAGCCACGGAAACATGCCACTGTTTACCCATTTCCATCAACTCCGTCAACTCCACCATTGATATCTTACACACTGGCGATCGAGATATCTATGGCGTCCGCAGGAAACGTATGTGCCTTTCACAAGACTGTTTGAATACAGCTGTATGTATATCTGTTGTAACTTGTATGCATGTATATATGTATGCATGTATGCATTATGTAAGTATATACGTATATGTTTGTACCTTTGTATGTATATAGAGGTCTATATATTCAACATCGGGAATTTATAAATTTATATTTATAAATTTAAATTTATAAATTTATATCTATAAATTAACATTAATTATATTTATATGCATGTTAGTATTTATTTACCAAGACACTTTATATAGCTCCTTTTCCGTAAATCAGAGAAGTGGTTGTGATGCGATACCTTATTAGATATCTGAACATGCTTCACTGTATCTCATCTTGCCTTGTGTTATCTTGTCTTGCCTATTCTAACCTTACCTTCTCTAAGTCAGTCTTGCCTATTCTAACCTTACCTTCTCTAAGTCAGTCTTGCCTATTCTAACCTTACCTTCTCTAAGTCAGTCTTGCCTATTCTAACCTTACCTTCTCTAAGTCAGTCTTGCCTATTCTAATCTTACCTTGCCTAAGTCAGTCTTGCCTATTCTAACCTTACCTTCTCTAAGTCAGTCTTGCCTATTCTAATCTTACCTTGCCTAAGTCAGTCTTGCCTATTCTAACCTTACCTTGCCTAAGTCAGCCTAACCTCACTTTACCTTACCTTACTTTGGATTATATTATTTTTGAACTGGAGTGAGTGAGTCAGCAAGTGAGTGAGTGAATCTATCAGTCAAAGAATATATGAGTGAATGAATGAATAGCTTAGTGAATGAATGAATGAATGAATAGTTTAGTGAATGAATGAATAGCTTAGTGAATGAATGAATGAATGAATGAATGAAAGAACTGACGTATACCTTGAGCAAATGTCCTCCACCAGTTCCAATGAGAGCGACAGTCTTGTCCTTGTACAACATGACCTGCAATGCAGTTGGTGCATCCACTCCATCAATCGCCATGTTCGTCTCCATTGACAGTGGATATCGACTTCCGATTCCTACGTTTTTCTCACTGCCGCAAAACTGATCGTCGATGTGCACCGCTTGATTGTACTGAAATGATTGAAACAAACTGCATGTAAAGTTTAGAAGGTGCAAACTTATAACTTATAGTGCCTTATAACTTGTTCCTTTAATCATTACATGCAGGATCAATCAATCAATCAATTTCGTTTATTCACAACACCAAGCTGACAGGTCGCAACTTGTAACAGGTAACAGATAGGAAAAATTGTCTAAGCTCTGACAGTTAGTTATTAAATGGGTTGAGATAGCAAATATTATCTGATGCCACAGACTTTTAGAGTCTAATGGTTAGCATGCTGGATAGTGAATCAAGAGGTTAAAGTTCACATTGAGGCCTCAGTGTAATGTCTGATAATGGAAGACACTAAGTGTAATCATAAAGTAATTATAAGCTCTACCGTCTACGTTTTTTCAGGGCCTAAGAAGTAGTCATGGTAACCAGTCTATGTTTTCAGCCTATGATGCCTATGAGCAGGTCCATCACGCAAAGACGACAAGAATTTTATTTCAAAGGTCTTTTATTAGCGACTTTCTCTGTAATGCCATATTAAGCCAACTCCATTTATTCCATTTTTTATATTTCTTTATAGTTTGTAATCTTTCAGCAACTCTGGGCTTCGGTGCAGTGTGTCATCCTTGCATTTGAATTACAATAAACGAATATACATATATATATATATACATATATATATATATGTCTCCCCATAGTGATATATATATATATATATAAATATATAAAATTCAGAAGAAATAACATCGAGACTTACAACCACCAAGCACTTCCGCTCATTTGGGTCGATCCACGCCAAGAGCCGACCTTGACCTGAGTAGCAGTCTCTTTGTGCAGTTACAAACGCACTCATAACATCTTTCATCGTGTAGACACAAAGTCCGTACCCAAGTCCTTTGTTGATATCCACAGAGTTCTCCTTGCTTTCCCCAAACACCACAAACAGCGCCAATTCCTCGGCTGCGAACTGGAAATTCCTAGCATATTCTGTTCCGATCTGCGACAAAGCAGCAGTTACCGCGATGTTGTACGACGTTCGAAGTCCATGTCTGCACACAAGTGTCACTTCTGTGTATGAATGAAATTCCGGGTCATCTTTGCACACTCGAACGAGACGGGTCTCGTAACCCAACGGCTCCAAGATTGGATCCTGTTGGATGGTCAGAAAATAGAGGAAGTTGTCGTGCTCAAAACTGTACAGGTATTGGATGTCCAATGACCTCCGATGAAGTGGATCGCTATGTGTTTCGTCAAAACCTATGTTTTGAGTCGTCTTCAATTGAGAAATCGAACCAGACGAATTCCAGCCAATTCGAACGATCTGTGCTCTAGAAACATTCGCTGAGTTCTTGCTGTAGGAGTGAGCAATAAAAAGGATAGAATCAGTCGGCTGTGAAACACCTCGTGTAAAAGCTGCAACCATTGATGCAGAACCATCGACTTGGTTTCTGTGACTTTCATAGGAAACTTTCCAGACGGAGTTGAGATTTTCCACTGAAAAGACGGAGCACACTCCATGGACAGCACTACCACAGTACAGGAGAGACCGATTGTAGAGGTCAACTTCTAGAATTCGCACATCATTATTCTTTGCCTGGCAACCGCCGTGCACATTGCACTGAGTCTCATCTTCCGCCAGAGGGCCAGTCCGTACAACCTGCTTTGCCTGGAGGATGTCACTCAAACGATAGACAAAATTACGACCGGCCACAAACAGATCGCCACCTCTTGGATTGACGACAACCTGTAGCAAAGCTCCGACGTCGTCCGGTGCATTGAATTTGCGGATGCCATACGTGGATGTCGACAGATTTGACAAACAGACAAGAATCAGAATCGTACAGAAGCATGTTCGGCTGTGTTTATCAGTCACGTGCGGCAAAGATAATAAGCAGCACCGAATTTGTTTCTTTGGCAGAACTGTAGTCATGATCTTTAGATTGATGACACGGCCATTTTCAACTACAACATAATCAGAATAATTCTTACAAATCACAAAAATGGGGCCAGTTATAAAACTGAAAATCTGACAACACTCTAATTTAATCGAATCTAGTCTAATATCCCAATCTCAACATTAATTCAAAGTTGATGTCTTGAGTTTAATAAATCTTCGTTTATTATTGCAAACTGACAACTACGCAGTGCGATTACAATTCATAGTATGAACGGATGATCACAAGTTATTACAGGAGTCGAATTTAACTGACAGACATGCAAAGCGCCTATCACGTCCTACTGCTCATTTTACCAACGCCATCTGGCGAATGAAAGGCTGAGTCGACCTTTGGAAGGGTAGCGGGAAGCGAGCGAGCGTCCATGCTGATCTTTTGCTCTTCGTGCCGGAGTGTTACCATTACCCTAAACCCCCACACACAGTTTACAGAATTTCGAACTCAAACTTCAGCAGGCGTCTTTGCTCGAGCTTTCTGTCATGATTCTCGGCTCTAGTTTTTATGATTTCACAAAGTTGTCGTGATATGGCGCCCCCTTTAATTCTCGATGAGGCGCTATGATTGAAGTGATGTCTATAGACTCGTTACTTTAATTATTATCGCACCACGTTTTCGTTCTGTTTTTGTTTGGCTTTCTCGTATTATCGTATAGACCACGTGTAGTAGTAGTAGTTTCAGTTTAACGACACTGTGTGATAACAAAGATCATTAGCGTCGCCCTCCTCCTTTATCCAGGCTTGGGACTGGCACTGCCAGAGTACGAGCAGTGGCGGAGTTATAGGTCAGGTGTTAAATTGTAAATAATTGATTTAGGCAGACCGTAACGATGGAAGGAAGGAAGGACAATGGACGGACGGACGTTGATATAATTATAGACCTCACTTATGACATTAATACGTGCACTGATTTGTAGTCTACTTCAGACAACGTAAGCATATTATGAGTAAACCTCCCTCCTACATCTTACATCAATGAAACCACTTTTAATTCAGCTACAAACGCAGCAACATGCGCAGCACCTACCTCTTCCACAAGGGACTCGTAGTACGCAGCGATAGTATTTCTCGAATATCTGTCCTCCTTCCTCCACCCAGCTCTCAATCCAAAACGAACTCCAATAAACCACGCTGCTCTTGTACCGCTCTCTCTCCCATGCCTCCGCCTCTCCATGGCCGCGCGCCCAGTCCCTCTCCCCTCTTTCCCCTTCCATGCCTCTCCCAATTCCTACCTGGCGTTAATTGACAGCCATCGTAGGCCCCGGCGTCGGCCTCTCGTCGTGGCGTAAGCCTACTGCCTGACATTCAACGCGTGCTACTCCTAGCCTCTCATTCTCTGTTAGAGCGAGAGGTAATTTTTGCCGTAACGAATTGCAGCAGTCAAAAAGAGTGATAGTAGTATATCTGTATTAACGTACATACGCACTGCCCAGCAAACACATATATAGGCCTACATATACACATACGTGTATGCGTAAGCTTATGCATACATATAGGCCTACATCGTAATCGTAATAGGCCCCTGTAAAGATTTCTACGCAGTCCAAAAGGCTAAGTCGCCGGAATAAGCTTCATAACAGACGTTCAATCAAAACAAAATCTATTCGTCTGGAAAGGTCAGATTCAGTTCGAGGTGACGATCCAAAGGTCAGGAACACAGACGGTAGGTTGATGGTGTTTAGAACAGGAGTGGCGAGCGAAGCAAAGAGAGGAAGAGGAACGAGGCTAGGAAGAGTGGAACAGAAGTGTTTCCAAGTTTGAGAGAATGAGCTGAACATGCAACAGGTGGCGATTTGGTGAGTTCATACGATGGATCAGACAATTGGTGGCTCGGCCTATAGCCCTATACTAGTATAGGCCTACACTGGATCCTAGGCCCTATAGAGCATAGACAGTTAAACACGCGTGGCGGTTCCAAAGTGGCGTGAGTAGCGTACACCACCTACTAACTTGACGTATCTCGTACAGTTTGTCTGATTACCGGGGTATTTAAAAACTACGTCCTAAACCCAAGACTTATCTCTGCACCCTTTGACTAGTTCTGTTCTACATCCATGTACTATTTAGATCATCTCCATGCTCTGACACTTGTAAACGAATTAGACGATTGGTGCTGCACACTGGTTGATTGACAGCGGTTTACACACAGATGGGTTTCAGATGTCACAGCAGGCATTTCGCCCACGCTTTCTGCCTGCGAAGGATTTGTTCCCTATTTCAAATTTGTACTTCCGGTCTTGTGCGTTTAGATGAAACTGGACTCCTTTACCCGTCCTCAAGTCAGTCCTTTGCCTAACTGGATACTTCGTAAGTAAGTAAGTATACATGTATGTATGTAAGTACCATATGACTGTCATTGACTCTTCGAACTCGTGTACGGCTAGGTTGCCAGCTACATGGATATACTAAGGACACAGAAGGAGGACAAAGGAGGACGTATTGAATATTTCACTCCGGAGTCCATAGGCGCAACCACCCTATGGGACCCGTGGGACGCGTCCCCCCAACTTTCGAACAGGTTGGGATGGCCATGGACGCGTCCCCCCAACTTTCGAACAGGTTGGGACGGTCCCCTCCAACTTTTGAAAATTGTGAGGCAAACAAGAGCCAAAAATGCACTCCATTTGGTATCAAATGCTCAAAATTGCGTCGGCTTCTGGGACCCCGATGGGGGGGGGGGACTTACGACGCTTCCCATACCGCCTAGTCGTTAGGAACTTCTTGCCTTCTGCAATCTCTCCCCTGTGTACCATTAATGCCAGTACACTAAAAGGCTCTGGCCTTGGACCTACTGATATTGTCATAGCCATTTCTAAATACAGTAGAAACCGTCTCTCTAAATATGCCGACGATAGCTACTTGCAAGCTGGTCTCTGCTTCCTGCATTGACAGCACTCTTTCTGAACTTGACCATATCTCTAAGTGGGCAATGGGCATCCATTAGCAATCTTAAATTAAACCATGCTATGACCAGAGAAATGGTTGTCAAACGACCGAGGTCCAAACCTATTGCCCTCCCTCCTCTCATCCATGGCATCGAGCGGGTCCAGGAGATGGTTATTTTGGGTGTCACTATCTCTGATCAGCATAGGCGCAACCACCCTATGGGACCCGTGGGTCGCGTCCCCCCAACTTTCGAACAGGTTGGGACGGTCCCCCAACTTTTGAAAATTGTGAGGTAAGCAAGAGCCCAAAATGCACTCCATTTGGCATCAAATGCTCAAAATTGCCCGATGGGGGAACTTACGACGCTCCCCCATACCCTCTAGTCGTTAGGAGCTTCTTGGCTGCCGCAGTCTCTCCCCTCTGTACCATTAATGCTAGTATAGTATGCCTACAGAGCTCTGGCCTTGGACCTACTGATTTCGTCAAAGCCATTTCTAGCCTTACACCTAAATACAGTGGAAACCGTCTCCCTAAATATGCCGACGATAGCTGCTTGTTGGTCCCTGCTTCCTGCATTGACAGCACTCTTTCTGAACTTGACCATAATAATATCTCTAAGTGGGCATCAATTAGCAATCTTAAATTAAACCATGCTAAGACCAGAGAAATGGTTGTCAGACGACCGAATGCCCGGTCTAAACCTATTGCCCTCCTTCCTCTCATCTCTGGCATCGAGTGGGTCCAGGAGATGCCGGGTTATTTTGGGTGTCACCATCTCAGATAGGATTGGCTTTGTGGCACACATTCACAAAATATGCTGCGAAGCCCGACAATCCATGTTCACGCTACGTGTTTTGGTCGCCCACGGTCACCACGGTGAACGTCTCTTTGACGTTGTCAGAGCTACTAGCCTACTACCCTCGCATGGCTACTTTATGCCTTCCCTGTTTGTTGGGGATTTGCCACTGTAGGGGAACATATAAACGCCTTAACGGTATTCTGAGAAAATTGACCCGTTCAGGCTTCCTCCCTGCTGATTATCCAAGTTTTGACTAATACTATTCTAGAGCTGATTCTACTCTTTTCCGTTCAATTATCTTAAACCCTTAATTGTCACTTCCAGTTTATTCATATAATAAAGTCATATTTTTCACAGATCTATGGTTTAGGCACTTTTATATCGAAATCATCGTTGAAAATTTTGAGGTAAATTAAAGCCCAAGATGCACTCCATTTTGGCATCAAATGCTCAAAATTGCGTCAGCTCCCCCATACCCCTAGTCGTTAGGGGCTTCTTGCCTTCGGCAATCGCAGCATCGCGCCTTCGGCGCTCGCAATCCCCCCCGCCACTCAGACATTATAGTTGGTCCCCCCAACTTCTGGACCGTGGTTGCGCCCCTGCCTAGAACAATCATTTCCAACAGTGTCTGAACTCGCAAATAATCTTCTTTTCTTCTTTTCTCCATATTGCACAACCCCAAACATGCACTTTGCCAACTCCAACCTCCACTCCAACCCCTCTCCTTTTACCAATTAAGACCTAGAGCACACAACCATACTCTCCCACCCAAAGATAACGCAATTTATTCCCAAATTCTAATTATATAAAAAATATTTACTAGTTTATTTAAAATTTTCTAATTAACTCTTCTTATCCATTATCACTCGTGTTAGCAGTTCTGTTTTTATCAGATTGTTTTTCTTAATAAAACGAATATACTTTTTAGTTCGTATGCATGCGCGTAAATAGTGTCTCTCGTTCCTGCTTCTACTACCTACGCCAACTCCGTGCCATCCGCCAATCACTACCACTGCACACTATCACGACTTTGGTCCATGCATTGATCTGTTCCAGGATTGATTATGGGAATGCGGTGTACATTGGTCTCTCCTCTACAAATACATCTAAACTTCAGTCCATTCTAAACGCTGCCGCCCGCCTCATAGGGGGCATTGCAAAGTTTGACCATATCTCCTATTTTATCCGTGACTCCCTTCACTGGCTCCCCATCCGCCAGCGCATCCAATTCAAGGTCTGTTCCCTCATGCGAAGCTGTCTTGCTGGGTCTTCTCCTCACTATCTTAGGGCCTTTTGTACCCCAGTATCTTCTCTGCACAGTCGTTCCTCCCTTCGGTCCTCGGCCCGTGGTTACTTGGTTGTCCCGCGGGTGCGTACTTCTACGGCCCGGTCTAGGAGTTTCGCTATTGTTGGTCCCAATAGCTGGAACCAGTTACCTCAGTCCCTCAGGACTGACCTTTTTCTATTTCTTTTGACCAGTTCCGCAAGCGCCTGAAAACATCCCTTTACCAGTGCAGAGACTGGCTCGGGTCGGGAGCGCCTCTGTTTGAGTGGCGCTATATAAATGTTTGATTATGATTACGATTACGATTACGATGCGCGCTTGTCAGGTGCAATTAATGAGGGATATTTACTTACTTATTTACTACGAATTGACTTTAAATTTTAATACTAGAATAGAGACCTAACCGCTATAATCGCTTGTGCCTTTCTATATTACGTCACGCGTTGTCACGGCAACAACAGCTGCGGACCATTATTGTGACGTCATCCGCGTTTAATAAAGAAGAAGAAATGTTGTTGGTTTGCTTCAAGTCGAGAAATAATTAGAGACAGAAACTTCGAGAGAGACATTCAAGAAATGACGCTTCTTCTCGAAGACTATTTTCGACGATGTTCGAAGACAAGATGCATGAGTACGTATTCAGGTCTAATAACGAATATATGACTATATAAATGAGCTGATTCTTAAGCCTATAGGTCCAATGGACTAGAATTACTGGCCAAAATAAGCGCAGCCCTCTTGAAGCAACTGGGTCTCGAATCCATGGTGATAATGTTGATGGTGATGATAGTGGTGATAATGGTTGTGATGTTGATAAATGTGCGGAATTGGATATTGAGGCGGAGGCCTGTACCTGTCCCTGTCCTTGTTCTTGTCCCTGCCCCTGCCCAGTTCCCTCTCCCTTTCCCTGTGCCTCTCCCTTTCCCTGTGCCTTTCCCTCTCTCTCCCTCTTCCTATGCCTCTCCCTCTTCATCTGTCTCTCCCTCTCTCGCTTCGTTTGCTTCTCGGTTTTTCCGTTTTTATTTTCAGTACGTTACCTGAGGAAAAGAATTCTCACTTTGCCACTCCCTCCACCCGGCTGCTCGAGATTCGCCGCCAGATGGTAGAAGTGGAACTGGTTCAAGATTTCCATCCAGAAAGAGGTAAAGAAGACTCCACTAACCTAAGACATCTAATCGATTCATTTGTGATCGTAATCTCATCGTGATTTTTACGAGCCGCGTCATATCAGCGCAGTTACAAATCTAGACGTTCATCTCTGGACAATTCCTTTGATACGGAGCAGCGCTCGTGAATAAGCTCGTGCCCTGCGCTTAGCTCTTGAGTAGCGCTTTATTAATTTGGACTTTACGATTACCATTACGATTACCAAAATTAATAGGTCGGGTCAAAATCGATTCTAGGTCAAGATCCAAAATGGCCAGGCAGGCAGACAGTCAGACAGCATCGGTGTATAGTGCTTAGAAATGAAGCGGTGAGGGACGAAATCTGATCCAATCTAATCTAAAAGCAAACTCATATAGCTCCGTTTTCGTAATGCACAAGGCATGGGATGGCAATGTGGCCGATTGGTTAGAGCGCTTCGCCTGTAATGCGGAGAGTACGGGATCGAGCTTCCCCGAGGCAGTTACAGTAAAGGGACCTTGAGCCATGGACTTCTATATAATAGCCAGCTATTATTAAGACGTCTATGCTTGAGCCTGTCTTTATTACGTCACGCGTTGTCACGGCAACAACAGCTGCGGAACATTATTGTTCCGCAGCTGTTACGTCATCCGCGGGCCTCAAACCTCACTCTCAAATGCTCTGCGCCATCGACGTTGTGTTGTAGCCCAAGGTTGTCTGAACTTCTCAACTTAGGAAGGGGGCAATATCAAATACAGTTGTATTGTATTGTATCGATTAAACTGTGCAGTTCATCAGCTAATGCCTTGTCCATTAGATATCGGCGTTATGGGTGTTACTAATTTCCCCCGAGTTTGTTTATTTCTGTCTCTCTGCTTGTTTCTCTGTTTGCCTCTTTGCACAACTTAATCTTTCTCTTC
>JACEVL010000165.1:572609-660109 GCA_020284085.1 Aporrectodea caliginosa | reverse complement strand
AGTCGCACCTGTTCAAATCTGTATGTATGAAAGTATGAATGTATGCATAAGATACTATAGGTATGAATGCATGTATGCATGTGGGTATGAATGTATCTAAGTATGTATGTATGTATGTATGTATGTTTCTATGTATGTATGTATGTATGTATGTATGTATGTATGTATGTATGTATGTATGTATATATGTATGTATGTTTCTATGTATGTATATATGTATGTATGTATAGTATGTATGTATGTATAGTATGTATGTATGTATGTATGTATGTATGTATGTATAGTATATATCTATGTATGTATGTATGCATATATGCATGTATATATGCACATATGTATGCATGTATATATGTATTCATGCAAGTAAACAGTACTGTCCCCACCTTATCTCGAACTGCTAGAAGAAGTCTCGATACCTAGGATCTAGCAGGGTCCTTACATCTCTACATCCCTCCATGCATACAAATAAATGAATACATACATATAAAAAATACATACTTTACACAAACATTGCTCTACAACTGTCTGCCTGTAAAGAACCATATAATTATATGCTTGAACCATTTGTTGAATACCCACAGACTACATGAAGGAGGCAGTTGCCTCCTCTTGCTTTTTTTTTATTATACTGGAACTTCCATTGACCAATGACCCCAATGACCAGGATTTTGACAATGGTCTGTGAAGTTGCCTCCTCTTGAATTTAAGTCTCGCTACGTGCCTGTGTGTGTGTGTGTGTGTGTGTGTGTGTGTGCGTGCGCGTGCGTGCGTGTATGTGTGTTTGACTGTGTATGTACAATGTGTACAAAGGGCTAACAATCTGAATTACACTATTGGATTGTAGCATATCATTTTCGGTTGAGTGACGCCGCCTATCGGTTGCCAGAGGAATCGATGCAGTAAGAATGTCTGAGTACACCGCTGGACAAGTGGCGCCTCTAGTAAAGGTGCGCTGAACTTGAGCACGAGAATTTCGCACATGCTGTGGTACGAATCGAGGCTGCACGGTTTTTAAATAGAGTAAGTTACAGGGCCTGCAGGTTAAGCACGTTCGTTATCAGTTTACTATAAAGGTCATATTCTTACTTCGCTTGGTGTGATTTAACCATCACCTTGGATATACGCCCATGGAGACACTAGCGGCGGGTTCTGATGGGCTGCCGAGTCACTATCGTAACGAGAGATCAAGTATCTGTATTGTATTGGGCGCTTTTTGCGCAATAATTAGGTAAAGGCAAAACTGTTTACATAATCACATAATCATGTTTACAGCTAGCAGTAATGACGTTTGACATAATCACTGCTGCGTTATAATGTTTAAATCGTCATCCATCCTGGGACGCCGCACAATACTCTCTGTCTCTCTGACACAGCTGTGGTATGGTGTTGATAAATGCTGAAGGCTGCATTTACATTTAACCACTGGCTGGCTAACCCAAATTTCAGGTTCTCACATATGCCTATTACTCAAGTGAGCCCTCCAATGCCTTTTCGTACTTCATCAGGTTCTGCGCAGACCAATTTTTCTTACAGATTTGAGTCCGGGTTCACCCGAAGTTGCAATCTTTCCGGACCCACGTTTGAGCTACCGCATTGGAGGCCAGTAACGAAAGAACGACGTTAATTTTTCAAGCCCATAATGGATTGTCTATGCGGCCTATCCTTCATAACCGTGATTTCGAGATTTCTATAGCGCCCAAAAAGGCTAGGTCAGAGGAACCAGCTTATTCACAGACTCTCAATCAAATGCAAAATCGATATGCAGCCAATAATGCAGCTAGGGTCGAAATCAGTTCCAAGTCAAGGTCCAAAAGGACAGGCAGGCAGACAGTCAGAAGGCTACGGTGATTTGGTGCTTATCCTTTGGTGGGGCACGGTGGCCGATCAGTTATAGCGCTTGGTCTGTAACGCCAAGGATACGGGTTCGAGCCTCCACTCAGGCAGTCACTGTGTAGGGTCCAGTAGGGACATTGAGCAAGTCGTTCACTCATATTTGTCAGTGCCATCGATGTTCTGTCGTATGGTCGTGTGTACTTCTGAACTTTGGAAGGAGGGCAATATCATAAAGTTGCATTGTATTATAATGGACTTGAGTTGGTTCTCCCAGTTGAGGTCACAGTGATGACCCTAGCAGAAGAACCAAGCACAGTGTTGTATCAATTACATTTTAAATGTAATTCAATTATAATTGCAATTACATGCTTGTAAATGTAATTGAATTACAATTACAATTACTTGATTGTGAAAGTAATTGAATTACAATTACACTTTGATTGTAATTCAATTACCAATTACTTTTCAATTATTCCTTTAAAATTGGCAAATGATTTACAATTTTTTTAAATTTTTAATTTACTCTATTTTTAAACTAAAACATCCAATGGACCAATGGCCTGTAAACTGTAATAATCTATACATTCAATAATAATTATTATAAGTTTGTCAGTTATCCAAAATACGATTTGCAATTATTATCCATTAAAACACGTTAGAGTTTATTTGATTTTTAGTAGAAGTTTTTCAAAATGACAGTCTGTTAGAGAACTTAGTTGATTGCGCCTGGGTGAGCGAGTCAATTCGTCCAGCAGTGCTAAAAAGATGCTCAACTGGAGCTGAACATGGGAGCTCTGTTATCTGTAGGCAGCCGCAGTATACAGCAATCTAAGAATGAGTGCATGACGGCATGGATAGTCTGATAATGAAGGTCAGCTCTTGCCTTTGAGGCTTTGAGGTCAATTATAATTACAATTACAGAACTTGTAATTCAATTGCGTAATTCAATTACATGTATTTCAATTACTGAACAACACTGCAAGCAGGGCCATGTGACTTAACTAAATCCTCTTGATTTTAAAATGGACTTACCTGGTTGTTTGCTATTTCTCTGAGAGCCTACATGTATTTACCTTACATTTACAGTACTTGCCCACCCAACTCCTCTGTCTCATCCTTCCGCAAACGGATCTTGTTATCGCACTGTATCTCTGGACAACCCGTCTGACCTGACATAAATAAGGTGATGCCCTGCGCTTGGCGTTTTAATAGCACTTGAGATATTCTCGAGTTTATGATGAAAACTTTCAGGAAAATAATTTTGTTGATATTACGATTGAAACGCTCTTCCATAGAAATCTTATTCAGAGGAGAATCCTTTTGGCGGGTGGGACAGAGGTTCATATGTTCAATCAATCGGAATCCCTTCCAAGAAAACTCCGAGATATAATAGTTTGGCAGCCAAAGCAAGTAAAGGTCGACTATTTGAACTAAAATTTCTCATTTTGAAAGATATCTGATACCCAAATTCGGGTGGACTCATAACCTGCCACCCCTGAAGATTCAGCAATAGTATCGCCCACTGCGTTGGTTTGCTGCTAAGGGCTTGACGTGAACTTATCAACGGAGCGTAATCTAGCCGGACAGGTATAGGGCAAGTTATCGGCCACAGTTATGGTTTCACCTGCTTGTTCTATTCCGTCACAGGTAAGTGGTCGTTATTTAGATGCCACCTTAACACGCAGCAAATCCAGTTTAGTTTTCGTAGTGGATTATGTTCCAAATGATGTAAATGGTTCTGTTAACTGAATTATCTTAATCGTACAAGAATGAAATTCGGCGTTTCAAACTCATTGCAAGTGAACCAAATTGGGCGTATGTAGGGCTAAATCTAGGTCTAGCCTACGTGAGGTTAACCCTGGGATGATTAAAAACCAGTAAAGGGTAGACATGGGGAAATAGTACGAATCTCGTAAATTGAGCAATATGTCATAAGCAATATTGAAAATTTCTAAAGGCGCTAAGAAATATTCAGCAAGATATCTAATTAAGCTGGTGTATATGTAGCAATAATTATTGCATATTGAATAACGGCCATTAATTGCGATCTAATGTAATATCATTCTGTGCAGTGGAATGCAATAATTACCATCGTAGGCAAGGCAACGGCTACTGCTGATTTGAATAAACCCCTTTCCTAAGAGGCCATCACGAATACGGTTACCCTGCTCCCATTCACCAGGGCGGGGTTGGAAGTGCTTCCGAAAAGACAACCGAAGCGGTGCTATATAAATGAACGACTGAATGTTGGGCTACAATGCCGCACTTTACAGATTCAGGACTATTCCTTCCAGACCCCAACTGTATAGATCAGTCTTCAAAGTTCAAACCCAACTCTATTGATGCCAAAATGGGAGTAAGATCCAGTGCTCAAAATATGCCTACTAAGATATGCCATCTGCACACTCTTCCTCAAACTGTTAAACAATATTTAAAGTGGTAAGGAAAATTTCAAGTATGAGAATGAAATCGTGTGTAATAATATAATAATAATAACAGTGACAATTTATATGGCGCCGTAACACAGCCATGCCGTTACAAGGGCGCGTGTAAGCTTATAATATAGTTGACATGAGCCACTCTCTAAAGAATTCATAGGCCTACTACACACTCCAAACAAGTCAACTTAACACTTTTTGTCAGAAAACAGTGTCTGAAAGCACACTATTTTAGGCTCTGTCAAGAGCTATTATGGACGGTATCGCAGCCAAATGAGTTAACGCGACAAATTAAAGTCATGTGACGTGCCTGGCTCAGCTTGTTTAGTAGCCTACTAGCTTGTCAACATGCGTCTATAATATGTCTTCGACTCACCGACGTAAATGCAGATTGGACACAGTGCCCTTTGCATCGTGTTTTACAATTGAAATCACTTGAAACTTTCGACGATCAACAAAGTCAGTAAGCATATAGGAAGCATCTAATTTCACGGACGACTGCTCTTGCAGGGGCAGAAAAATTGGGCGGTTGCATGTAAGCCCTGAACACTTCGCCCTACTTCGGGCCGCGGGGCAACGTCTCTCGTTTCATGTTTTGCCCTTTGTGCATAAATTTGTATGGGCGCCAATGATCTATTGGAAAGAAGTATACAGGTCTAATAAACTGGGGGCTGGACTCGCTTTAGCAGGACAGATATAGACTTTAAAACGGAATCTGATCATAGCTGCCTCGCCGATTTTTTTTATTGAACGCCTGCATTGGATAAGCTGGTTTCCATGACTTTGATGGTTTGTGCCTTGAATAAATCGGGAGACTAAAATAGCGATTAACCCCGTTTCAGAGCATGTTTTAAGGAAACTTTACCACTGCACTTGGCGAGCGCGAAATCATAAAAATGATAAATAACTATGAATTCTATTGAATTACAATTCCTTGTATTGATGATGATCACTGCACAAACAGCCTTTCATCGTTGCACCTTTCAAGTAACGTAGTGGATCCGTTCACGCCCCGGGCGTTACCGGATCCCCAGTACTACAGTCACGTCCGTCGCATTATTGGCTAAAGCCTGTCACGTGAACTTGTTGTCTTCCCGTGGAATTTTGATATGGCGGACAACTTGATGGCCGGTTAGGGCCAGGTTAGGATTCGTGGGGTCGTTTAGGGTAAAATTAGGCGTCGTCAGGGTCGTTTAGGGTCAGATTAGCCGTCGTGAGGGTCGGTTAGGGTCAGGGTTAGGGTTAGTTTCGTCTTTAGAAAACACGGTGAACAAACTTCCACCGCAAACGGCAATGTTTATCGGTCGGTTCGTTTCAGGTACACACAATCATGTGACATGTAATGACCAATTGCGAGGCGGGCGTGATCCTAGTCCCAGGTATCGGCTCACGTCGGGCGTGACTCTATCCACGACCTTCAAGTAATCGCTGCAAATGTTGTGTATCACTGCACATTAAAACAAGCCCCGCCCCCTTTCCGCTTGACGGATTCAAATATACAGATCACAACAGATCGATATATATATATATATATATACACAGACGGACGGACACAAGAACGCATGCATAGCCTAGGGCCTACACGGTGTGTGGTGTACTAGGCCTATACTGATATGGTATGCAGACACTTTATACAGCGCCTTTAAGGTTCCACACAGGAACGCTGCTTAACCTGCATATAACAGGTGGTTTATTCACTAGAAACAACAGTACTGTGACGTCGGCCGAGAGAATGGACCACTTGTCGCTTTCCAGATCAGCCGGAAAATGGTCTTTCTCGTAATACCGTGATTATTGATTTTTGCATCTAATTACTGCACCTGAAGATAATAATCGCTATATACAGGTAATACAGCGACCTATATTACTCCACATAATGCATCAAGGCCAAAAATCTGTTGTTAGCTCATCGGGTAGAGACAATATTTATAGGTGATTTCCGCCAAATAATATTTTATATTGTCTGTAAAAGTGCATACATTTTGGGCCAAACGTTCTGAAATTTTTACCCTGAATTTCTGTCGGTACAAGCGGTCCCCTCTCCCGGCCGACTTCACAAGTTCAGCAGAGAATGCTCCGATAACTCAAAAAGTCAATAGGTCACCGCATACTGCAGCGGCAGAAGCTTGTTTCAATATTGGTGAAACGTCGACAAAATCAAACAGGTTGTTGGATTGGCTATTCGTGAGAGCCGAACCCTGGACACGGAAGCGCAATGGCCCAGCACGTGTTACCACTTGGAAACTATGTAGGTTATCCGTCAGAAAGAACAGCACAACCCCCCATTGCCTCCCCCCGCGTGGTTGTTTAGTCTTTACCCTCGTAATCGGCGACCTAATTATACCTCTTGTATACAAAGTCCTCAGCCGATCGATACACCGATATCTTGGTAGGCGTGTGCGACGTATTTTGCCAACCTTTGTCTTCATCGTTTATGTAAACAAAACGTATACATTGCACCTTTATTATAACAGAGACTCGGATGCGCTCTTCATTCGTTGATTCACTCGTTCATTTTGAACATTTATATAGCGCCATTCCAGAAATATATACAGGTGTATACACACGGAAGCGCTGTGCAAGTGTTTTATGTACCTCAGCATTTATATAGCGCCTTTTGTGGACATATGACTGGCGTTAGGTTTACTGTTCAGGAATGATCTTCTCCCCTAGCTTTGAGGCTTAGGGAGAAGCGATATAGGGGTCTGGACCCCCCCCCCATTGACTCGCCCTGCCCCAGTGTTGAGGGAGTGGGTGCCTCGTAGTCGTAAAGGTAGACTCTAGAATTTATAAAGCGCCTCCTAAAAAGATAGGTGCAGGCCACCAGCTTCTTGACGAGCGCAGCGTCAAGTCCGAGTGGTTCTCTGGAGATACAATGTGAAGAACAAAATGACAGGAGACTATGTACACAAAGGAGGGAACAGCTAGAGGATACGTTACGATCGGTTGAGATTGAGAGAAAAGAGAGGCGGGGTTGGATAATGGATATACCAGGGCAGGAGTTCTTGAAGAGTTGGGACTTCAGTTTTGAATGCAAAACCTGAGGAGTGACAGAGGGGCTTAATTGAGACGGAAGACGGTGGATGAATGACGGGAGGGGTGGAGTAACACGGAATTCAGGAGGGAGATCGTTCGAGAGTCGAGGTCTGGCATGTGTTTCAGTTGGAGAATGTATACGGAATTCAGGAGGGAGATCGTTCGAGAGTCGAGGTGCGGTCTGGCAGGTGTATGAGTTAAAGAATTTTAGATGCATGGGGCAAAGTTGAGGTCAGAAGATAATCGGGTACAGCGGGTGATTGCACATTATGGGGTGCGGTGGTGTAGGGGTATGTTCGGTGCCTTGCAGCCGGATGGTTGCAAGTTCGAATCCACCTCAAGCCGCCGCGCAGGGACCCTGGGCAAGTCCTTCACTCGAAATTGCTCATGCGCTTCGGCGTTAAACTCCGATTCAGTGTCCGCTCTGTAGTCGGGAGCGCCTCTGAGTAGAAATCTTGAAGGGGCGCTATAACAAGTGCTCATACATACATACATACATACATACATACATACATACATACATACATACATACATACATACATACATACATACATACACTCCTCTCAGTGATGCCCTCTGAATGCGCTCTGTATGCATGTAGACCTATAATATATGTTTGTGTATATTTGGATATGTAAATGATGCTTGTGTTTTGTATATGTAAGTATGTATAATACGTGTATGTGTTTATGTTTAGCGTCTTAGGCCCGATCGGCTAGACTTGTAGGGCTAAGCAGGTCAGCAAACTTTGGCCAACACAAAAGCTATTGGCCCTGTCTCTGCTATATCGGATACAGATTCGTCTGTTTTTAGCTTGCACAGTCAAACGCCACCGATGTGAAGACCAATTGGGACCAGGGCCAAAGTAGTTCCGAGAGCTGTTCAAGTTATCGAAAACGTTTTTACCGTTGAGACTCGAGAATCACCTAGGTTCAGTCATTTAATTCACAATTCACAACTTTCACGTCTCCCTTAACATGCTTAATTTTTGACTCTCCGTGGGTTTTGCTTCTGCTTGGGTGAATTCATTCCATATCTGTTTGCATCTTCTAACAACTTTATCACATACTATTCGCTGGCATTACGCTCTCTTCATTTCCCTTACAACTCGGCCTTCCGCCATATTAGCTCTATCAAACGTTAACTCCATGCATCTTAAGCGGCCTCACATGTTCGTAATTCTTATCTTTTTCAGCAATTATCTGATCGAGTCTAAGAACTCACCAAAACTGCATCTCTTGCAATCTCTGCGCGTATACAGGTCTTTCACTAAAACCTGAAAAATCTGTTTCGACAAATCATACACAGATTCCTCCCAATTCCCCTTTCTTCCTCTCTCATCACTCCGACTATAAAACCCTAAGCACAGTAAGCTTCTGATTGTCTCTTTGCCTGATCCATGGTTCTTGACCTCTAACTGAATCTGACCTTGGCTGCCTATAGATTTTGTTTTTTTACTGTTAGTTCCCGCGACTGAGCTTCTTGAGGCGTTGTAAAAGTCTGTCAAGATTACGTTTGCAATTAGTTTCAAAATTTGGTATTAGAAGATGGGTGGATACTGTACAGTTCCCCTCATTGTGTTGTGAGTTGTGACTTGGAAAAAGTGAGTACACGGAACCGATCTGTCATCACAACCGGCTCGGTCTTTTGCGAAAGAAACGTTAAACCAGGAAGCATATGACGATGATGATATTCAATGTGCTTTACTAATAGCTATAGTGCTGTGATTATGCGACACTCAGGGTGATTATTTTCAAAAGCTGGCACTAGAGGTCGCCAGCACATAAAGAAGCGAAAACCATAGAGGTCATACAAATTCTGTTATTTCAATTACGATTTTACAGTTACGAATACATATCCGAGAATTCAGCCCTGTTGGAGGCGGTGACCTCATTATACCGCGGAGTCGTTATGATGCTAGTGTTGGTGCGTCTCGGAATGTCTCCGTTATAAAGTTGTTTTAGTGTACATGTATGTGTGTTATTGTTTATTTCAGATGTGTTTTCCCTCTGACGATCTGGAAATGCGCTAACCGAATGTTAAACAAATACATGAGACTGATGGATGACGGTCTGAACGAGTGGTAGCGTCTACCATTCTCCTCAGTCTGCCCAAGGTATTCGACTCGCAAGGTCTAGGCCGCACCTTGTCCACCGCCAAGGCAACCTGCAGCTGGTGTGAGCATAATATTATCGAACTTGTCGTTCCGAAAATGTAATATAATGTTTACATGTGTATTTATAATTATTACGTATCCCTCCCGAGCGGCAGGTCTTAACCTCTATCCTGTACGTCAGATCGGGAATGCCGTGTTGTTGTATAGGACTGCAGGAAGAGGAGGAGGAGGAGGAGGAGGACAAATAGGAAAGGATCGAACGCTATATAAACTAGGAGGGAGATTCAGTCGTTTCGACTCTGAATAATCAAGCTTCGGTCTGTTACCCTCACTACGACGGGGGTGGATAAGTGGGGCCTGGGCTTCTTGCCATGGCCAGTATCAGGTTCGATCTGCCCCCAAACAAACTTACTTACTTATTGTTGTCCTGTCGGTGAAGATTCAAGTTGAATTAGTCTACGTGGCGCTACATTCATTTCTACAAATGCTCCATTTAAACCCACAATGGCCTATCCCAATTTATAAAATACATTTCTAAAAGAAGGTAATTTAATACACGGTGTAACTGAATTATATGAGTCGTTGCATTTTATGTATATGTGTTATAGCTATGCTGTGGTCTAGAGACTGTGGTCCTAGTCTCGAAACCGGAAAACTGCGGTCTTGGTCTTGAACCCTGTGGTGTTGGTCATAATATAGTCTTGTGCTCTGTTTTGAGCCTTTGATCTTGGTTTTTAGACTTTGGACTTGGTCTTGTGAACGTGGTTGCCGACATGTAGTCGAATATGTATGTATGTATTTATGTATGTATATATATATGTATGTATATATGCATAGACGGAGACTGAGAGAGATGTGAAGACAGAGTGGGGCGCGCGAGACGGCGATGGGTGTGTTTTGAGGCCGACTTGCTTAATCGCAGATGACTAAGATATATAGCAGCTAAAATTGCACTTAGCAAAAGATACAATTGCGGGAAAAGATGAATTTTCGGGCCCACAGAACTTGCTACACAAGATCATGTGATAGAATATATACAGAGAGAGAGAGAGAGAGAGAGTGACAGAAACGGAGAGAGATGTGTAGACAGAGTGGGATGAGCGAGACGGAGACGAGTGGGTGTGTGCAGAAGCCGGTTCACTCAATCGAAGATGACTAAGCTAGCAGCTGAAGTTACGTTTAGCCGTTTGTATGAGAATTATTAGAAACTCTTTTAAAAATATTTTTGAGCCTGCTATATGTAAGATCGCATTCAAAATTATGCAAAACGTCTACTTAAATTCTCCAACTGGAATGGGGTATTTTTGCGCTATTTTACTAAGCTTATAGGTTTCACTTAATGCGACCATAGACCATGCCTTGTGCGTTATTATGTCGCTATACAAATTACTAACTTGGATTAGGTCAGCTGAAATTAGATAGGGGCGTGTACTTTCGGATTGGATTACACCAGACCAGATTGAATCATATCAGATTAGAGGTACTGAGTTCGAGCTCCGTAGGGCGGATATGCTTTGTAGGCTGCTATTAGCGCCGTGTATTGCAGGCTGTCTGTTCTGTAAGTAGTTAAGATTTATGTCTTCTGTCATTTGTATTCTTGTGAATTGTTTCGGTTGCATGGTTGTACACTGTGGCCGGTTGCGGTTTGTCAACCGGATTGTTTGAATAAACGAAAAAAATATTATTATTTATTAGATTAAATTAGATAAATTGTTGAGTCGCAGCGTTATATAATTAATTGTACACGAGATTGATTCCTCGATTGCAGGAACAGCTGAGATCCGCCCGCCATCCAATCCCTAATCTTCGCGTCTCCTGATCCTATCCGCTATCGAAATGGGAACCTTCGGAGGTCACGCCCTTCCTGGGACCTTCTTCATCGTCTTCGCCGTCTGGTGGACCGTCCAGGCTTACCGTCGCTACTTCCGGTCCCTGAGAAAAGGCGGCCAGCCTTACCGATCGTCGGTGACCTTTCCCTTCGACTGTCTGTGTGGTCGGGTGAGGACCTGGCCCTGGGAGGGCATCCTTAAGATCTTCTTCACGAGCGTCGGCTTCGCGGGTGAGATCATCACAGCCTTCAAGGACGGGAAGTTCACGCACCTCGGCAACGGTCAGCACGCCACCATGTTCTTCTTCTTCGGACTGTCCGGCCTGGTGGACATCCTCGTCCACTTCCGGTTTCCGCTGCCCAACGACATCGACTACATCATCTCTACGTTGGCCTTCGCCGTCGAGGACGTCCTCTTCATGTTCCACACCCACGGACGGACCTCCATGGACGTCCTCATCCACACCCTCCTCGTCTATGCTATCCACGTCACCGTACTCGTCTGCCTCGTCGAGCTCAAGTACCGGGACAACGTGACCGTGACCCTGGCACGTAGCTACGTCGTGTTTCTCCAGGGTACGTGGTTCTGGCAGGCAGGGTCCATTCTCTACAACCCCATTCACGAGGCACAGAAGTGGGACGAGGAGAATCACGAGCAGATGATGGTTGTCACGATGATGTTCGCCTGGCACATGGCGGCCATCTTCATCGTCATGATGACAATCGGGTTGGTCGTCAGCATGACGGAAGCAAGGTGCGTGGAACGGTCTAAATGGGGTGTCGACTCGAACGGATCGAGAGGGTATGATCAGATCCGGTTGATGGATGCAGAAGGAAAAGGTTCTGGATCGGGGGAGGGGGAGACTGCGTTGCTTGGCGACGATTCGGACAGTGATGACGTCACGTTTCAACGACCCACTGGAGGATCAGTGGCGTAGAACGGACAAATGCACCGGGTAAGGAGGGAAATCCTGCAAAATGCACTGGGTGTAGTAGCTATATCCACTTCGGTCCGTTGCTTTAAAACTGTTCTCTTTCCTCGCAGTGCTCACGGTTGGAAAGCCTTTGATTAGCCATTACTGCAGGTGGTGCTTTATAAATGCCCAGATACACTACAATATAATATAATAAATTAGGATTGCTTCTGGGAGTACGCTATTTAACGTTAAACTAATTGATGTAGCGCGTTCTGTGGGATCCTCGGCAGGGATGGGCAGTAATTGAAATTACGTAATTGAAATTACTTCCAATCACGTAATTTGTAATTTGCAATTTGTAATGCAATTACATTTTCCAATTTATTTTGTTATTTGAAATTACATTTTTTCATGTCCCAAAGTAATTTATTGTAATTTTGTAATTCAATTACATTTCTCCGAGTAGGCTAATTTGCCCATCCCTGAACCTCAGAAGGCTTTTACGAATATTCAGGTACAGGCGAGTGCAGAAATTAAGAAGCGGCGGTTGCAAGATTTTACTGGCTGGCGCGAAGAATTAGCTGTCGGTAAAACAGGAAACAGATGATGATGAAAACAATGGAACACACACTCTTAGAAAAGTTCAGGTGAAATGCCTGAAATTTCAGGTATTCGACCTGAACTAGTTCAGTCCAAAATGAGACAGTCGAACGTTCAGATGAAATACCTGAACTTCGGATTACCACGGGATCCGTTCAGGTAGGAGAGGTCTGTATAGTTCATGGACGCCGACTTTAACTATGCACATCCGGGTCGGCCACAGATTGTGATTGGGATACGAACCTTTTATGATATGATTTGCGGATTAGGGTTTTGTTCACAACTTCAGGGTCCTTTGGTAGCCTAATCTATAGGGCCTAATAGGAGTTATGTGGTCGCGATTTCGATTGGGGGTCAAGTGAATGTGGTAGGTTTCGGAGGTGGATAAGTTTTTGGTTTGTTTTATGAGTGTAATCTTAAACTTGAAACTTTGTATACGCTACTTGACAGCTTAATCCAGGGCACAAACTTATTCATGAGCTGTGTTCAGTTACATTTTATGTGGAGTTAGGTTCGAATAGAGTATAAAGCCTAGTGTAAAGATACGTTAAGTATTCTGAAAATGGTTTCTCTTTCCAAACTTAGGGTTGTGGAAATCTGAGCTATGTGGAAATAATTGGCTAAGTGTTTGCTGGAGAAATCTTGCTGGTTGGCTGCGTTTCCGATTAGGGCGAGAGATTTATGCATGGCAACGCTCTGACGCGTGAGGTTTGTAACTGGATCTATTTACATAGACCGCATTTCAAACGAATCCTATCTAACGCGGTGCGATTGACCTTGCATCAGTAATCGAAAAGTTTAAGTGAAAAACATTCCTACGTGCTGCTTAGATGTATATGTTAACTGAGCAACTATCGCCCAGCGCTTGCACTTTCAAACTCACGCAAATTCTCAGCCAAGCATATAGGTCCCTCCGTATGGAATAAGATTCACACTGAAATATGCCAAGCAACCAATCTGTATATGTTTAAAAAGATGTTACGCACCCACCTAATAAATAACCAAACTGATCTTATTTAGTTAAGTTGTTAGTTAAGTTATTAGTTAAGCTCTTATAGATAATGCCAACTATTGTAAACAAAATAATGATCTATTTTTCTAAACTGTTCTCTAACCAATCACCAGTATAGGGCATTTAGCCCACGAGATATGTTGAACAAGATAGCAATCGCAACTGCCTCTAGCTGTATATATCTGGTACATAGGTGACCCTAATTTAGCGGGATACTCATCCCTTCAGGGCCTCCTTGTTACCCTTCAAATGAAAACTGTATAACTGTAAATGCACTGTTCAAAGGTTAACAATAAATGATGATTGATTGATTGATTGATTGAACATACATGTATACGGACCTAATACGGTACACAAATGTTTTGTGTGTATAATTAGCTTCTTGGTGTATTTGAATGTATACAAATGCTGTACACCTGAGCCTCCTTATGCTTTGTTGTACATAGCAGAGGATTATTATTATTCTAGTAGAATGCTTACGGGGACATGGATCCCAATTAGCTTCAGCTTTAGCAACTGCCTTCATTATCACACGGACCTGTTTTAATTGGCTTACTGATGATCATGGTTCCCAAGGACAGCGTTGTAAGGGAGACTGTTTCCTCCTGCACTGGCCGCCGCACGTTGCGCTCTCCGGTTTGTGGTCACTTGACTGTCCATTTGCCCGTTCTGCCACAGTGCAGTTCCGATCTTTCTCCGTAGTTGGTCCATCAACATGGAATGGGCTTCCCTTGGACATTCACCATCCCCAAATGTTTCCTGGCGTCCGTTCCATCAGCTGCTTAAGACTACTTTCTTCTGCTTGGCCTGGATCGGGAGTGCATCCGAGTTTGGGTCTTGAATGGGCGCTGTATAAGTTTGTTTAATTGATTGATTGATCTATTACACTGTAGATAAAAAATTGAATTGTATATATCAATGTAAGTTTAACGTAGTCTAGTACACACGAATACACGTATTCTGTCAGATTAATGTTTCCTAGATATTAATGATCAAGCATTCCTGTTATTTTGTGGATGTATTCGATGTTGATAACAAACAATACCTCTGTACAATTATTCTTCGATTATTATCAATATGACAATTGTTATTAGTACGACTACTGCTGTATCTTTTCATTAGCTAATAGTTAACCGTGTTACCAGTAACATGGACAAAACATGGGTAGGGTTTGAACAACACTCCCTGCAACGTATAGTCAACAAGTTTTGGAAAGGGTCTGCTGGAGTTACCCCCACGGGGAAGCCGAAAAGCTGAAGTTAGCTGAAGCCAGCCTCGAGCTTCTATATCGGTTATCAGTCAAACCAGACAATCCTTTATATCGTTCATCCGTTCATTCATTTATAAAGCAATGATTCATTCATTCCATTCATTCCATTCATTCCATTCATTCCATTCATTCCATTCATTCCATTCATTCATTCATTCATTCATTCATTCATTCATTCATTCATTCATTCATTCATTCATTCATTCATTCATTAACAACCATTAATTAATTCGGTAAGTCAGTCAGTCGGTATAGTCAGTGTTGCAAAACTATACTGCACTTGACTCTACGGATAAACCGCGGCGGGGCCCTAAGAAACTCCTTTTGCCTTGGTCCTAATTCAAAAATCTGAGATGTCGTCTTGGAGCAGCCGTCATCCGAAGTCCTTGAGTACATGCCACTGCGAGACAGCCTGCCTGGTCTTGGAGAACATCTCGTTCCAGTGTCTGACCTCCATCGGGCCACTCTTGCTTCCAAGGACGATCTGCCCGATGCGTTCGTTGCGCCCCATCCGGTCGTAGTCCATGACGGAGACGAGGAGGGTCGTCTGCCGGATGCGTTCGTATGGGACGTCGAAGACGAAGGACTCGTTGAAGATCGGGTTCAGGGTCTTGTCCACCACGACCGTCTTCTTCTTCTCAACCTTCTTCCCTTCGTGGCACAGCCAGACCTTGACGTAGGGATCTGGTGAGAGGAGCAGGAGGAACAGCAGAAACAGAACATTCATAAGAGGACGGTCGAATGGATCATCATCACATCGTCGGCGGCTTAGTGGCTAGTGACGTTGGTTTCTGCTGTTTAACGACACTGTGTGACAACAAAGATCACTAGCGTCGCCCTCCTCCTCCATCCAGGCTTGGGACTGGGACTGACAGAGTATACGATCAGTGGCGGAGTTAGGCTATAGTGACGTATTTCTATTTTCTTTTCATTCATTCATTATTCATTACGAAGATTTATATAGCGCCCCTTCAAGGTTACTATATAGCCTATATAGTCAGGAGCGCTCCCGACTCCAGCACGGCTGAAAAGGACAGTTTTGAAGTAAGACTAGAAAGACTCCGAGTGGATTCTGGGAAGCAAGCGCAGTGCCAAAGGGAGCCTGTTTTTATTTTCATATTAGCAGTTCCTTGAGCCAGCCACTGTTCGTACTCTGGCAATGACAATCCCAAGCCTGGCGAAAGAAGGAGGGGTACGCTAATCATCTATGTTATGACACAGTGTCGTTAAGTAAGTAATTAAGTAAGAATATCCTTTAATAAACCATTATTGCTAACCGCATTTTGGTGTTAAAGAGCAACTAACTAACTATAGACAGTAGGTACGAAGTGTTCGCGACTTCATCTTCTTAGCTTCGGCATATGAGGGCGCCTGGTCACTCCACTCCCTCACCGTCTGATGTTCCACCGACAGTGTACGGTCAGTGTACTCGTCAGAGCTGAGTCGGCCAGTGAGCCCAGATGGAGCAGAAATCCGGAAATTTCGCGACAAATTTCTGCCCTGGCGGGATTTGAACCTCGACCTATAATTGTCAGTCCAGCACGCTAACTACTACACTATCGCGCCCCTCCACCGGTTAGTGAGGAATACTGATTTAAATATGGATGATTGATTGACAGGCTGGTTAAATGGCTGATTTGGATGATTGATTGACAGGCTGGTTAAATGGCTGATTTGGATGATTGATTGACAGGCTGGTTAAATGGCTGATTTGGATGATTGATTGACAGGCTGGTTAAATGGCTGATTTGGATGATTGATTGACAGGCTGGTTAAATGGCTGATTTGGATGATTGATTGACAGGCTGGTTAAATGGCCGAATGATAGACTCTCCGACTACCTGACAGACACCGACTGCCTGACTCAGTAGATCACTAAATCTACCTGGCTATAACTATAACAGACTATAAATCTGACTGGCTGATCTCACTTGACCATCGTCTGTGTATTTATGATGATGGCGCCACATAAGCAATGAGATTAGATTACAGCTAGCTGACTGGTTGCGCCCACTCACCTTGGAACTGCCAACAGAACTATATACATATATAGACGGACAGACAGACACAGACCGACCAACATAGACACAACTCGTGGGCACCCTGCTAGACACACGCAGATAGGCACACAGACATAAAGACAGATAAACCGACAGGTGTAGGAAGTGTGAGGAGGTAGACGAGAATCTTTTCGAAAGATGGTTATACAGACACAAAGACAGATACAAAGATACACACAGATACACAAAGACAGATACCAAAGATACACACAGACACAAAGACAGATAAACCTACAGATGAAATGGGATAAATGAGAATCTGTTTCGGAAGATGGTACATGTATATACCGGATAATCCGTTGATGTCCTTGGCTTTTAATTCTCTGGCTCTGTGAATGATCACCGTAATACGACCGACTGTCGGCTGGTAGCATAGACCGACATGTAGCTCACCCAGTTTCCCCTGCAACACATCCAATCCAATCAATGGCATTCCAATGATAAAAAATCGACTAATTAAACGAACAATTAATTATACATGTCGAGAGAAGCGGTTTTTCTGTCTGGTGTGATTAGCAAATCGTATCAAGTAGATGGCGTGTCCGTCCGTCTCATCTGTCCTTCCGTCCATCCCTTCCGTCCGTCCGTCCGTCTGTCCCCGTTCCGTCCTTCCGTCCATCCCTTCCGTCCGTCCGTCCGTCTGTCCCCGTTCCGTCCTTCCGTCCATCCCTTCCGTCCGTCCGTCCGTCTGTCCCCGTTCCGTCCTTCTGTCCATCCCTTCCGTCCCCATTCCTTCCGTCCGTCCTTTAGACAAAAGGACGGACGGACGTCTCTTCCATCCGCCCATCTGTTCTTCCGTTCATCCATCCATCCATCCGTCCGTCTGTCCTTTCGTCCGTCCTTCCGTCCGCACCTCTGTCCTTCCGTCCGCCTTCCCACCGTCCGTCCGTCTCTTCTGTTCGTCCGTCCGTCATTTCGTCCGTCCGTCCTTCCCTCCGCCCACCTGTCCTCCTTTCGTCCGTCCTTCCCTCCGCCCACCTGTCCTCCTTTCGTCCATCTTTCCATCACCACGCCTGTCCTTCCTTCCAGTGCTTCCACCTTCCGACGGTCCGTCCCTTCTGTTCGTCCTTCCATCTGTCCATCCGTCCGATTAACTTAGATTAGGATGATATTTAATGTATATTGGTGGATTACAATGGATCATCGTAATCGTAATCGTGATCTCGAGATTTCTTCAGCGCCAAGAAAAGCTAAGTTGCGGGAATCAGCTTATTCACAGGCGCTCAGTCAAAACAAAATCCATGGGCAGAAGGTCATTATACAAAAAGCGTCAGGTAAGCAAACAGTCAGACGAGTGTTTTCAGTTTTAAGTGACAGACTTGTGGAGAGATGGCAAAAGGTGAGGTTTTGATGAGAACGTAGGATGGATCGGATATTTGTCGTAATAGGCTACTAGAGGGAGTTTGTTCCAAAGATGCGGAACAGCTATGGATATGGTCCATATGGAGCGATTTGCAAATGTTAGTGATGAGGTAACGGATGAGCGGAGCAGTGTACGTGAGGGAGGAAGAGGAGCGGGTTGAACCGTTAACAACTGACGGAGATATAGGCCTATAGGACTAGAAGGACTGAAGTGTGTTGTAGGTGAATGATATGACTTTATGTTCTATTCTTTCAGGTATTTTAAGCCAGTGGAGTGATATTTTGAGGACAAGATTAGATTAGATAAGAAAATATTTGACTGGATTTGACCTATATCGAATAGTATTGAAATTTTGGAATGGGTTTCGTGTTACTGAATTTCAACCGATCCTCGATATTTTATAGAATTTAGCGAACCTGAGCGTAAAGCGTTCATGGCCAACCAAATGACACTACGCAGATCATTCCATTCCCTAGATGGCACTGCACGAGAAAAACATTTAATTCCCTAGGTGGCGCTATTTCGTCAGTCTCGTATAGACTATACGCTAACGACAGCGTTATATTTGCCCCGTTGCAGAGAATAAATGTCTTCTGGGACCAGGTTCGCCTAGTGCCTTAGTACCAGTAGCCCTGCGAGTCAAAAGAACTTCAGTCCATGGCTAAACAATTACGTCATAGCATCCAATTACAAATATACAAATATTATGTAATAATTATTCAGTGGTCCCAATAGCAATGAACTTTTCTGAATCATTTACGAAACCCATTTTGTGTCGAACTATTTGCCACCTTCGTACAGTCTTATTCTTTAAAGGAGTTACTTAACATAAACAGATTCAACTTTCAAGCACACATCACGTAATTATTACATGAATATACACGAATAAGACACCTCAATGTGTTTCAGCAGTCTAATCAAGTAGACCGCGACAGGCAGGCAGGCAGGCAGGCAGGCAGACAGACAGTGAGACAAGAAGGCACCAGGGCAAGCCAGGGCATATGCTCGGATAAAAAGGCCTTTGCCCTGGCCCCTGGTCGTTGCCCTGTCATAAGGCTGCCAGAATATTTGCCTTGCCAAGAATTTATTTGGGGCATAAATCGCCTCTGCACTGGCTACTTGTATGACTGACCTGGCTATGCACTGGCTTAAAAAAGGTCTGGCGCCGTCTGTGCAAGACAGGCAGGAAGGCAGGCAGGCAGGCAGACAGACAGACAGACACACACACACGACAAACAGACAGATAGACAGACAGATAAGTAGACAGGCAGGCAGGCAGAGAACGAGACAGACAGGCAGGCTGAAAGGCAGGCAGAAAGACAGACACACAGACAGAGTGATACTGACCGTGTGTCCCTTGCACGGCTGGAGGTTCTTCCAGAGGGTGTGCCCAGCGGCCAGGTCAAGGTCGCTGAGTGGAACGCAGACCTCTCCGATCGGGTCATCGCGGCTGAAGCGATCGTAGTCGAGCACCTGAAGGTAGAGGGTTCGATTCATCAGCTTATTATAGGGAAAGCCTACAACACACCAGCCACACACGACTAATTAGCAACGACGACGATTGTGACAATTGTGATAACGTTGAGTTAGAGTTGCAATATTGATAACGACGACAACAGATTGATGATTAATGATTGATGATTCTTATCATGATTGTGATGATTACGATGACAAAGACCACTACTACTACTACTGCTGCTGATGATTACGATCATCATCATCATCGTCATCATGACTACGAGGGCGACCATAATGACAATGATGATGTATAATATTATGATGATTATTATACAATAACGATGACCACAAATACTACTAATTCTACTACTAAGATGATAAGACTTTGATGATGACATGATGGTGATGATGATGATGATGATGATGATGATGATGATGATGATGATGATGATGATGATGATGATGATGATGATGATGATGATGCATAGCCTATGATAACTTGATCAGTATTATAACGATGATTACAAATACTACTAATTCTACTACTAAGATGATAAGACTTTGATGATGACATGATGGTGATGATGATGATGATGATGATGATGATGATGATGATGATGATGATGATGATGATGATGATGATGCATAGCCTATGATAACTTGATCAGTATTATAACGATGATTACAAATACTACTAATTCTACTACTAAGATGATAAGACTTTGATGATGACATGATGGTGATGATGATGATGATGATGATGATGATGATGATGATGATGATGATGATGATGATGATGATGATGATGATGATGATGTATAGCCTATGATAACTTGATCAGTATTATAACGATGATTACAAATACTACTAATTCTACTACTAAGATAATAAGATTTTGATGATGACATGATGGTGATGATGATGATGATGATGATGATGATGATGATGATGATGATGATGATGATGATGTTGATGATGATGATGTATAGCCTATGATAACTTGATCAGTATTATAACGATGACTACAAATACTACTAATTCTACTACTAAGATGATAAGACTTTGATGATGACATGATGGTGATGATGATGATAATGATGATCATGATGATGACGATAACGAGGATCATGATCATGATGATCATGATGATCATCATCATGATGCCAATGACGATTATGAGACCTATATTCAGAGTAAAGAAACCGTGGCAACGATGAACGCATTGATATTCGCTGGATGAAAACGGGGTCGTTCGGTGCGTATACGATTACACAGTTCTGAGTTGATCTATCAGTCCCTGGATGATTATGATGCCTATGATTATGATGATGACGACGACGATGGCCTCGGTTGCAGCAACTGAAGCAACAGGGACTGATTGCGTGACTCTCTAGGCCATTATAATCCGTATATATATATATATATATACACGGATGTATATATATATACACACACATACATACATACATCCGTGTATATATATATATATATATCTATACACGAATGTATATATATATAAACACACGGATGTATATATATATATATATGCACACACACGGATGTATGTATGTTTGTTTCCATTGTTATCTCCACCTCTGTTTTCGTCGTCTTGTTTCAACGTGTTTTTCTGCTCCTTTCTTTATGCCCTTGTCTGTCTGTCTTTCTATCTGTCTGCGACTGTCTGTCTGTTGCCCTGGCTCTCTTTTCTCCAGTCCTCCTGTTCTGTCTCTTTCTCTGTCTTTCTGTTGTCTCTGGATACGTCTCTATCTGTCCTTCATTAATTCTGTCCGTCTTTCGATCTGTCTTTAATTAATTTCTCCTTCTCTGCCATCACTGCAGCGATATCTGTCTCATTTTGTCCTTTTTATGTCTGTCTGTTCGTCTGTCCGCCTGTCGCTCTGCCTGTACTACTTTCCCTCTCACTAAATCTGTCTGCCTGCCAGCGGCTTCCGGTCTGTCTCTGTCTGTCACTGTGTCCGTCTGTCTGCGTCTGTCTGTTGTCTCTGTCGATGTCTGTGCGTGTATACTGTAATAGAAGACCGTCTCTGTTCCATTGCCCGGCGGCGGACGACGCGACTCCTCTTCGGCCTAACTAACCTCATCGCCTGCAGACACTCACTTCACATGTTGACCAGTGGCTGACACCATTCCTACTATTAATGTGACCAATAGCGCACTCATGCAGTCACCTTTGGACCAGGACCGCTCTAGCCCAACGTCGGTCATTTGTGTTGTGGGCCCTTCTGCTTGGAATGACCTTCCCCCTCCTCTCCGTGTAACTATTGTCTGGGTTCTCTTCCTCATAATGCTCGTTACCTCAAGACGTTTCTTTTCCCAGGGGCTCCTACGTTGAGAGCGCCTTTGAATAGTCCATACTGCGAGAGGCGCTTTATAAATGTCAGTGATGTGGTCTCGAGACCGCGGTCTTGGTCTCGAGACCGTCTCGAGACCGAAAAAATGCGGTCTTGGTCTTGGTCTCGATCTTGAATGTACCGGTCTTGGTCTTGGTCTTGAAAGGTGCGGTCTTGGTCTTGGTCTTAAGGTTGTGGTCTTGGTCTTGGGCGTCTGGTCTCGGTCATTCGCCTTTGGTTTGGCTTTTGGTGGGGACGAGAGTGGAATATTACTAAATGTTGTCGATATTTTCGATATTATCAGATGCGACAAGAAAACGTTGTGAAACAGTTAACCCTGACTTCTGGTGCTTTAGTCACTAGTGTGGCTTACACTGATGCAGTTTCTCAAGGCAAACTCAGTATAGTAGGGCATGCGTTGGAAATCAGGTATTTGGTGGGGAATTTTTCTCTACTGGTAACATTTCTTGTATTCCACAACAGCTGCGCCTGTTGAAAGTGTGTTTAGCCGTAGTGTGCTCTGCATGAGACTCGCAGACTTGGGGACAAAAACTATAACTATAATCATAAGCATCTGACTTGAATTATGGGAATATGTAACACAACAATTGAGAATTGCGTTAATGGTCTTGAGAGGCTTAAGTCTTAATTGGTCCTGGACAATGCGGTCTTGGTCTCGGTCTTGGTCTTGGACCACGCGGTCTTGGTCTCGGTCTTGGTCTTGGAATTTTGGTCTCATGCACAACACTGATAAATGTTCAGATACAATACAATACACACAGGAATGTATGTATGTGTGTAGATATGTGTGTATGAACGTAGGCATGTACGATTGTACGTACGTAGTATGCATGTCTATATATAATTATATGTAATTGTAATTCAATTTACAATTGGAAATTTATATAGCACCGCTTTAATAGAAACTAAAAACGGCACAATGTTTGTATGTATGTACGAACTTATGTAAGCGGCCATATAGCCTACATATAGAACTACATGAATTCATCGTATTGTATCGTATCTAAACACTTATAAAGCGCCGCTCGCAGAATGGACTATTCAGAGGCGCTCTCAGTACAGAAGCTCGGGGAAACAGAAACTCCCTAAGAGAACGAGTACTATTATTATTATTATTATTATTAAATAAATTTGTAACGCGCGCAAGGTCACACCGAAATGTAAATCTGAGGCGCGGATAGTCAGCCGCCAGGTGAAGATGCGCTTAGATTTCTAAATCCTTGAAAGCCAAGGAGAAATAGTGAGTTTTGAGCCGCTTTTTGAAGGAAGGAAGTGAATTTGAGCTACGAAGAGAAAGTGGTAGTCGATTCCATTCCTTTGGAGCAGAAGCGTGCATGGAATCCACGACCACGAGAGCCCATAACTGTTCTGCATCGTGGCTCAGCTAAAAGAGTAGACGAGGATGAGACCCCAGACATTAGCGTATAGCCCGCAGAGGAGGGTGAAGGTCATTCCAAGCGGAAGGGCTCAATATAAGCAAACGCCTGACGTTGGGCTAGAACGGTCCTTGTCCGAGGGATAAAATATCCAGTCTGTCCGTAGAGCGCAACGAACGAAGCGAGGTATATATATATAGAGGATTTATGTATGAAAGCATGTAAGCTTATATGTAATACTATGTATACTTTCGCCATCTACACGTATAAACGTTCCTGTCTTGATGTACAATTGTACATATTAATAAATAGAATCGCATATATATTTACAAGCGTACGTATACAAGCGTACATGCATATGTATATTATAATACACATATATATATGTATGGATACGTGTATCACGAAGCAATAGTATTGTTCTTGTATGTATAAGGACCTACCAAAAACGCGGCTCATCTGTCTGTTTAACTGATCTTAGCATTGTGCGACTTCAGTTAGGTTGAAACTGAATGCTAAGTTCACAGTCCTTTAATACAGCACAACATCGGTTTCAAGCGGTTCAGACATTAACTCCGTGTTTTGAACCACTGCAAATTACCGGAATGCTTAACGACCAGTCATTGCTATATAGCTTCCTCTCAAACGCTGTGACAGTGTCCACTACTGAGTGTAACCGTGTTAGCAGTGAAGCGAGGTGTCTGGCATTAACAGGCACCACTTGTTCACGACAGACGCGTTCTTCTAGACCCTTCTTCGCACGAAGAGTGTGGCGCTCTTCTGTGCGTACTACGCAAATATCGATCGACATGACCAGATGCTTGCATCAGCAGCCGCTGCAACTCCATCCATCCCGTGTTACGTGCATCTTCAAAGTACATCCTCCTCCGGTGCCAGGCGGTGCCACTCGTGTCTAATGGCAAACGAATGCAAGAGAAAAAACCAGGGTAATTAGACGACGCTCTTCGCTGGTAATCTTCGACGAGGCGTGAGGTATCAATCGATTGCGCTCCAAAGCACAGCTGCTAATCTTGACGGTCAGATAACTGACCAACAGGGCTCTGATTGGTGTGCACTGCGACAGGCGCTATATAAATTTATACATACAATTCAATACAATGCAACTGGGATACGAAGCACAGCGGAAAGTACTGGTAAATTCAAACAGACATGCTCCAATGATTTCGGAAATGTTCCAGAATTTATGAGAATTTATAGAAATTCTAGAATCTCCAGTAATTAGAAGTTTTATAGAATCTCTTAAATTTATGAAATGTCTACATTTTTTGATAGTTCCTGATGTCTTTTAGAAGTTATGCGCCAAAATGAGTTATGTCACTATAATCTGCATTGACGCTTGTCGTTATAATTAGCGATAAATTGATAAGTATAATTATTTTCGTCGATTAATGTTACTATAATTGGCGACAGAATGCATCAGAGCGCTAGAATTTGCGCCTATGTATGTCACAATTGTAGTTCCTTCTATCTTGAATGGTCTCCCATTGGAGATACGACTGTTACCTATAGGGATAATTCATCCACGTTCTACAGGCTCCTCAAAACTTATTTGTATCACCGTGGTTGGACTGGGAGCGCCTCTGAGTAGGCTTCTTGAAGGGGCGCTATATAAATTCATGAAATGAATTAATTAATTAATTATCGGCGACAAATTGCGTAACGTCACTATCATTTACGTTTATTTCTACATCTATAATTGGTAACAAATTGCGTAACGTCACTATCATTTACGTTTATTTACTACATCTATAATTGGTAACAAATTGCGTAACGTCACTATCATTTACGTTTATTTACTACATCTATAATTGGTAACAAATTGCGTAACGTCACTATCATTTACGTTTATTTACTACATCTATAATTGGTAACAAATTGCGTAACGTCACTATCATTTACGTTTATTTACTACATCTATAATTGGTAACAAATTGCGTAACGTCACTACGTTTATTTACTGCATCTATTACGTCACTATAATTTGCTGCAATTAAAACTGGCGTCAAACTGCGTCACGCCACTATAATTAATTTGAGTCGACTTGTATGGCTGTTATTGACTTCAAGTTGCGCTAGAGCATTATAATTAGCATCGAATTGCGTCTTGCCACTGTAATTTGCCGCTATTTGCGACAGATTACGTTACATTAATATGATTTGCGTCATCGTTCTTTATGTCGCAATAATTTACGTTTTTTAACACTAATGTATACCACCGCATGGCACGGACGGATAGTTTGTCCTGCTTGTGAATTACTGCTGTTACGTTTGCGCTTCAGCTGAAGTGTCCTTCAGTCAGGCTTTTCAGGACGAATGCTGACAGATGCTGATGATTGATGAGCGATTATCAACATTGTGCAGAGACACGATGGTCTGTTGGTTAACGCACTGCGTCTGCAAATCTCTCGACTGCGGCTTCGAGCCTGCTGAGTGCACTCCATGCTACAACGATGGGCAAGTTGTGAACGCCCACTTACTTCTGTCAGCACAAGTAGCACATAAACAGTATTTGGTAGCGGCATAAGCTTGGCAATTACTGCAATTCCTGCGATGCGCTGGTCCTTTCGAATTCATTACCCACTTCTATGCCTTGTGTCAGATCTTCAACGCCGTTTATTTCTAAGGGTTGAGACCTGTACCCCCGCCGTATGTCCTGATTTCTTGTTTCCTGACCTTTCGGAGACCGAACATCTCCAAGAGGGGCGTAACCAAAAAAATTCGGAGTGGGTTTTAAGTTGGGGGAGGGGTGGCTCCATTAGAAATTGTCGTATTTTTCTACATTTTTAGTTTTTAACAACAGTAATGCAATTAATTTTGGAGGGGGGACTCGTAAAACCACCCTCTAAATACGCCCATGATCTCCAATGATCATTGCGATTTCTGACTACACTTCACTTGAGGTGACACTCGATTGAAACCACGATGACTCCGATCGTAGAACTGGATTTGAATCACGCCCGACCCACGAGGTTTTCCCTAAAGCAATCGCCACAGTCTCTCTCATACAATATGGCGCATGTCAACCAATATGGCGTCGTCTAGCGTTTCATCTGCTCCACCTGTCGACAGAAATTGATATATCTCCCTCTTCCTGTCAACAGAATGTCTTTTAGGTCGTCATATCCGACGGTTGCATCTGGAAGCGGAATAAAGGAGCTATAAGATAAACAGGGATCCTGCAGCGCAGAGGCTGCCAATCGTCACGTGATGTACTCAGTGTTTGCGTCCGTCGGTCGTCGCTAGATGGCCAAACGGGATCCGCTTTGCACTTATCAATCATTCAATCATCATACGCGCTTAAGGTTGCACTACATACCCGGCTTACAAACACGCACATCGCTCAAACAGACCATGGCAGGTCCTCTCTCTCACGTCTGTGTATAATATGCCTATATATATATATATATATATATATATATATATATATATATATATATATATATATATACAATACGTGTTTTTAAATAGCCTACATATGCAGATCATACCATTTGAATAATATGTTTCAATAATTCAATATACACCAAACCTGAGCAGAATAATATTATGTGCATACCGTACACGGGTTTCAGAAGTTTACATATACGTGTAATACGTGTAAGCCTCAATGTCATGACGAGTTTCTCGTATACAGTATAGTATTGTATTTTATTCAAACATTTATAAAGCGCCTCTATAGTAGGGTGAACCGTTCACAAGCGCTCCCAGTACCATAAGAGAAGAAGACTCCAGGAAGTAGGTTTTGAGAAAAGCAAGGAGGAAGAGGGATTACCAGCTAGAATTTGACAATTATTGACAGCGAGTATACATTATAGGAGCCATCGCATTCTAAAGAGAGGGATCACTTGAGGCAAAGGACCGAGACTGAGACATAGCTGTTCGAGTATGAGGAACTAAAAGATCAAGTCTGTTTGAAGAGCGAGTGGAAGATGCGGGGAGGCTGAAAGAGGCCGGAGTATTACATCAGCTAGATATTTCCGGGGCAAGAGTCAAGACCAGTGGCGTAAATCATGGGGGGGGACAGAGGGGCAGGGTGTGATTTGCCGGGGGGGGTTGGGGGGGTCGGACCCCCTCTTTGCTAAGGCCCGACCCCCACACTTCGACCTCCAAAAAAAGGTGTGGGGGTCCAATTTCGACCCCCTCTTTTGGCAGTGCGGCCAGTGCCACAAGAGGGGGTCGAAATTGGACCACTGCAAGCAGTTAGTAGGACTTATTCGTTTCATTTCCTCATTCGTTCAACAGTTGACAGTTGTGAGGCTCTAAAGAAGAAGAAACAAACAACAAAAACAACAAAACTGAGCGATAATAGATGATTGTATAATTTGTATTTCTTTTCACGATTTCTGAATGCTAGTCAAATCTGGATGAGAAAAGCTGTAAGTCACTGTTAAAATTTACATAGCCTAACTTAGGCCTACTTAAATGTAGGCCTACAGACTACAGTAGGCTACAGATTAGATCGGTTGAGGTTTCTGAAAGAGTGTGTTTAATATTGATGCAAGCAGCAAACTTAAATCAATTCACCTCGTTTCATCCAATGACGTCAATGAAATAGACTGCGCTATATTTTTAACAATTATTTTAAAAACTAGACGGGGAGACAAAAAAAATTTATATTGGTACCCGGACATTGAGTGTAACAAGCTGATTTTTTAGGGAACTATCCGGAAGGTATTAAGGAAGACTCCTGCAAAAATCGTCCTTTATCGTCCATTGGGAAAAAAAGTTATGAAGGTTTTAGTGATGAGTTTATGCTTGAGCGATATAAGAGGTCTTTGAGTAGTAAACAATGTATAAACAATGCATACACAAATTAATAGTGCAGGATCTTAGCGTCAAAAAGCATTAGGAATATTTCACTTCCGGAAGCGTAGTATACATATAACTTTTTTAAGTTCGGGGGAGTGTCCTGAAACAATGTTCGGCGAGAAACCGTTCGTGAGACGTGCAGGGATTCCGGAATTTGAACTTAAAGTATTAACTTTTGTGTTGCTTTGATTGAGAGATAGTAGGCCTACAGGTTTATCGGATTAGGAACGTTTAACTTCCGGAAGTTAAAGACTAAAAACTGAAACTGTCAGTGCTCTATTGATGATAGCTGTTAATGGCCCTGCTGTGCAATTTTTCAAGTGTCACGAGTATGTCTGTCTTATCTTGGTTCAAAAAAGGCAGGCATGGTGCCAACGACAAACCAACAGGGAAGAAAAGGAATGTTGATGAGCTTAGACCAAGATATAAACTTTTTGCCATGATTAAAGACTAGTCACTACCACTTAGCTAGAGTTCATCACAAATTAGGCTACATCATACATGACAATTTCATTTCAATAATTTTCGCATGATGACTAGTTCATCATAAATAATTTGCACTTCGTTATTGATGATTCTTGTTTCTGTTGTCATTTGAAATTATTTCTGTTTTTAGTCCTCAATAGGAACACAAATATCTTCTTATTTGAAGTTATTTCTTGTGAGTTGTTATAAGAACAGTATTTAGTTTATGCGTTACAGCTTGTGACTTGTGAAGTTCCGAGCACTTCGTTCATCCTAGGACCTTACTATTGTTTCATTATTTTGAGTGCTGACTGCTGAGTATTATTCTCACTTTGCGTTGTACTAAGTAACAAGTATTTTGGTGCCAACTTCCAAGTATGCTCGGCTTTCCAAGGGTACATATACTAAGTATGATCATTGATTTTGGTGCTAACTGCGAAGTATTGATCGTGTGCTGGACTGCCGGTAGAAGTTTCAAGTTTTTTGGTTACTACATTTTCTGATTTCATTCGCTTTAAATTGTGACCTCAATATATCCTGCACCTGTGCATTTTACTGCATTTGTACAGCCAACTTTTATGTTGAAGTTAGACTTTTATGTTCTTATGTTGCACTATGCCACTATTATAAACTTCAAACCCTTTAACATAAATAACATGTTCACTGATCTTTAAAAAGGTGATATTATTCAATTCATTCAATTCACTTTCAATAGAAGATTTTGCTTTGGATTGCACCAAATCAATAGCGGCCGGGGCTCCGCCCCCGACCCCGCTGGGGGAGCTTACGACGCTCCCCCAGACCCCCTAGTCGGATATGCCGCGGCGTATTTTGGCCCCCCCCAAAACAAGGAAATTAAGCCGACCCCCACACTTCTTTTTTGACAAATCACACACTGCAGAGGGGACAGTCCCCCCCAAAGTTTTGACTTAAGCCCTGCTGTCCCCCAAAATCCGGCCCTCGTAGGTACTCTGTCCCCCCAAAGTTATGTATAGATTTTCGCCTCTGGGCAAGACCCCTTTGTGCCTTGGAATGAGGATTTAGAATTTAATGCGTGCAGCGAGAGAAAGCCAGTGCAGTTGTTCAAACACGAAGGTAGATTATCAGAGTATCGTGGCAGGCGTGCTACTGATCTATCGGTTCGACTTCAGAGGTGAAAGACGAAACTTGATCAGACTAATGAGACGGGAATTGCAGCTTACAGTCAATTCGGGGCATGTGAAAGCGTGAGCCAGCGTGGTGAAAACAGAAGACGATACAGAACAACTCTGAGACGCCTTAAATGAAAATACGAGGAGCGTGTAAGGTTAGAGATTATGTTCATCATAATTATAGTAGGCGCGTATATGTATATATATGGCCAATTTTTAGAGCATGCACCTTCAGATGGCAGCCAATACCTGTAACAGGCGATAGGTGTAGGCTACGTGTCTTATCGAAGTGATGGATGACTTCCAGAATTACGACTACGTGCTCGGAAATGCCTGATCATGTCTGACGTTGATGATGATTAAAGCGAAACTGTACGACGACTACTTGGATGGAAATTATGATGACGACGACGACAATAAGAATTTGAACGGCGGGGATTCAGATGATAATGATTCTGCTCATGTTGGGATGATTATAATAGGAATAATACTGAAAGTAGGATGATAATTAGAAGGATAATAAATACCATAATAAAGACGCTGACGACAATGATGGTTAAGATAGCACGATGACGACGACGATTTTTGCTACTGCCGCTACCGCTTCCACAACCACTACCACTACCACTACCGCACTACCACGTCACTACCACAGTACCACTACCACTACCACACTACCACTACCACTACCACTACGCTCCTATTATTATTATTTATCATTATCATTTATCGTTATCGCTATAGTTATCGTTATCATCATCATCATCATCATCATCATCATCATCATCATCATCATCATCATCATCATCATCATCATCATCATCATCATCATCATCATCATCATATTAATTAAGAAAATAAAGACAATGAAAATGATGAGGAAGTTAAAGAAAAAACTGATGATGTTGATTGTTGAAGAAGATGCTGCGCTCGTGAATAGGCATTAGAGTAGCGCTGTTATAAATTTGGATTTTACGATTACGACGATTGCGATGACAATGACGTCGTTGTTTACCTTCGAAGGCGAAGACTTCGTTCCACCTCGGATTCAGATTCTTCCTCTTGATGTTCGTCGTCAGCTTCCGTTTCTTGTCGGGCAGGAGCATGATCCTCACATACGGATCACTCGTTCCGGTGAAGTCCTTAGCAGGTAAGTCGACCGCTCGAATGATACGGAGCGTCAGAGTCGATTCCTGGAAGTCGTAGGCAACGCTGAACTGGATTCGACCGAGCTTCTCGGAACCGGAACCGGTTTCGAGATCGTCGGACGCGAGATGGGTTTCGGAGAGCGACGAGGTGACGGGGCCAGGGCTGTAGCGACCCCCGTAGGCCTCGATGTCTAGGGACTGGGCCTTCTGGAGCAGAGGGGACCCGGTAGAAGAACCAGGGATACGGGTTCCGTCCTTACCCTGCAGGACAAACATAGACAGAAATTAACTGTTATATAAATAAATGATTATTAGCATTCTAGCAATTGATTATAATGTGCTGTAAAACTATATTTATAACACCGTTTATCGATATTAAATTTTTAATATTATTATTGAAAAAGTTATAGTTATTAATATTATCGTGAAATTTTATTATCTAAAATATTATTATTAAAAATGTTGGTGTCCAAATGTTATTTTCCTGAATATCCTATTCACACTGCGCTGGTTACAACTTTACCTTACCAAATGTTACCTAATGTTACCTTACACATCTGTGACTTGATGTGTAAGCCGCTCTCTTCACGTTCTTCTCGCCCTCTTCGTTCTGCTGATCGGCTTGATCTCGTCGTACCTCGGTCGCGACCCTCATTAACCAAGCATCGGGCTTTCGCTGTTGTGGGTCCCTCAGTATGGAATGACCTTCCCCTGCAATTCGTAGCCGGAATCTGGAGGGGATTTCACCGGCATAGACCTTTCTCTTTTCTCGGGCCTGTCACGCTGAGAGCGCTTCTGAATAGCTCTGCTGTGAGAAGCGCTTTACAAATGTTCAGATTAGATTAGATTAGAGTAGATTAGATTATACTATATATACCTACCTTACCTTACCTTGCCTCACCTTACCGTACTTTGCTAGTCCGACATGAGCAATGCCTGGCACTGGATCACTAATTATTAATTAGCTAATGAGATATCTTCATGGGCTGAATTGATTTTGCACACGAAACAAATGATCGCAGGTGGCGTTCGTGAAAGCCATTTCTGGCGCAACAGACATTATTAGTGTGTGTTTCCAATCAGTCACTTGAACATTTTTACCACGTTTTAATTGCTACATCACATGTCATTACTTTGCAGCAAGCTAAACAGTATCTGAAGCAAAAACATGATCACTGCAAACATCCCAGGTTGCTGTTTGGCCTACCAAAGTACCAATGGTATTCGGATAGAATTGTCTCGTTGCAAGCTGCAGTACGTACGGCACTAGACATTATATGCCAGTGGTGTTTGTGAAAATAAGTCGCCTGCTGTAATGTAATGTAAGTAAAAGTAAGTAAGTATATTCTTTAATAAAACCAATTGCATATCCGCACTCTGGTGTACACACATCTTAACAACAATCAACAGTTAATGTCATACGAGTACAACATTCTAACAATAAACGTTTTTCGCTGTAAATTATATGCAAGAGGTACACAATGGTCGTGCGATCGCGGTCGCAGGGTATATTGTTGGGGCTTTTGGTGGAAGTAAACTATGCAGTACGTGGCCCTGGTTCATCAGGACCGCAGAGAAAAGACGGGTGTCAGCTTCAAGACAAAGTCGCTCAAATTTTGGGTACCAGTCTTCAGAAGATACCGGAGGCGGATTAGCTTGCTTATTACTGATTGAAGTCGGCATCTATTCTGTTGTCCCGCAAACTCCCACCAGGCCGGGGCAGCATAGAGTAAACGAGCCACTGTTGTTGCACGTACTACATCATAAAGCTGCAGACCCTTGAGGCCATGTGCAACAAGAATGTGCAGGGCATGCGATGTAATCATTACAATGAGGTTATAATGCTCACAATTCTTAAACAGATGTCGTTAAATTTCTTATTCAAGTTGCCAGTATCCCTGTAAGAATCGCTGAACTTCCCTCAAGAAAAGTTATAAAATTGTAGTAAAGTTGTTACAAATTTCACGTAAATTGAAATTTAAAAAATCACATCACATTAAATGACATCACGTAAACTGACATCACATCACAAAAGCATCCAATCAAATCTAATACACCATAAGCATGTAAGTATGTAGGCCCCATGCATATACGTATGTATGCATGACACTTGGTATAGCGCATTTTCAAGTATCACACAAAAGGACTTTCTTTGCGCTATAGCTTAATTGATGTCAAATGTCTTCACAACTAGACTATTACGTGAATATACATCTGGTAGCAAAACAATGCACGGTAAACTAGAAAGACTCGAGTCACCAATGGCGGGCCCACGCACACACGTGGAGTCAACCAACGGATTCCTGTCGACATTTGACAGATGACACAGATGTTCAGTGTCTCTGGACCAAGTTGCGTCGCCAGGGTATACAGAGAGACGACAGGTGGCAGCGCTCGCAGCACACGATGACGCTGCCAACGAGCAGTAGTCCCTCGTTGGTAGAAGATGACGCAAGTCCAGATAATTCGTCGAGGTGCCAGGCGTAGTTAGGAGAGGCATTCATCGCGTGTCTTCCGGTAGGTTGAAAGGCCCGCCTCCGGTGACTAACGGTCGAGGTCATTCCAATGTCCCGCGTCGGTCCCCTCAGCCGAAACGAAAACACCCGGCTAAAGGCAGCGTATACATAATAAACGGTCCGTATGGTTCAGACTCGATCGTATACGTCAGAAGGATGGTCCTGATGCAGTTAGTTACGTGGGCCAAGCTTGACAACTTGCGAACAAAACACCCACTAAACGCACAAAAGCCTTGACAAAACAGAAGAATAAGTCCGGCGCACAAATCTAGCACCAGTAAAACTCCGACATGTCAAAGCGTCCTCTCAGATCCTCTGACCGGCTTGACGTTTTTGTTCCCCGTGTTAGGACCACAATGGCTCAATCTAGATCCTTTGTGTCCATAGGTCCCTCTCTATGGAATGGACTTCCTCCTTCTCTACGCTCTACAATCCTCTCTGGTAGCATCTCTTCCTCTTTCTCTCACCTTAAGACCTTCCTTTTTCCCCGGTGTACCTCGCACTGGGAGCGCTTCTGAAAGGCTTATGCTGTGAGAAGCGCTTTATAAATGATCAAATACAATACAATACAATACAATGTCCGAAGTTACTGAGCAAATTCTGCAATTCGACGAAATAATCCGTCGAAATGAGTCGATCAGCGAACTACACGGCCGGTGACATGCGCAGATGTAGGCTATGTATGTATCCATGTATATGCATGTATGAAGACGCTTATTATAGCATTTTTAGTAACAAAAGCACTCACATACAATCGTACGTGATTAAATCAAATTAGGCCTACATCACATCAAATTGCATTTCATCGTCCTTTGGCTATCTCTGTCTCTGTCTCTGTATACTCTTCCACGGTCCACCACCTCCTCCTTCTCTCCTCCACCTCCTCTTCTCCTCCTCCTCTTCTCCTCCTCCTCTTCTTCCTCCTCTTCCTCGTCGTCGTCCTCCTCCACACCACCTTTTCTTTCCTATTGACTCGTTTTTCATCTTCTCTCCTCTCTTCCTCTACTCTCCATTTCTTCGTAGAACCTGCTTTCCTTTTCGCTCCTTATTCCATTTCTTCCTTTCAATTACTTTTCTTCTTCCATCCTCTTTCGCTCCGACTCCTCATTCTCCATGTTTCTCCACTTTAAACTTCTCCTCCCCTCCTCCGCCTTCTATAGATATTCCGCCTCTTGCTTTTACCACACCTCTCCCTCTTTCTCTTATTACTCCTCCATCCAACTTATTCCGCCTCCATCTCTTATTTAATCATCGTCTTCCTATTCTTCCTCTTCCTCTTATTCCCCTTCCTCCTTTTCCTATACTCCTCCTCCTTCTGCCTAGACTAACGGTTGTCAGATGCCCTCAATATTTATCTTTCTTGCCCCAGCCCGGTGACTTCCCCCAGGTTCTCTTCCATTCACAGCCCCTTTTTCCATCCTTCGCTTTTCCTCTGATCCAAAATTTATCAGCTGCCGACGCGCGTACGCCAAGAGACACAGCTATCATTTCCCATCGCAGACACACACAGAAACACGCATACACACGCACACAGAGACACCTACACGCACACAGACGCGACGTCAAGATATGGGCGACGACCCATTCCTCCGTCCGTCCTTCCTTTCCTTCAATTCGTCCGTCCATCATTCCGTCCCTCAGTTAGTGGTGGACTCCTGCGCAATTATTGTTATGAGATGGAAATTATAACGAGTCAACGACTCACTGCAATTACGGTTAAAAGGGTATTCAGAAATCCCATCGAGAATAATATATATATATATATATAGAATTTCTGAATACCACTTTATATATATATATATATATATATATATAATACATATATGATCCTTAAATATAATATATAGGGGAGGCATTGGTACAGCGTTGTCGACGCTCTCCCTGTCAGTACTTGTCTAAGGCCTTGGAAGCTAATGACCCAGCCATGCAGCGACCGAATTCTAAAAGGAATCCGTTGAAGAGCCATCATCACAGGAGGCGTCGGCGACACCGTCAGACCCCGACAGCAGACAAGTCCGTCTCTGATCATGACTTTCAAGCCATACGAACGACTCTGATGGCCTTTCATACATGTATATGCCAAACTCTAACTCATGTATATAAAAATATTGTATATATTATATATATATAGTTTTATATACACATACAAATATATTTATATATCAATATTATATATAGTATACATATAATGTATATTTATATATAAATATTGTGATATTTATATTACGTATTGCAGGTGAGTCGCGACTTGTGTGCGGAATATAGTTATTGAACAGAAATCGTGTACGCCTTTGAAGTATTTATTACAAGAAGCGCAGAATTAATATGCTCCAGGATATTAGCAATTTTTCCCAGAATTTTGTTCTTAAAGTACTGATTACCACCAAACAGACACTGACATTGCGACAAGAACGTGGCAGGCTCTGACGTGGTATACGTTAAGGCAAGATATGGTGAAGTTAGGCAAGGTGAAGTAAGGTATACGATTAGGCCTACGTGAGGTAAGGCAAGTTTAAGGTAGGGTATGAGGTAAGGCAAGTTTAAGGTAGGGAATGAGGTAAGGCAAGTTTAAGGTAGGCATGAGGTAAGGCAAGTTTAAGGTAGGAATGAGGTAAGGCAAGTTTAAGGTAGGAATGAGGTAAGGCAAGTTTAAGGTAGGGAATGAGGTAAGGCAATTAAGTTTAAGGTATAGGGTATGAGGTAATGCAAGTTTAAGGTAGGGTATGAGGTAAGGCAAGTTTAATGTAGGGTATGAGGTAAGGCAAGTTTAATGTAGGGTATGAGGTAAGGCAATTTTAAAGTAGGGTATGAGGTAAGGCAAGTTTAAGGTAGGAATGAGGTAAGGCAAGTTTAAGGTATAGGGTATGAGGTAAGGCAAGTTTAAGGTAGGAATGAGGTAAGGCAAGTTTAAGGTATAGGGTATGAGGTAAGGCAAGTTTAAGGTAGGAATGAGGTACGGCAAGTTTAAGGTAGAGAATGAGGTAAGGCAAGTTTAAGGTATAGGGTATGAGGTAACTCAGGTAAGGCAAGTTTAAGGTAGGAATGAGGTAAGGCAAGTTTAAGGTAGGGTATGAGGTAAGGCAAGTTTAATGTAGGGAATGATGTAAGGCAAGTTTAAGATAGGGAATGAGGTAAGGCAAGTTTAATGTAGGGAATGAGGTAAGGCAAGTTTAAGATAGGGAATGAGGTCAGACAAGTTTAAATTAGGGTATGAGGTAAGGCAGGTTTAAGGTATGTATGTATGTATATGGCCATTTATATAGCGCCTTACAAGAAACTCACGAAGGCGCTAGAGTAGAGTATGAGGTAGAGTAAAATGCGCTAGAGTAGAGTATGAGGTAGAGTATGAGGTAAGGCAAGTTTAAGGTAGGTATGAGGTTAGCAACGTAAGGCAAGAAATAGAAGGCGAAGTAAAGCGAGTTCTGGTTAGGTGACTTAAGGTGACGTAAGGCAAGGTAATCGTAATCGTAATCTCCAAACTTCTAAATCGTCGCTCGAAAGCCAAGCGCAGGGCAACAGTTTATTCACGAGCGCTGTCGGTTTCGTAAAGTCTGGTATTGTAAAGTTTCTTGTATCGAAAATATACTACATGACCAGATTTACGGAGAATCGGATATACGAACCGATTGAATATTTTTGCGTTTATCTTGTAATTAGGAGTGGACAGTCAACAGCCGGGAATTTCTGATCACGTACGGGTTTGTGTACATCAGACCGTTCGTTCGCTGAGAAGTGGGCAATAGCACCGGGTCAAGTAACTTTGAAGTAAGGGTAGGAGTTGAAGTTCCCCATACGGCTGTTGTTGAAAGAGGGCTGGCCGGCCGCCCCCCATAAGAAAATTAAGTCGATAGGCCCTATAGCGCTTCGTATACCGACGACTGCCTCTTGGGAATAGCTTAATGGACTGCTCTTAATCTCTTTTGTCTTTGACGGCGAAGCTTGATCTGCAAGAGTATAGTTTTGTTTGCGAAGGATTATATCTACCCATGGGCGTCCGGAGTGGGATCAAGAGGACATTTGCCCACCGAGCCCACCCCTGGATTTTGCGCATATTTTACAAAATTTACTTATCACCTTGGTTTTTAACAATGAATGGCTATGATTTTTCTACATTTTAATTTTTATCCAAACTAGGCCTAGTCAAGAGTAACACCTGAAAATTTTAAAATATATAAAAACATTGAAACTTTTAGCAGCTTTGTTTTTGAAATAAACGTTCACTTATAGCTGAAAACGGATCCCAGAACGCTGACAACAGGCCCCATATCATGTCAAATACTTTCAACAGCGCTGGCGGCTGTTGGGATCTGCGCCTGACCCCTCAATCGCAGGAGCGAGCGCCGATGGTGACGCGATCGGTTGCTTTCGGCACCCTCGCTATAGTACCCATGCCAACAATCTAAAACTTTCCCCCTCCAAAAACTCCTGTGGACGCCCATGTACATGTATCTACCACGGATAAAATAGCAATTGGGTCTTCCTGTTGTATCCCAACGTTACACATTACTGTGTTAATTGTCATCTGCTGGTTGTATTGGGAGCACTAAAAGATTGCTTTTTTTGTTTGTTTGTTTTAAATCTTGTACTGCAGTGTTTTGTTATTTAGTTGTTTGGCTATGATTCAGCCCTAGCATTATTATTTAAGTTGAATTTTCTATAAGCATATGATCATAAAAATCGTCTTGCCATCAGTAAATGTAATATGGAAAAGGGGCAGCCCTGCAATAGCGGATTATTTGATCCTTTAGGGCTGTCCTGTTGACGGCATCAGCAGATTAACTTTTGAAATGGCCGATTGTTGTTAATTAATTGTGCTGTTGTTGAATCAATAAAACGGCTGATTGATTGATTGATTGATTGATTGATTGATTGATTGATTGATTGATTGATTGATTGATTGATTGATTGATTGATTGATTGATTGATTGATTGATTGATTGATTGATTGATTGATTGATTGATTGATTGATTGATTGATTGCACTATATTGGAAGAGCCCAGGCGTCATGTGACGCTGACCAGCCTGACCTCCTAGCCTACCTGTGAAACAAGAACGACATTTGACGTAACGTATGACGACTACGAAAGAAACAGCAAATCAACAGCAAACGAAACTTTTGTTCTCAGCGCTTAGCCCTAATCCTCCTAGCGCTTGAAATCGGCGCTGCATGCTGAGCAGGGTGTCGCAGGCGTAGACACGGTCGTCACCTGGGCTGTCAGTCTTCATGAATGGCGCCGTTATTAAGCCATTCCCATCAGGCGCTATAGAAATGCCTGTTGGACACGCACAGTGGCGCCATCTGTGCGACCGAAGAGAGACGGGCATAATATCGATTATGTGGCGCAGAATAAATGGACGGGGCGCCATAACGCGAAGGGTCCATTCTTAAAGCGTATTATGTAAGAGCACTATTTATCTTGCGTTATATTCGGGATTAACGCAATATGTTTATTATATTCATATTTATATTCGTGCGGTGTGGCGATAGATGGTGGCTAGCGTGCAGAGCTGTCGGTCGACAGTCTGCGGGTTCAAATCCCCGCTATATATGGCATAGGCTAACTCGGCTGTAGAATGAGTATATGTATACATGACATGTAGACGCGGACTATCGCCCATTCTCAGCTGTGCAGAGAAACGAAGAACATGTCATACATGACATGCTCTCACCCAAAAGACGTACTGGACATGGTCTACGCCTCGCGCTCATGGTCGAGAAATACCATCGGCAGACTGTCTCACCAGGAAACCTTTATAATTAGGATGATTTATCAAAGATAAATAACAATAACATATATGGCAGTCTATAAACAAACAATTTATAGACTGCATAAATAGTCTAATTCTGAAATAGAGAAAGCCATCCTTTAAACCTTCATGTTAGCCAAAATGCGGTTTGCAATTGATCATACAATAAAGAATATTCTATTCTATCCAATCTAATCTATTATATTCTATTCTATACCTACAATACACTGCTTGTGGAAGATCAGACGGTGAGGCAGAAGATTGTCAATGGCAACCCACCCTCATGTACCGAGGCTTAGAGAAAAGAAGTAGAAAACATGTCATGGCCATGGTTGCTGAATGGGATTAGGCCTACCTTAAGCCTTAAGCACTGCTCTTCTGCTCTTATATTCATATTTATATATGAAAAATAGATCTATTACTGTTGTTATGTATGTGTATGTATATCTATAATATCATATGCAAATATCTATCTATCTATCTATCTATCTATCTATCTATCTATCTATCTATCTATCTATCTATCTATCTATCTATCTATCTATCTATCTATCTATCTATCTATCTATCTATCTATCTATCTATCTATCATCTATCATCTATCTATCTATCTATCTATCTATCTATCTATCTATCTATCTATCTATCTATCTATCTATCTATCTATCTATCTATCTCTCTATCCATCCATCCATCCATCCATCCATCCATCCATCCATCCATCCATCCATCCATCTATCCATCCATCCATCTATCTATTTATCATATATATATATATATATATATATATATATATATATATATATATATATATATATATATATATACAACACATGAACATGATACTATTATAGTCCCATAAATGGCAATTATGGCACGTAATCTATAAATTATTGTGCCTGTGTGTATGTTCGCGTGAGTTTCTATATAATATGTTTTATGTGTGTGTAATACTGTGTATGTGTCTGCGCAGCTGGATGTCTTTTGCGACCGTCGCGTCCATCCATTCTGTTCTTCGGTGGCCTTCTCTGAGGTCACCGCTGTTTCCATAGCAACGCAGCCTTAGGCGCCGCATTGATTGCAACGCCTCAACGGGTTAATCGTTCGACCCTCTAAGGGATAAGGGGAGGTGGGCACCCAACAAGTGACGATGATGGTGGTGGGATAGCGTTAGTTTCAATCAATCAATCATTTCGAAGGTCACAACCCGAGGGGAGAGAGAGACAGAGACAGAGACAGAGAGAGAGAGACAGACAGAGACAGAGACAGAGACAGACAGACAGACAGACATAGACAACAGAGAAACAGACAGACAGACAGACACAGACAGACAGAGACTGAAAGAGAGGGAGAGGCTTGGCGTCGATGACGGAGGTGGACAGGTGGTACCGAAGACTGAGACGAACCGATCATCAACCGATTGGAGGCTCGCTCACTGAGGCACCCATAGACACGAAGATCTTTGTTTACATATAGAAGACGCAGTCCTTCGTTGAAGTATAAAAAGTTGAAAGCACCAACTTTAGTGGACTTAGTTTCCTGATTGACCACTGGAGCCAATTAATGCTGACGATGACCGTGTCTTAGACCGGGCGCTAGTATATGTGTATTGCAGTATAGGCCTATGTGTATTGCAGGCTGTCTGTTCTGTTAGTAGTTAAGATTTATGTCTTCTGTCATTTGTGTTCTTGTGAATTGTTTCAATTGCATAACTGTACACTGTAACCGGTTGCGGTTTGTCAACCGGATTGTTTCAATTCATTCATTCATTCATTCAGAGGACTTATATAGCGCCCCTCCAAGATAATCTACTCAGAGGCGCTCCCAGCCCAACTACGGCGATAGAGAACAGTTTTCAAATTCTTGTAAAAGGTGTATGCAGAGTCTCCAGCTAGAAGAACACGCAGATCTGAAGGAAGATTATTCCAGATGGTCGGCCCAACCACTGAGAAGGCACGAAGTTGCATCTTTGAAGTGCGCGCAAAGGGAACAGCAAGTTCGCCTCGAGATGCAGAGCGAAGATTTCTGCGGGTAGCTAAACCTGAGGTAGGGCGACAGAACTCACGCAAGTAGGCTGGGGCGCTCCCTAATTGGCACCGCCAGACCCAGACCGAAATCCTAAATTGAATGCGCTGAGAAACAGGAAGCCAGTGGAGTACGTCACGCATATAATGCGAGATATGGTCAAATTTAGAAAAACCACCAACAAGCCTAGCAGCTGCACGAAGCACACGCTCAACCTGAGCAATGCGCCCCAATGGGAGGCCAGCATAGATGGTACTGCAGTAGTCAATCCTACTACAAACAAAAGCATGAACAACAGTAAGTGCAGCATTTGGTGAAAGTGAACGGGAAATTACCCGCAATTGACGCAACTGAAAAAAGCAAGCACGGCATAAAAGATAACGAATATTATGTGACTATCAGCCTAGTTAACATCATCACTCAGACAAGTATAGATTAAACCAGATGAGACTAATAAGTCTTTATTAGATCATCTGAGATTAGATTAGATTGGGATCTTACAATCGATGCCTTGATGTGACTTGTGAAGTGAAAGTCGAGCAGTCGGCTTCTCATCGACGAATTTCCTGTCCCCTGATGTCCCAGAAGTCCAAGCGCCCTCGAACTCGTCGATGGCGTCATATCCGGTGACGACAGCGTACCTCCGAGTTCTTCGTCCGTCAAGGACATCTGCTTCGGAGTTCCGTGGCCACTCCTCGCAATGTGGGGCCTCTTGGGGCTCGACGTGGCTGAGAAGCTGGTGAAGGAGCGGGCTGACATAGCGGATGGGAAACCAGTCATAGGCGAAGAGGTACTCTGAGGGGTGCTCTTCGTGTCGTCAGGGCCGATCTCCCCTGGACCGGATGATGGCTTCTCCCCGGAGTTTGCATCGAAACTGCATGAAATAGAAGAACATTATGAGATTGAGTAAGATATAATGATCGTCATTGCAGTCGTCATTGTTATAGCAATCCTCAACAATGACTCAGTCAGTGGTCAGCTTGCCACTCGATAGATCGATTAATCAATTAATTATTCATTCATTCATTCATTCAACCACGGTCATCGTCATCGTCATCGTCATCGTCATCGTCATCGTCATCGTCATCGTCATCATCATCATCATCATCATCATCATCATCATCATCACCACCATCACCATCATAACCATCATCATCATCATCATTTGTCACTCAATTTTATTACTATAATCATCATCATCATCACCATCATCATCATCACCACCATCATAACCATCATAACCATCAACATCATCATCATCATCATCATCATCATCATCATCATTTGTCACTTAATTTTATTACTATCATCATCATTCAACGTCGACATCATCATCACCATTCACCACATAATTGCAGACAGCGTCATCTCTGTCATTGTCAATATTCGTCCTCGTGACAGTCACAACTAAACAAAGCTTATGACATGATATGTCACGAAGTTTTACATTGCATAACATCACCTTACTTTGCATTACGTAACATCGCACTCACATTACATGATCAGACGGGGAAATGCTCACATCCCTTATACAGCCGATATAAAAATGGCCTCCGCACGTCACGCGCCCGACTGAGCCTTTGCGCATGACCGGAAGTTAGCGGAACCAATTAGTCGCCATGACAACCGAACGCTATTACAGTATTCTTGCACTTTCTAAATAATAGATGGCGCTTCGGGCGGGATGAATTTTAATCGAATCGCGAGGATCACTGGAACGACATCTTCCGACGAAATCCGCGAGGAAGAGACGGTCAGTGGGGTGTGGCAGAAGGAGGGTTAAAGTGGGATTAGGGAACGTCGAAACGCTGACCAAGTGCTATGGCAACTACAAAGCTAGGCGGCGTCGTCTCTCGGCCAACCCACAGCGCGCGTGAATTCGTCGTCTGGTCTGGAACGAATAAATGGCACAGGGTGCAGTAGGTTTCGGACACGGGAAAGTTGCTGCTCCGGGTTAAGGTTCGCATTAGAATGGTATATATATATATAGAATGGTATATATATATATATATAAATATACAATGCACACACGCGCGCGTATGTATGTATGAGCACGTTTTGCAATAGCAATCGTGTAGCCTTGACCATGCTAATGTTTGTATAAGGGCGTATAGCAAGGAAACAATTGTGGGGTTCCATTTGGAGGTTCCATTGGACATGGTCGCAGAGTAAGTGGTCAGTTTCGACTTTCGAAAAGTTAAGTGTTTTTTTCGGCAGTTATTTATTGGCGGGGGGGGGCTTGAGCCCGTAAACCGCCTAAATACGCCCATGTGTTTCGATTAATCTATCGATGCGAGATCCGTCACCACTGCTGTCCGTTTGAATGGACACCACCTTTCTTTGGAGCACAAGAGATAACTTTTCTTTTTGATAATCGGTAAACGAGTCCGCTTCCCCTCAATCCCTTGGTAGGCTACAGTTGTGCGCTGATCGTATACCTTTAAATTTCAAAGTGCCACATGCTTTAAGCTTATGTCACCAGAACTACAACAAGTCTCAGGACTCAGGAGTGAACAGTGATACTAACTTATATCTCGATGAGCGAATTGATAGGCCTACTTTGTCACTTGGTCTTTATCAATATTTTACATAAAAGAAGCAGAGTAATGGCTAAATAATTTTACTAAGAAAAAGTGAGCATTATAGAGGACGAGCCACCTCCAAGAGTTGTTGACTGGTCTACTCCGCTGAGCAATAACTCACGAAGAGCATATTGGATCTCATATAATGCTGAAATCATCACCATGCAAGACTTCTGCTTCTTATCAAGCCCAGTGCTGCTTACGCGTTGCTCTTCATTTATCGACGTATTCTGCAACAGGGAGATAATCCAACGCGAAATCCGACGGATGGGCGATATAGGAATCGTACTCTTTATGCCCCGCAGATGTAATTACTCGGGTAACCGCCGGAACGAATAATCATTGAAACGAGTAATTGTGACGCGCATGCACGGGTAGATCCATCAGTCCAGAAGAAGCGGAGTAAGGAACCGTTAGAAAACCTGGACAGCGGAATAATTAACAACGTGTCTCATTAAACATAGGCCTGTCTATGATAAGCAAGATAAAAACTATTTTATAAAAATGATTTATGATATAGTCCAGATTGTTCTACGTCGCATCTTTCGACAATACCGCTCGAGATTAAGTTGGTGCCCCGCGCTTAGCGTTTAAGTGGCGGCGAGTCGGATAAAAGGATGATCGAATAGAGAGGTGTGATTGGATTGTGACGTGTTCTGAGTTTGAAATGAAAGGACTTAGTGGTTGCAACTATATTGTAATTGTAATTTGACATTTATAAAGCGCCGCTTAAAAGCTCATCAGTGGCGCTCCGGACCCGAACCAGTGAAATTAGGCCTACTGTCAAATAATACTGAATGAATGAATGAATGAATAAATACATACATAACGTACATGCATACATACATACATACATACATACATACATACATACATACATACATACATACATACATACATACATACATACATACATACATACATACATACATACATACATACATACATACATACATACATACATACATACATACATACATATTACATACATACATACATACACATATAATGCCTAGATTACATGATATTCGTTATTAGTTTTAGCTGATAGTATACCAAACGCGGCCCGATCAGTTGGATACCCGATTCCTTTTATATAGGTTACGCTTTTGAATGTATTACTGGCGCCACCTGCCGGTCGTGTATTGCGTCGGGTCTTATATTCTTTGTCTATGCGCGGAGTTCAGTGTATTAATGCGCCCAATAGGATACGGGACGAGGATTTGTTCTCACGTCGCGTCGGTTTTAATAATTTCATCAGAATAATGCCGAATAAATGTCATAATTCAGTTATAAGATCGTCTCCGTATAATTCTCCGCATAAGTGATATAATTCAGTTACAAGAAGATCGTCTCCGCATAATTCATGTAACCGTATTGGATATGTCTATTAGCGCCTGCTTTCATTCCGAAATGAGCTGAAAATTTAATAACGTGTTCGCCATGATGTTCTGGAGTTCGGAATGGAACGCAGTAGCCTGCTGTTTTCACGTGCAAAACACGCGCAAACAGAGGCCTACTTAGATGCTAATGAAAATCTGTATGAAGATGATAAAGTATGTCATTGGTATCTTTATCTAGCACGTCTGGATATGAAGAAATGACGCGAAGAAAAGTAGACTTCCTCAAAGGAAGGTCTTGGCCTCTTGGGAGATAATAACATTTTCGTTTATTGAAACAATCCGGTTGAAAAACCGCAACCGGTTACAGTGTACACTGTACAGTTATGCAATTGAAACAATTCACAAGAACACAAATGACAGAAGACATAAATCTTAACTACTAACAGAACAGACAGCCTGCAATACACGGCGCTAATAGCAGCCTACAAAGCATGTCCGCCCTACGGGACTCGAACTCGGTACCTCTCGCTCTCTATGCCAAAGTGTTATCCAATGCGCTATCGGCCCTCCTCCCCCTAGAGAGCTTCCTATACAGTGATCCCGTCCTACTACGGTCCTAGACAAAAAAGAACGAGAACGCCGGCTTTAGGCCCCATGTTGATAAAAAAAGGAACCGATACGGTGTTTCGGTCGTCAAAAAAGAACCGGAACGCCGTTCCGGTGCGTTCCGGTTCCAACCAATCCCTGTTCCTATATAATGACATCTGCATTCAAGTTAGAAAGTGGATGTATGTTTGTGTGTCTACCGGCAACTGTGTTTAGATGTGTCTGTACGTTTAGATCTTTTCGTGACGACGTGTCTGCGTTGTTGTCGTTGTATCTGTGTTTTGTGTCCCACTGCGCGCACGTCCCTGTGTCTGCCTGTGTGTTTACGATGGAACAAGTGGGGTTCATTAGCCCGTACTTCGAAGAAATGCGAAATTGCATGTCAGTCCCTGTGCACACTGCAGTCTGCCATAAAGCCTAATGAATCCGAGAACAAGTCGTCTTCAGCAAGTCCTCATCCACCTATTACTTATTCTCCACACACGAATTTATTTTGGATTTATCTCTCCCACATAAATAGGCCTCTATCACTACACAGTTATAATATACATGTAGGCTATATACCAGTTTAAAATATTTATTTATTCATCTAGACCTCTGTTTTTATAGGCACACAGTCGATCGTATACACATCGTAAGGTTGCCATTTGTTATAGAAAGAAGGGTGGACCCACCACTGGGCCAGAACTTCAGATTATCGCCCGCTAAAGATAGATGCCTATACATGTAATTATCCCCATGCATATATTTTTGCTTATGTTCATAGGTCTTTCCTCACTGGTTTAGACATCTCCATGTAGTAGGCTTAGATCTATTATATTCACCATACATTGCGCTCGTGCAATATCTTTCTCTCACCGGACTTCACCGGACTTTCCATTGTAGGCTACATATTTCTCCATCCATTGCGTTTCCGCCTAATTCCGCGGAAACCCACTTTTGGAAATGCTAGAAAGCTGGATTTTTATATCAGGAGCAGGCGAGCAGCATTTAGTCGATTTTTATAACCTAGGCCTACTTCGTTTTTGTTGCAGTACGGTATTATACGAGTGATCGGGTTATATACAGTTCTAAGCAATAAAAATAGATTAGAAATAATTTTAAATGAACCATTGTCATCAGTCTCGGAGTTTGATTAGGCCTAATAATGTAACAAAACATCCAAAATACACTTTTATCAAATTTCCTCAGGGAACCCTTGTCTTTCTTCCCCTCGTGGAATCCTATAGGGTTCTGCGGAAACCCACTTTGGGAAACGCTAGAAAGCTGGATTTTTATATCAAAACGATCCTAAAACATAATTACGTCGTGAGAATTAAGAAGCAAAAGCACCAGGCACATTAAACCCTCATTCATTTATTCATTCATTCATTGAGAATTTATATAGCGCCCCTTTAAGAAACCTACTCAGGAGCGCTCCCAACCCAGCCACGACTAAAGAAAAAAGACTTGAGTGACTTATAAAACCCAGTTGGGTTGATCAGGAGTAATGAACGCAGCTCTGGCGGGAGATCATTCCAGATGGAAGGGCCCACAACTGAGAAAGTATGTTCCTAATCACTATAATTGCATTGCAAAGGACTTGGTTTAAACTTTAAACTTTATTTTTTTTCATATGAGCCATTTAGTTAAAAATCTGCCTGTTTGAAAGAAAATTCATGTGTTATTACTAAAAGTAACCTATACAGGCGCTATGCGTAGGCCCCTATGCCAGAATATGTACGTTAAGGTCGGGTTCCGCCAAAAAATTTCAGATCACAAGGGTTCCGTAGCCAAAACAGATTGGGAAGCACTGCTACAGATCTGGGATATTATGCACTGACTCGCAGTATCTCTTGTATTGTATTGCATTGTATATATACATTTATATAGCGCCTCTCGAAGTGCACACCAATCAGAGGGGCGCTCCCAGTGCGAGAGACCCAGATAAAAGAGAGCCTTGAGACAACGAAAACAGGCAATTGGCCCATCAGTGAATAAGGAGGAAACTGATTACACAGTGCAGGGCCAATGAAGGCAAAGGCTCGAGATTTAGCCAAAGCAGTCCTTGCTCGCGGGACAAAGAGATCATGCCGGTCCAGTGAGCGTAGCACGCGAAGAGAGTGGCTGAGGTCGTCATGCATGCGGATGGGTCACATAGATCCTTGGGAACTAGGCCAGTATACGACCGGTAGATTATAGTGAAGCATTCTTACAGTGGAGTCGCGTTTCTCCCATATATTTCGTTCCAGTCTTCTTCCACCATACATTTCGTCCCAGTTTTCTCCCACTTTTCCAGACCACCTCATATTGAAGAAACATTTCCTTCGTACACTTCGCTCATGCACATAGGTCTTTTCCCTCCGATTCAGGCTATCTCGGTGGCAGATACATTTCCCGAAACATTTATTTCAAATCTTAGTTCATCACCCCATTTCTGGCGACCGCAAATGGCACCATGTACGTCATCGTCAACGTCATCGTCATAATCGTTACGGTCGTCGTTGTCATCATCATCGTCGTCGTCGTCATTATAATCACTTGAAACTCACTTCCAGAAGAAGAACATGTCGTCTTTACTCGGTCGCCGTCAACGCAGTTGGCTTCATCCGCGAAGTTAACAATCGTGCGCCAACATATAAGGAGGAAGGTCAACCGGTCAACCGAGTAAAATGTCAACATAAAATCAACGCAGACGCTGTTGACCTTGCAGAGTCAACGCGAAAACCAGTTACGGGTCCAAGAACACATACTTGAGTTGACGCCAACCAAAGGCGTCAACCGCGATAAATATAGCCAGCCAGACAAGCTAAGTCAACCTAAGCCAACAAACCTGCATATGCAAAGTTTAACCAGCTTGTTGTCGTCAAGTAAACACACTAGTCAACCACGCCAACCAAAGTCAACTACATATCCACCTTTTAGCGACGCACTACTCCACTGCATACGACCAACCAAAATCAGCCATGTCAACTGAATCGTCAATTCAGCCAAACTCAGTCTCAGTCAACCACGCCAGTATATAGGCTATAGTATACGCGTCAACAACGCGAAACTTATAACGCAATCCACTGCAGCAATGCGCCTTTGTATGACAACAGCAGGTCAACTTAAAGGCACAGCACGCCAACCTAAATCATCGTTTCTGCTATGATACTCAACCGCGTTGATCTGTCAGTCCCTACGTCAACGAGCTCTAACGGCGCTAACCCCAACCATCCGATACGAACCAAGCGCCAAGCGGACAACCGATGATGAATGCATATAGGCTGTTATCAGCGGCGCCTTTGACATTCTGTTCAGCCGCATCCCCGAAACGATCTACTCTCGTGTGATCCGATTTGGTGTCCTCCTTTTCGGCGATTCTGCGGAGTCGTTGCTACGTTGCGGATCGACCGTTTGACGGACAGACGGACGGACGGACGGACGGAGATGGTCGCCCGGCGCTAATCATTATCAGCCTCACGCCGGGCGCGGCCGGACCACCGCGTTCATCGAGGAGAATGGACAATCGCACCGAACGCACGAAGAAATTATATTGCCAACACAGAGCTCGTTGGTGAAGTGCTGAAGAACAATAGGAAGGCGCTATATAAATTATGCAGCTGGGTTTGCGCCATTCTGTCGGCGCCCGGTGCTGTTTGGTCGTTCCTAGGGCCCCAGGCGCCGTAAACGACCGATTGATAAAGCGCGCAGCTGCGGCCATCGAGGCCGATGATTAGGGATTCTGTGGTCAGCCGCAGAGACCAAAATATAGACTATTTCAGTCTGCCCTGGTCGGGCGATGGCAGCCAGCCATGTCCATCCCCTGTGTTGGAGTGCGTCTTAAAATCCCTGGGGACAGAGACGATCGCCCGAGGGAGAGGTGAAGAGGAGGAAGAAGGTGGAGGACGGAGAGGAGATTCATCGACAGGAATGAGTGGAAAAGGAAGCTGAAGAAATGAACATACGGTCAAAAGAGAGACAGAAATTCGAAGAAGAAGAGGCCGGTAAGAACCGGAAAGAAACACTGAAAGAAAATGAAGATTCATGACGATCGCATGAGCAGACGATGGAGCACAAACAGAAAAGGAGGAAAATGAGCTAAAGAACAAGATCGCGAATTGTAAGAGAAGGGAGGAGCGTAAGTAAGAGGATAAAGATGCCGCACTTTATTTACATACAATGCTTATAATTGTTGCGTTTCCTTTGATCTCCTAGTCCGCTATAGTCTCTCATTTAGTCCGCATGCAGTCCTGAGAGTGCTCTGTTCGATCGTCCACTGTTATAGTCTGTTATTGAACTGCTCACCGTGATCTCTTATAAATATTTGCAAACCTGAAACTTAAAACCTATGTGGCGCATACTCTATTATTCGCAGATAGGCCTATATGCAAATAATAGGCCTGTTATGATAGGCTACTTGCGTGAAACACGATGCATGCTGGCGATCATTATTATCACCAACAGCACGTTTCCTAAGGAGCATTAAATAACACAATTATTATGTTTCGAATGAATAGTCTTAGAGCAAAATCTCAAACGTGCGAACAATCAAAAACACAAAGTTTTAGGCTTTGGATCTTACAGCTCAGATGACAGATCTCAAATCATAAGCGATGGTGTGATGCGAAATCTTGTCCGTGGTGCAGATGTGTCCGAAAAGTTGTCATTGGTCCACGTGACCGATGATGTCAGATAGCAGCTGTAAAGCTAACTATTAATACAAGAGGAATGCGAGATCTTCGGGAAAGACATCAAAGTACCAGTGGCGGCGCCAGGATTTCAAGTTTGGGGGCTAAAACCCCAATTCCTTCCCTTTCTCCCCTCCTTCCTCTCTGGCATTGGCAGTGATTTCCCACTTTTGTTTGGGGGCTTCAGCCCACCCTAGCCCCATGCTGGCGCCGCCACTGCAAAGTACACAAATGATCATTGCCAAAGATACGAATTGTAAGTAGGCTATACGTATGTATGGCGCGAGTTTTTTAAGTATGTCAGCACAATTTTCGTATTTAGGCCCTATATGGAAGTAATAACATGCATGTATACGTCAGTAAGCAATGTTAGCCTATGCCGCTGGTTTTCATAGTTCCCGGCTCCCGCGTAGGGCCTATAGCCGCCTAGGTAGTTTAATTCTCATCTAATCTAATCCATGTTTGGAATAAACATTTAGGCCCTAGTAGTTTGTACAAGTAGGCCTATAACCATGTGCTTTTTTCTAGAGAAAAAAGTTCCGGAACTCAACAAATTCAGAACAATTATAGGGGCATATTTTTAATGCTGATATTTCTATTTCATTATATCCATATAAATAAAGACGTAGGCCTAAGCACTGAAATTAAATTAGAGTAGGCCTATCTAAATAATTTTAAATATTTTGTTATAAAAAATTTAAATTAATTAAATTATGTTTTAATAGCTGAAAAAAGGTCCCGGAACGCCGTTCCGGACCGTTCCGGCTGAAAAAAAGCACTGCATATAACAAAAATTGAAACCTCGAAACATACATGGCCTATAGTTAGGTTAACTGTCATGCATATTTTAAAACTGTGTTTATTAGATGTGGGCGCTCGATTGTGTAGTGGTTAGCGTGCTGGACTGTCAATCGAGAGGTCAGGGAGGGGTCATATTCCTGCCAGGGCAGACATTTTGTTCGAGAACTATGTTCCACCTGCGTCCCCTAGCCCACTCAGTTATAACGAGGCCCACTCAGCGATAATGAGGACACTGACGGTATACGGAAGATGAGACGACGAGGGAGTGGACTGGTCACCCACCGTCATATGTCGAAAGCATGGTCGAAGGTAAGAAAATGAAGTCAATAACACTTCATACCCATGGCTGCCTCAGGGCTAGCTTAAGGGACTGGATGATCTTCTTCTCTTCTTATTATATATCTATACACGAAAGTGCGATTAGCAATTGGTTAATAAAATATGAATAATGTAAAATATGTCAAACAGTGTGCTTTCGTAACTTAAAGCGCTGCACAATTCCATCGCCACTTTGCCAGCATGGGGAAATTTTCTTCAAAAAATATAGAACGCGCGTTACTGCATGTAACCTCAGTCAACAATTATCATTCGTCAAAAATAATGCTAACACTTTTTCTTTTCCTCATCTCCTCTGAAAAAATTGTTTCGCATGTCATATTGCTGTAACGTTACAACGATACTTCAAACGTCAGCACAATAGGCCTACTTCAAACGTCGTTTAACTACCCAGAGTCCCAGACCAATGATCTATATATAGACCCTACATCACTTCACTCGGACTATCCTGAACGAGTCGTGCCAAGTACTCTCTTGACAACGGAAGTAGGCTGAGTCGGGCACGTCTCCTCCCGGATATTATGTCGCACCACACCGGATCTCAAATCAGACGGGATTCGGCTAAATTGAACTGTGGCGATCCTGGATCGGCCACGAGTTACGCGTACTTACCTATTAATGAGCTTGGTAATCCTGCTTAAGGTTGATACGCGCCCGATTTCTAAATATAGTCTAAAATTATCGATTTCCATGAGGTAATGAACCAATTTTAGTTCTTGGAGTCACCTCGTGACAAAATGGCCTCCGCTGATTGGTTAGTGGATATCACCCGACTCTTTTGAGAGGGAGAAGACCGAAAGTTGTCGATGGTGTTGGTTGATTTGCTAATTTCAAGAGAGAAATTGTGGATTTAATCGTGGAAAATTCGAAGTGTCTCTTCGAATTGTTTGTCCATTTGTGGTCAATCATTTGGTGATTGGGCCGGGAAGTTATTATCGTGAAATTAATTCGTCTTCTATCGAAAACTTGATATTTTTGTCTCCGAGTGTCTGGATCGGTGATGACCTCAACAGTTCTTGGCGCAGTGGAAATTTTCCAGGGGAGATATCTAATTAAAAGAGGGAAGTAAACCTTTGCTAATTTGTGCAATTGATCTCCAGTTAGACGTTAAGGGTTGATCGTACATAGTATAAATTAGACTGCTCGTGCGATAAATTAGACTACAAAAATAAATCAAACTAAGTTGATAGACTTCATTGATCTCGATAATTTAGAGAACACTCGTCGATAATTACAACTTATACGTGGCGTTTGGAAGATAAGACAAGAGTCTGTAATTGTAATTTAGTTACAACGATCTGACAACTTCTTTAGTTGAATTTTATTGACACAATAAATATTTTCAAACATGTCTGAAGACTCGTTAGGCGATTCCAATGCTCAGAATACCTCTCAAGACGAATCTGAAATAGAAGAACAAGATAAGGGTGAATCACAGGAAACTTTAATCCGTGGAAATTCCATAGAGAATGTTAACAGATCAACGCCTAATCCAATTAATTTTGAAGATGTTTTAAATCAACTTCTACAGCGTCAGGAGAGTTTCTTGAGTAGTTTTACTAACCGGCAACAGCAAGTTGAGGAGTCATTGGATAGGTTCATAAAATATCAAACAGATAGTAATGAACAATTCCGGAAAGAGGTGCAAAGAAATGATCATTTCGAGAACAAACTAGATGAATTAAGATCTCACCTAAAGAAGAATCAAACTGTCGGTGGAGATGAGGACCCCGCTATTATTTATAATACCGCCTCAGATCGAGAAGCAGGGGACATAGCCGCGGCCCCATCCTTGGTGAAGTTGAGAGACTCTGGTGGTTTTAGTTTAGAAAGACCTTCCTTGGATTTGAACTCAGGACTTTATCTTGGGACCCTGACCGATGAATCTTCCCGACAGTGCGCGCGTTCGCTAGAGGGCGCCACGCACGCTTCAATTGGTACCAGAAGTGGGGTCGGAAATAAAGAATATCGGGTACTGAATAATAAAGGATATGAGGTCCCTGATAAAACAAGAAAGGTCTTGGAGGAAGAAAGAAGAATCTTGGAGGAACAAAGAAGGCTTTTTGAGGACGAAAGAAGAAATTTTGAAGGAACAGGAGTTAGACCTAAGAGGGTCACATATAGAAGAAATGAACAAGAAGCAGAAGGTGCTCATAGTCTGAATTATCTGAGCTTGAATCAAGGGGACTATTCTTCAGACGAGGAGGTGACATTTAGAAATGCACCTAGGAAACAAGATAGATTAGAATCTAAACTAACTTCTAATTCTAGAATGTTAGATCCATCTAATGTACGATCATGTTCTAATCTGGAGTTTTCAGTTGCAGGAGTTACTCGAAATTGGCCGGACCAATCAGAACGTCCCAGACATCATCCAGTTTTTGCACTGGAAGGTAGAACTGTGGATCCCAGTCACGTCACCAATGAAGCTTCTGGTTGGGCAGTCACTTTGGCAAGCAAATTCAGTTTTCCTACAAGAAATGAAAACTTTTCTACAAAGAATGATTCTTCACAATTTTCTCTGAAACATGATGAATCTGCTGGACTGCCGTTGGGTCAATCTGCTGATGTCTATCTTCCGAATACTCTTCATTCCTTTGAATTGAATCGAAATAAATCCGAAAATACTTCAGTGATATACTCTACTCCATCCATGTTTGCAAGAGCTTCAGAACTGAGTCAGCCACGCTCGTCTTCAGTTGTCCATGAAAGGGTGAAGGAACCCATATCAGTGATGTCTACCCCAGGTAACTATTTCATTTCTTCGACTATCAATTCCGAAATAGCCGAAACAAATAGATTACCTCGGAACACCAATGAGTTCTCGCATGCTGAACCTTGGTTGTATCCACGTCGAATAGCCGAAACAAATGAATTAAACGATAAGTACATAACCAAAGCAAACGATAAACTCTCAGATGCTAAAGAAAATAGACAGAATGAGATGACCTCTAATGCCTCGAGTTCAGTAGTTACCGAATTTGTCCCTGCAAAACATAAAGCTGAGACAATCGCTACTGAAACAGTTAATCGCAAGGGTCCACCTACATCTGAAGGGAAAACCAATATCTATCCGTCTAGTGTACATGCAGAAAGGCCTCGTCAATACATTAAGATGGGTACATACAATGGAAAAACTTCTGTAGACGCCTTTCTTCGGAAATTTGAAGTTTGTTCCAAGAACAATGGATGGTCAGATGAGGAGAAATTAAACCAGCTTACCTGTGCTTTGTCTGAGCCTGCATCGCAACTTCTTTGGGAGTTTGACTCGAATACGGTTACTACATGGTCTGACTTAGTAAATAAGCTTCGCTTACGCTATGGAAGTTCTGATCAAGCGTCGTTGTATCAAACTCAATTGAATACTCGTCGCCAGAAGGACGGTGAAGATCTAGGATCGCTGGCACAAGACATAAGGAGGCTTATGATTCTTGCCTATCCTGGGCCTACGTCGACTCATAGTGAAACGATAGCCATTCGTTCCTTCCTTGACGCTCTACGAGATAAAGAACTAGCTCTAAAATTGAGGGAACGTGAACCTGAAACGCTAGATTCTGCTTACAAATTGGCGTTAAGACTAGAGGGATATCGAAAAGCCGAAAGAGAGGAAACCGAACATTCAGATCGTCGTCCTGGAAGAATTAAAGCAGTAAAAGAAGCTGAACTATCTCTTGAGTCGGTGCGAAAACTTCTGAAAGAAGAGCTGAAGGAAGAGTTAGAGCCGCAGAAACAACGGCTAGAACAATTAGAGAATCGCTTGAATAATGGAAGTAGCTTCACCATGCGACCTCCGCCGAATCAAGGCTTTGTGCCACCTGGTCAACCATTTCAATGGAGGAATCAGTGGAACCGGAATGGGAACAACGGCCGATTTCGAAATCAGCGACAGAACCTGCCACGACAATCTCAACTTTGCTTCGAGTGTGGTCAACCTGGACACTTTGCCAGGGTCTGTCCATCGAAACAGAGGGAACAACCGTTTGTTGCTGAAGGTTTAAATGATCAAGAACCGAGTACTCTTCGACACGTGATGGGAAGCAATAACGCTTACCTGGCACTCAAGGTGAATGGTAAATCCACCTTCGCTTTACTTGACACAGGTTCAGAACTTACTCTTGCTCCTGCTTCTCTGGTTCTTAAGAAAGACATCCGTTCTTCTAGTCAGACTCTTCGTGCCGCGAATGGTACGGCTATACGTGTGTTGGGCGAAGCTAACCTTAACTGTGAAATAGACGGCTATCTTTTCGAGGTCTCTTGTTTAATTACTGAACAAATTTCGGAATTAATCTTGGGACTGGAATGGCTGGAGAGACAGAATGTTCTCTGGAATTTTGGAGAACGCTGGGTTAAGATACAGAATCGTAATTTTCCCATATGCACAAGAAAACGACAAGGAAATTGCAGAAGAATAGTGGTAGCTCAAGACGTGAAAGTACCTCCCTTGAGTGAATTGGACATTAACACCTATGCCGTGGTTTCTCATCTGCGTTCAACTGATGTTCAATGGGCCACACAGCCCCAAGTGTTGAGTTCTGGACTGGTAATTTCCGGCACTTTATTGCCTGAAAGAATCGTTGACTTACCTGTTCGTGTGATGAATCCTACCCATAAAGAAATTAGACTGAAGAAAGGTGTTCAATGCATGGCCGAAGAAGTAACGGTGGTGGAGGAAACATCTGAAGTCGCAGCTGCTTGCGCAAACGTCGTAGAAGCTCAAGGAAAACCGACACCAGAGGAAATTAACTCTGTTCTTTCACCGTTATGGTCAGACATTGCCGATGATGTTCCAGCTGGAGTACAGGACAAATTACGGGAGATTATTCTGAATAATCAGAAGGCGTTTTCGATGAATGAATGGGATCTTGGTTTTACAGACGTGATACAACATGAGATAGAAACTGGAAATGAATCCCCAGTCCGACAAGCATTGCGTCGTCAACCGCTCACATTATTGCCGGTCATTGATGAACAGGTTGAAAGCATGTTACACCAACGGATAATTGAGCCTTCGTCATCTGCTTGGGCTAGTAATGTGGTGATGGTGAGGAAAAATGATGGGACACCCAGATTCTGTGTTGATTACCGGGCCGTTAACACTAAGACACGGAAAGACGCTTACCCTTTGCCTTTGATAAGCGAGAGCCTCGATTCTTTAGCTGGTGCTAAATGGTTCAGTACTTTCGATCTCCGAGCAGGTTATCATCAATTAGCTGTGCATCCCAGGGATCGACATAAAACCGCCTTTGTTACCCGGAGAGGACTCTTTCAATTCCGAGTTCTCCCGTTCGGTCTCTGCAATTCACCGGCTTCATTCTCACGGATGATGAATTTGGTAATGGCAGGACTAAATTTCGCTGTGTGCCTCATTTACCTGGATGATATTATTGTATTTGCTTCAGACTTAGACACACATTTACAGAGACTCTCGCAAGTGTTGGAACGACTGGCAGCGGTTGGTTTAAAGCTGAAACCGTCCAAATGTCACCTGTTACAACGCCAAGTGACTTTCCTAGGTCACGTAGTAAGTGAGAAAGGAATTACCACGGATCCTGGAAAAATTCAAGCGGTGAGGGACTGGCCGACGCCGAGGAAGCTCCGCGACGTAAGATCTTTTGTGGGTTTATGCTCATACTATAGAAAATTCGTCCCAGACTTCGCTCAAGTTGCTCGACCCTTACATGCGTTGACTAAGAAAGGTTGTCCGTTCGCCTGGTCAGAGGAATGCGATTTAGCGTTTACTGAAATGAAACGACGCCTTACCGAGTCGCCGATTCTCGCCCTGCCGAATGATTTAGGTCTCTATGTTCTCGACACTGATGCCTCCGGTGAATCGATTGGCGCGGTGCTGTCTCAGATGGACGGTGAGATGGAGCGTGTGATTTGTTATGGCAGTAGACTTTGTTCACCATCAGAACGAAATTATGATGTGACGAGGAGAGAACTGCTCGCTATCGTCTACTTCTTAAAGGTGTTCAGGCAATATTTACTGGGTAGCAAGTTCCTGTTGAGAACGGATCACTCCGCTCTTCAATGGTTACGGAGGACACCGTTACCGATAGGACAACAAGCCAGATGGTTGTCTGTTATCGAGGAATTCCAATTCGACATACAGCATCGTTCGGGTACTGCGCACCGGAATGCAGACGCTATGTCACGACGTCCGCAGGAAGTAGACACTGTAAGGGAGTACTACCATGTCGGGGTGACTTCCATTGATTTACCGTCGGACTGGAGCCGTCAAACCATTGAAAATGAACAGCGTGAGGATCCAGACTTGGGATGGATAATCCAGAAGAAACTTGAATCTCCGGATGTACCTTCTTTGGATACAATGCGAGGTCTGAGTACTACAGTTAAGACTCTTGTTGCGCAATGGCCGCAATTGGAGTTGCAAGATGGACTGCTAACTCGTCAATGGTTAGAGCCTGAAACCAATGATGTTCGTTGGTATCAGTTCATTCCACCGCCTAGTCGCCGGCTAGCGCTGATACGTTTGGCACATGAAGGAATAACAGGAGGGCACATGGGGATCAGAAAGACTCTGGCGCAACTGCAGAAGAGAGCCTACTGGCCCTGCTGGCGTGAGGATGTGAGGATGCAATTGAGGAGATGTATGAGCTGTGCTCAATATTTACGTGGCAAGCCACCAAGGCAAGGGCGTCAGCAACAAATGTCGGTGGGCGCACCAATGGAATGTTTGGGAGTGGACATCACTGGACCACATCCACCTTCCAGCCGAGGATATCGTTATATACTAACGGCTGTGGATCATTTTACCCGCTGGGCGGAGGCTCACCCAATACGAAATCAGGAGGCTGCGACTGTGGCCAAAGTTCTCGTTGAGCAAATCTTCTGCAGATTTGGCTGTCCCCGTCAGATCCTAACGGACCAGGGACCGTGCTTCGAAGCAGCCTTGTTCCAGGAACTCTGCCGACGATTACAGATCGACAAAGTGAGAACAACTCCTTACAAGCCGAGTACAAATGGCGCTGTGGAGCGGTTTCACCGGACCTTGAACGCCATGCTTGCTAAAGTGATTGCCCAGAACCAGAAAGATTGGGATCTGCATCTACCATACGTCTTGGCTGCCTACAGAGCCAGTGAAAGCGAAAGCACCGGATTTACTCCGAATCATCTTTTTCTTTCGAGGGAGCTTTGCCTTCCGATCGATCTGGTTTTAGGCGATATCTCTGTTGCAAATTTGTTGTCTACTACTGATGATTTTGTGGCCTCTCAAATGATTAAGATGCAGGATAACTTTCGGGTAGCCAGAAAATTCATGCAGCGCCAAGCCACCAGCCGAGCGTTCAGATATGATCTGCGGGTAAAACCGACCTCGTTTCCTATAGGTTCCCGAGTATGGTATTTTTATCCGAGGAGACGCACTGGCCTTAAGGATAAGTGGGCTAAGTTTTACACCGGCCCTTACGAGGTAGTGGAACAGGTCAATTCAGTACTGTACAAGATCCGGAAGTCTGCCCGTTCACAGCCCATGCTGGTTTATATAGATAAGCTTAAGTTGTGCGAAGGGGAGATGCCACGGGGTTCGGAGGAAAGGCCACCTCCAGAGGAGTTCGAACCCCTACCGGATTGGGACTGTGAGGAACCCCGGAACGAATTAGATGAGTTGGGAGATAATGGGCCCTCTACACCCATTGCTGACCCCGGTACGGCGCATCGAGAAACATTCTCTGATAAAAGGCCCCAACGCCTTATCAGAAAGCCTCTGCGGTACCGATAACTTTTTACTCCAACGAAATTGGAGAGCGGATTATTATAAGGTTGAATGTTAGTTATATCTGTTTATAGGGTTCATTTCATCTCTGCAATTGACACTTTGAGAGGAGGTGAAGGTAATCATTATGTCCGATTGTCAAGAGAATCTCCAGGACTGGATCCGAGCGGAGAGTGAACGAATGCAGGAACCCATCATTCTATCGTCGCGCGAGTCTACTGGGCCTCCCCCTTCACCTCAACGCAGCTGCCGCATGGTGTCGGACGGGGAGGATATCAAGGTGGATCCAGCTGTAGGACCTCGAAGAGATTCAACGCCTTCATCCACCCGCGATGATTTTAGCAGGAGCCCTTCGTCTGTGCCTCAGGAGCCTTCGGTCTCGAGCGGTAACGATGTTGATGGGATTCCCTCCAAACTTCGGATACGAGGGTTGGCTTGGTTGGCGCTCCACTTCATCTCTGAATTGGGTCGTGTGGAGATCAGTTCCGAAGATGTCTCGGAGATTGCTAGACAGTCCCCTCCGGTGCGTGCTTATCCAGGTGCCTTCCGGACCATCTTAGCTACAATCCAGTCCACATCTCGTTCTTCATCAGTGTTGGCGGCTATGGACAGATGGGCCATGGGAACACCGGGAGTCCCCAATCAGATGGCAATTAGCTTAGGTCTGGGTGCTTCGTTGAGGCCTTGGATTTCGACAGACCTTCGAGGATTTGACATATGGGCACTTACCATGGAAATCGTGCCGAAATTCCTTGAGTCGGATCTTGCCGTCACTGAGGAGGAATTCCTTCAGGGATTAACAGCCGCCCGTGATCTTTCATCTGAGTTTCCGGGGGAGGTGGAAATAGTCGTGGCCACTCTGTTCATCATTCGAGGTGCGATTTGGTTCTGGCCCTTCCTAGGTTGAGCATCCGTATACTGTTTGGATAGGAAGAAGAGGTGTCCCAGTGGTTGATTAATGTTACAGATCGAACTTGTAAGATTATGTAAAGCATTGTTTTTTTTTCGTCTTTGGTTATTTAACTCATAGGAGTGTTTGCGTAATTTGTGTTGGAAATGTCTAAATATTGGAAGTGTGTAAAGAAATCCACTCTTTCAATGGTATCGTATCCTGTAACCTAATTGCTATAACTGTAGATGATTCTTGTGGTTGCTAAAGTGAACGTTTATTGCTTAGTTAAATGTTAATACTGGAGATCAAATGCAGACTTCCATTTGAAATTTTCGGGGTAAACCGAAAATTGAGTGAGATGGGGAGGGTGTGGCGATCCTGGATCGGCCACGAGTTACGCGTACTTACCTATTAATGAGCTTGGTAATCCTGCTTAAGGTTGATACGCGCCCGATTTCTAAATATAGTCTAAAATTATCGATTTCCATGAGGTAATGAACCAATTTTAGTTCTTGGAGTCACCTCGTGACAAAATGGCCTCCGCTGATTGGTTAGTGGATATCACCCGACTCTTTTGAGAGGGAGAAGACCGAAAGTTGTCGATGGTGTTGGTTGATTTGCTAATTTCAAGAGAGAAATTGTGGATTTAATCGTGGAAAATTCGAAGTGTCTCTTCGAATTGTTTGTCCATTTGTGGTCAATCATTTGGTGATTGGGCCGGGAAGTTATTATCGTGAAATTAATTCGTCTTCTATCGAAAACTTGATATTTTTGTCTCCGAGTGTCTGGATCGGTGATGACCTCAACAGTTCTTGGCGCAGTGGAAATTTTCCAGGGGAGATATCTAATTAAAAGAGGGAAGTAAACCTTTGCTAATTTGTGCAATTGATCTCCAGTTAGACGTTAAGGGTTGATCGTACATAGTATAAATTAGACTGCTCGTGCGATAAATTAGACTACAAAAATAAATCAAACTAAGTTGATAGACTTCATTGATCTCGATAATTTAGAGAACACTCGTCGATAATTACAACTTATACGTGGCGTTTGGAAGATAAGACAAGAGTCTGTAATTGTAATTTAGTTACAACGATCTGACAACTTCTTTAGTTGAATTTTATTGACACAATAAATATTTTCAAACATGTCTGAAGACTCGTTAGGCGATTCCAATGCTCAGAATACCTCTCAAGACGAATCTGAAATAGAAGAACAAGATAAGGGTGAATCACAGGAAACTTTAATCCGTGGAAATTCCATAGAGAATGTTAACAGATCAACGCCTAATCCAATTAATTTTGAAGATGTTTTAAATCAACTTCTACAGCGTCAGGAGAGTTTCTTGAGTAGTTTTACTAACCGGCAACAGCAAGTTGAGGAGTCATTGGATAGGTTCATAAAATATCAAACAGATAGTAATGAACAATTCCGGAAAGAGGTGCAAAGAAATGATCATTTCGAGAACAAACTAGATGAATTAAGATCTCACCTAAAGAAGAATCAAACTGTCGGTGGAGATGAGGACCCCGCTATTATTTATAATACCGCCTCAGATCGAGAAGCAGGGGACATAGCCGCGGCCCCATCCTTGGTGAAGTTGAGAGACTCTGGTGGTTTTAGTTTAGAAAGACCTTCCTTGGATTTGAACTCAGGACTTTATCTTGGGACCCTGACCGATGAATCTTCCCGACAGTGCGCGCGTTCGCTAGAGGGCGCCACGCACGCTTCAGAACCATACACAAGAGTCGGCATTTCTGCTATTTTGCTCGCCTGGATAGTCGCCACTCTGTTTCGTAGATTTTTCGTAGACAATGACTATCGACGCAACGTACGTGGTCCAGAACGAGACTCTGAACATCCATGCCATCTTCAGCTGTCGACGGGAATCCGTTGTTTGGTTCCTCGTTTGTGCGTGGGCCTGCCACTGGTGACTCTGGGCTTATCCTACTGTCACTGTGCATTGTTTTGCTGACGTAATGAATTTGTTCGTAATTACATTATTTTATTTGACACCATATAGGCCTAGGCTTGTGCAGAGAGCGCCTCTGAGTAGATATCTATATGGAGCGCTATAAAAATGTTCAATTACATTACATTACTGTCATTACGTGCATTACAATGAACTATCTGCTCCAACCTGATAATTATTTGACATTAATTTATATACTTTCACTTTCGAACTCGTGCAGCAACACACAGCAACACGCTTTCGACTCAACTGAATGCGACTGAAATATGCTGAGCGATTCGCTAAGCTGGCCTGCAGTCACAATTATGGCGAGCGATCGAGGCTTATTCTGACGAAACAGTAGACCGACATAGGTATAGGCATACTGGCTACGAAACGTCCACTTGACATCTTCCCTCCTCTTTTCTAGGCTCTAGCACAGACTGTCACAGGTAGCTGTGGGCTGAACGGTTGTCGAGGCAGCAGGTATACAACAGCGTCGCACAGTTGCCCATAGAGTGCTGCAATTGAATCAAGTGCCTCGGTCTAACTGAATGCAGACTTGGAATGTAGACCTCCAGGCTTCCTCTCAATTGCTTGCATAAGTAGCAGCTTCTGAAAGCGTTGAGCACTTGTTATGCCGTTCCTATGACGACGCGTGCACCGCAGCACTGCCTTGCTGCGTAATCCGCGGACGAAACAGTCCCACCTTTGCAGGCGTTTATTTCTTTGTATTTAAACACAGAAAGTATACAATTATAAAATTTTCGCCAAAACTGCTATTTGTTTCTGAGCTACAAAGAGATCGCCAGTAAAACTACGAATTTAGACTAGAGAACTAAAAGCTACGCGGTCCCGCGTCTTGCTACATCGTCTGTGGACGGCAGTGATTCCCGTGTAAGATGGTATTAAACTTTTGTAAAATTCTCCAAACTTCTGTTTGAATAAAGTTTTGTTTTAAAGCCAAGGCTAAAGACATTTGCTGGCAAACAGCGGGGAAAGTGAGACGATGGCGAACGCCGAAGACTCGAAAGAGACGAAACGGATGGTCAACTTTTCGGAGGAGACAGACGGAGGAGAGATCGCGCCTCCGCTCATCTCTTCGTCTTCTTCTTCTTCACAGAAAGGTTCTGATTCATTTAGATGTTTTTAATTAAATCTAGTTAATTATATAATTTAGCAGCGATGCCTGATTTCTCGGAGGTCGTTTAACAGTCGTGTGATGATCTGAGCTCGGCTTAGGGGCCGTCCATAAATGACGTCACGCAATTTTTGACCGATTTTTAACCCCCCTCCCCCCTCGTCACACTTCGTCACAAAAAGTAAGACCCCCTCTGAAAATGACGTCACAAAGCTCTGACCCCCTAAAACCAAATTTCCATGGCGAAGCAAAATGCTCCTTCATGGAACAAATAGGGGAAAAGAATGAATATTTTAACATCTAACGGTGACCAAATATTGAAATAATTAGAAAATTATTAATAATGGTGCCCATATACATTAAAATAATTAAAAAAATAATTAAAACTTAATCCTCAAAATTAGTGCTGTCATTAATAAAATTAAATTGTTGCTAATTGTTAAATTTAATAACACAGACCTGGTGTGACGTCACACTTCTCAGACCCCCCCCCCCCCATGTCACACTTCGTCACAAATTTCCGACCCCCCCTCCCCCCCTAGGTGCGTGACGTCATTTATGGACGGCCCCTTATCACGATGAAAAAAAGCCATTTATATGATTATGTTTGTAGAATATTATTGATCATTTCAGTTTTGTATGGTAATCGCAAAAGAAATTTTTTATATAGACCCAGTACATGCAGAACTGATAAAAAAACTGCTAGGAGTCAGCTTGACATGGAAAAAAATAAAAAGAAACTGGTGAAGCTTTCAGAGAAGAAAGTAGTCTGCCTTGAATTTATTTTTGAATGATTTAAACATGGTTAGCTTTGATGTGGGAAGCCTTATGATGAATCTGTTAGTTGTGTGCATTTTTTTAAAATTTGTATAGGACCTGCATTTAGAACTTTTAAAGGTCATGAATTATGATTAGTCTTCAATGGCTGATTTGGGAAGTCAGTAGGCTATCTGTAAGGTGTATTAACAAATTTATCTGATTGTAGTCAGTAAATAAATTGGTTCCCAACTAGATATTCTTGGGTAGGCAAGTTGCCAGACAGAGATCTTAGATGGAAGAATTAATTGACTGATACATAAAACAAGTAAAATATTGTTGATGCTATGAAATAGTGACTGTAAAGATTCTGTTCTGGGCAATTCCTTGGTTTACTGACGCAAGGAGATAAAATGATATATCAAAATTTAACGATGAATGGCCACGTTTCCCTCCCTAGGGTAATCAAATTCAGATCCGAATACATCTAGATGGCTAGATTGGCTATAATTCAGTGTCAGACGGAGACAAGATATTTATAAAAGACGTGCCGATGTTTGTTCTCACGACAGTTTATAGAAGAAGCGAGTACAATGCGTTGTTTGCTTCAATACAATGGGAAGAATGAGTAAATAGAATGCCGTAAATGGCCCACAACAATTGGACCATCAATTGAATGCAGTGTACACAATTGAAATACAATGCAGCCTGACAATCAGAGAAATTATTCAGGTATATACTGACCAGCTTTTGCTAAATAGACAAACTCTTAAACAAATTGCTTGAATAGTTAATAAGAGAATGCTGAGTTCTTTAGAAAGACGGTTAAATAAACAAAATAACGCCCATGGCAAAAGAAGAATGTAAAGACGGAATGCAAACAGATTATTAACAAACCCAGGAAGGTTTGCATGCCTAGAGGGGATTAATGTTAAAAACACTTACTGCATTGTGTTGAAGTAAAGAATGGTTTATTTGCCAAGAGCAAATCAATTTTAAAAGTAATCACTGCTTTGTATTGAAAGAGTAAATTCAGTTATAAAATGCACTGTATAGGCAAAATAAATTGTGCATTGTAATGATCGAATAACTTTTCCAATATAATACAACAAATACTGGTGCAACAGATTAAAATATGGTAAATATGAATACTATTATTACAGTATGCTAATTAGAGCTGTAATATAATATACGGTAAATACAAATACATTCAAAATGAAAGTAAGTAAAAGTACATTAAATGCAATACAATAAACATTTATGTCATAGATAAAAGTACAGCAAAATAAAAAGAATATAAATTTAGATACAATTAATGCAATGCGATAAATAAAGTACAATAAATAGAAATACAGTGGAAACAATCCAACAATTCCAGATGATTTTTCTTCACTTCTCTGAACATTTAAATTCTGAGTATCGTTTCTGCCTCAAGTAAAAAACAAATAAACTTACAAAGATGCAAATACAGTACAATACAAATACAATATTATGGAAGAACTGCATATTTAAAAACAACCTATGGAATGACTGGGCTGTAAATATCAGAAAGGTGATGAATAAAGGGGTTTGATTGGATTTGATGCCCAAAGAATGGCAGAAAATCATTGTATCATTGGATCCAAACTTACCTGACAGCATATTCATGACAGTAATTAAATCTAATCTAATGTGATCCCACCTTATCACCAGACACCTGCATCTTCTTTCTAAGTATGTGGCTTCACAGCCATTGATGTCAATCTCATGCCTCGAACACTGATTTCATAACATATATAACGTGGTACATATAAGACTTCAGCTGACTGGTGCTGTGGTTAAATAAAGCTGATCAATAAGCCAAGCATAAGATTCAGTCTGGTCAGAATTTTGCAGCACAGTACAAGGAGATGAAAAACTGCTTACAGGTAAATTCAGTGCAGCAGATGTCGCTTTCTGGTCAAGATTTGATAGTCAGCAGATTAAGGATAATGAACAGACTTGTACTGAGTGCAAAAAAATCCATGTATAATTAAATTGACATATTCATATAATTTACACAAGACCATAAATGGCAGAGTTCTTTTGAATAAATACAGATACTATGCATGAAACTCGGCGAAGACATTATTGCAATTGTATATCTGGAATGATAAATTACTGCGACTGTTAATGGCAGCCTATTGTGAAAGCGGTCTATTGTTCTTGTCTTTGTTCTCAGGGTTCTGGTTCTGGTATATGATTGAAATTGGCAATTTGTTGGCTGGAGATAAGGAAAGGTGGTTATAGTGCCGATGTGTTTGCGAATCGTGCTTTGTTCGCTGCCTTAGACCCATTTGTATTCATTTATCGTCTGCAGCGCATCAATTTATTCATGATGATATTGTCTGGAGCCAAAGCATTTGTGTGTATGGTGTGTCTCTTTGCTGTGAATGGAGGCATTGTTCGTGTGGATACAATTAAATAGGTAATTTAATAACAATCATGTTGGAAGCGCCAATGAGAACAGATTTAAGCCAAACATGAAAAGAAACAATAGTTTTCTGTAAATATATTTGCTTTTTATTGCAGAATAATAATAAGTTTCATTGTGTCATGTGCATTCATGCATATATCTAACAAAACACTTATAATACGTGAGTAAAAAGTAAGTGTAGTAGTCTGAAATTGGTGTATTGGGTATTAATTATTTCATCATAATATCGTTATATCCAGTGGCATCTACTAATGGTGGGGTTTGGAGAAGATCTCCATCAAACTTCAGAAGTGGGGGGTTGAACGTATGTTTTGGACATAAACTGGGGGTTTGTTGATTTCCGATAACATTAGTTGGCCAGAGTGGGGAGTTGTTCTCCCAATCCACATGGGGGGGTTAGACACCACTGTTTGCATGAATCATATAACTGCATAATAAAACTAAATTGCTCATTTTATATACTGTTATAATAAATATGAATAAATCATGCAAGATGTGTTTTGGGGGATACCAGTTCTAATCCATTCCAGTTTAGTTTGTTCTGTTCTGGTCTAACTTAAGTTCAGGTGATCTAACATACCATGATCTACCATAACTTTGACTAACCTAACATAATCTAATATATGTACCTTGATGATTTGATCTAAATTTTTAAGTCATTTCTGCAAATGCAGACACTAGTCTCGATTGCCTTGGTGATGATGAGTGAGAACCTGGCAGCAAATGCATTTAATATCATGGTGGCCAATCTGTTGAGGTAAAGAATTCAAAGTGCTTCGTGAACCTTTGGGGCATTGACTTGAGGGACTGATCTTTGTGATGATTAAAATGACTTAAAGACCACGTAGTGCAGTTCTGATTGCATAGCTGAGGCTGAAGAAAGGGCCATTGCGTGTGAGTGTATATAGAGTTAATGTATTTGCTCATTTATCAGACAGTGTTAGTCTTCAGAGGTGTGGATTCTGAGGTTAGTGGATAATTTGGCTGAAGTCCAAACATGACAACAGCAAACTAGTAACCAAATGTATGTATGTATGAAACCTTTGTTTATGAACTACACAGCATGGCTATGTTGGTTTAAAGGAAGCATTGGGTTCAAACCCTGGGTGCAAAGCAGATTCTGTTTGAAATCTGTCTCTGTACTAGACATGCATCAATATCATGGATGGTATTATTATTTTTATGAATATTGAATTTCAATCAATACTTTATTGATCACCATAATACGAACATATAAAAACCCAATTTAGACATTTATGTGCAGTGGCGCCAATAGGCAAACCCAAAGGAACATAAAGTTCCACTAACAAGGTCACCCTAGTTTCATCAACCATTAATCTAACAGTATATTTGTTTATAAGACTCTTCAGACAGCGAATGCAACATAAACTCGTATCATAAATGCACAGCAATACATGCACAAATCCCCATGTGGTTAATTTTTAAACAGTTGCAGCCACAAGGTGAACTTTTAATTTATTTTTGAACTGATAGACTGTGGGTAGACAAGTAAGTTCTCTGCACAAGGAGTTCCATGCATGTATTATGGTACAAATGAATTGTTGTTATGAGTATTAATTATTAATTCACATATATTATGAATGATGTTATTTGAAGTTGGCTGTAATTTTAGATGGAAAGGAAGGCAAAGAGGACGGAGCAAAGGAAAGGCAGCGTAGGGCCTCAGTACCTCAGAAAGTGGTGAGTATGTAGAAGGAGAGAAAGAGTAACAGAGTAGGTAAAGTAAGGTAATTATGAAGTTATGCAACCAGATGGAAATTCTGGTTAGGATAGTTCTCAGTTTGAAGAACATGTGCTGTTGTGAGAACGGTAAGCAATTAATATGTTTTTATTAATGCAAGTCATTTACCGACACTCGACAGTGAGCAGAACACACACCATTATTGCTTCAGTTGTACATGTAGTTGTGAGAGTGTGATGATTAAAGGTGCATTAGCTTCTGGATGAAAACGATGAATAGACTTTGATGAGATTATTGCTTTAATGTCTGTCTCCTAGCAACCGCAGCAGCCGCCAAAGAGGAAAAGCATCGTGCTGTCGGCGGAAGCGACCAAAGAGCTCCAGAAGCAGCTGAGAGCCAACCGGGATGAGAGACGGATGGCAGTAAGATACACACACGTCAATTATATGCTGCACTGTACAGTACTGTAATTTAAGAATTGGGCATTTATATAGCACCACTTCACCTGCATGCAGATTAAACCTCTCTGGTGATGATACCCCCTTTTGAAGCTCTTGCTGGTTCTTAAAAGTATAGATTCATATTAAATGCTTTGAATGAGCAACTGCTTACTGTAAAGAATTGGGCAGCACTGTATTGTGTTTGTGTGGCCAATGTGCACTTCAAAGCTCTGTACTGCTGAGTTAACTCTAGACAATGCTGCTTTTGAGCTCGACAGCACCCAGTCTTAACAGCTCAATTATTTCACGTCAGATGTAGATGGTATGTGCTATTTTTCCATGTTTAAATTACTTTCTGTTTGGACAGAAATAACAGAGTTTCCTTAAAGAAACTGTATAAAGATAAACACAGACTGAGTCACAGAAAACTGCTGAAGATATGCATGTTCGCCTTGTCCCTAGGACCTTCTCTCCCACGTTCTTTTCTCACCTTAAAACTGTTATTTTTGGCCGTGCTGGAGTCGGGAGCGCCTCTGAGTAGTTTCCTTGAAGGGGCGCTATACAAATGTTCGGTATGAATGAATGAGTTAAGGAGACAAACAACACAGATATGCAGACTGACAAAAACACAACACATAGGCAAAAAGAAGCAGAGGCATAGTGACAGAAACACAGACAGAGAGAGAGAGAGAGAGACAGGCAGACACACGAGTGAGACACATTGTTACTGTGAGATACTACAGGGATGAGCTGGAGCCTCCTTTCCTTCCATCAACCCATTTTCTCTAACACCATTGGTTCTCATTTCCGTGTGGTCCAGCAAGTAATTTGCATAACACCATGCTAATTACACAGAGCTGTGTTACTCGTTGGATTAAGTGATTTAGTGTTGCCATCTTTAAGGAAATTTTATCGCCAATGGGGCAATACCCATGTGCAGTATTAGAATTTCAAAGCTGATGCAAAAACTACCGTAGTTAGGCTATTACAGTGTTTGTATAACTTAAAACTGGACAGAATGAGTTAGGTCATTTATTGTTTGCTTTGGTCATCATCCACTGATGGATGGTTGTAGCATTTCTCAAATTGACCAGCACCAGCACGTTAATATTTCAATGCTAATAATTATGGGGAGTATAATTGTTATTCCTGAATCAATGACCAACATGGCTGCTAACATGTGCAGAACTTCATATGGTCTGAACTGCAGATCCAGTTTACTCTAATCACTTCTGTTGTCAAACACTGTACTGTAATTCATGGAGAAGTCCAGTCAGAATCCTGTACATTGAAGAAACCAGAATTCAGGCTACCATAGGAGTAAGCAGGCTGGAACTCAAATTGAGGGTGGCACTAAAGGTCGATGTAGACCTACTTAAAAATGTCCAACAACCTTACATGGGACGTGACGCACTGCTGCATTCGGTTGATTAAATATGAATCCTTAATGGATAATTTCATTATCGATATTATTTTGTTTAATGAATAGTTGATTCTGTAATGATTAACTGTTGGATTCTGTTTGTTTCCAGATGGATGGCCGCCATCAGTTTATCCTTGAAAAGGTTTGCTTTTAATGTACTTTATTCATTTTTACTGTATGATATTTCTAGCACCAGTGTATGTAGGGACTCATGATTGTGATATGTAAAATTAACAATTTCTCTGTCAAATTTTGAAAGGATATAGCAGTTCCAGGTGTTGTTAATGGTCTCTGGACATCTTTTATCCAGAGGGATTATTATTTTCTGTTTTGTTTAAAAATTGTATACTAACAAGAATAAAATACATTGTACACAAGACAAAGATAAATAACTTGATGGAATGAATATGCTTTTATTTAGATACCTTCATACTCTGCCAATCTTGCAGAAAGGGTCATAAATCTAGCTGTAACAGACTGGCATAGTGTCTAAAGCAGTGTCATCTGTATTCTATGAATTTATTCATGATGGATATACAGTACCACTAGTACCAGTACCGAAGTCGATTTGTTTGCATTGGTGGTATACGTCATCTTCTGGATGACAAGCATGACAGGAACTTGAAATCTAATTTCAAGCTTGTATAACATGAGCAATGGCAACGAGATTTATGCCGAGCATAAAATGCAAATATTGCTTCCAATGACTAGAACGAATTGGTCTCCAGACTTATCTTTTCCAGCCAGCTTATCCAATATCCCATTGGACTCACCTTCTGGTATTTTGACTTGCCCTTTGGTTAGGCTTTGATGTGCTGTCTCCCAATGCCTTGTCCATTAGTGCATCTTGCCACAGATGTCATTAGCGCTTATAATGGATTATATTACATTGGATTGGAATAGATAACACTGGATTAGAATGGATAAATATTAGAATAAGAATGCTGTAGGTTATAGTACTTTGGTTTAAATTAGAGTAGCTTACATTACATATGATTATAATAGATGACACTACACTGGATTAGAAATTTAGAGTAGATCACTACTTTAGATTAGAATAGATTACATTTGAGTAGACTATATTACATTAATCTGGATTAGAATAAATAACATTGCTACTTTAGAATGTGGTTTTCTTTCAATTTAAATGGATTACATCATTACTTTAGAACTAGCTGTTTGCCCATCCTAAGATGGTGAAATTCCTTCGATGATAGGTTCATATACTGACGAAGAAAAGAAAGAGCTTAGATGGCGATTGAAAGTCTTTCAATAACAAACCCCTCTCTTTACCCCTCCCTACTCTCTTCCATTCCCTCCTCTTGTCCTGCCCTCCTCATTACCCTCCACCTCCCACTCCCCTTCCCTTCTTTTCTTTATCACCAGAGCTGGGCTGGGAGTGCCTCTGAGTGGGTATCTTGGAGGGGCGCTATATAAGTGCTCTGAATGAATGAATGAATGAAAATGAGTAGGTAATTAACCATTATGTTGACGTGTCATAATTAAGAGCTCTTTTTCTGGACACTATGGTGGAGATATATGACTAAGTTGGTTGTTTTGTCTGTCTGTTTGAGCAGCTGAGTGATGCCACTAGTCTTGAGATGTCGGTTATTGAAGATCATATACTTGGAGATGAAAAGGTAATAATCTAAACTAATCTACAGGTTTCTTCTGTGCTCTTGTCTTGTGCATTAGACAATTCGTATGAATTCCAGTACACAGGAAACTTGTTATAGTGCTACCTCTGGCACCCACATCAAGTACACTGAAACCATATGATGCTGGTACGTGGAACAATTTCAAGAAATGTCTTGTAATGAAGTTGTCCCTTAAAAGAGATCATTTCCCAAAGTTGATCTAGATTTTGGCATCCATGTCCCTGATCATGTTATATCATAATCTGTTTTGCATTGAGTTCTGTTATAAGGAAGTTCCAGTGTATCATGCTGTAGCAAGATTGTGTAATAATGAGCTCGTGTTCTATGCTGAATTAATGGAAAATTTCAATTAAAATATGTTTTATGTCAGAATTTGTGATTATGATGAAGCTTGTTGTAAGGGGGTTCCGGTGTAATTCTAGCACACGGAGATTCAGCATTGGGAAGATAAATTTTAACTGTGGTGCCATGTCACTTCACAGGCTTGACCCACCCAGCGGAATAAATAAAACAGGAACATGGTTTAGCAATCAGACGTGCAGGCTTTTGTGAGACAGTTCACTGTATTCTTTGATGTATTGGGCATATAAACAGAATCTAATATAAGACGACCTGGGACCGGATCCCAAATTTAATTTGCCTTCAGACTATAACCACATTATAACGCAACAACATTATTATTTGGTAATTGATATGACCCTGAAAGTTATCCTTATAAAGAGATTTCAGTATCGTAATGAAAGGTAATGTAATTTAGTTGGACATAAATATAATGCCTTCTGAATTTTGCTGAGTTGATGTTATACAGATTTTATGTGTGATGTAATTTGCAGTAGATCTAATCTAATTACTACTACAGTGCTGTCATCATAATACACAAAGCATAAGTATGGGTCACTTAAAGTGAAACCATGGCAAAAATGCTTTTCTGAATCCTGGTTGAATTTCAATGATTCAGGCAAACCTGAAGTCAGGCTATATTGGATAAGCAGTAAGCTAATAAAATCTGATGAGTACATTAAGTGGTGACTTAAATATAATGACTGACGTTCAGGAATTGGGGTAAGAATAATTGGAAAGTTTATATTGCACCATAACTTAGCTGACTACATAATGATTGAGAACTTGTCTTCTACTGTTGTAGTTTAATCTAATTGATGAATTCTTCGCTATCTCTGGATCACGAAAGCTCATGTTTTTCTACCAAGAGCACGCGGTTAGTCAGAGTTCTGGTTACGTAGACTCTCATTATGGTACAGAATTCGTTTATTTGTGGACCCAGTTTTAGCAGGGATCCTGTTGCTGATGTATTGTTGATTCGGGTATAATTGAGAATCAGTTTGGTTGTAGTCTGTGATCAACATTTATATTCACATGATTGCGTATAGAACCTGAGTCTATGGTGACAGGGTTTAGCACGAGTTTCCTTTGTTTAGCACCTTTTTCCTTTGTGAATCCAGTGTGCCCAGCTGGGCAGTAGTGTTGTGGTTAGCATGTTGGATTGTCAACCAAGATATTGGGGGTTCAAATCCCTGACATGCTGAAATTTGTTTTGGGAATTGAGCTCCACTTGTGCCTCTAGTCATTTCACTGTATACACTGTTGGTTGGAAGATCAGGTGATGAGAGAAAGGACCCACCCTTATATGCGGAGGCTAAAGATCGAAGTTGCCAGCGCTTCATACCTATGGCTGCCTGCGGGGGCTAGCCTAAGGGACAGCTTGTCATTGTAAATCTCATTTACTGCACAGACTATCAGTTTCTTGCCATTTTCCAGTTCATCATCAGTTGTTTCCCTGGTAAATCTCATTATCTGCACAGACGATCATTTGACTGCCAGCGTCCAGTTTGGCACCGGTTTCCATTACTATACTGAAATTGATCTCCCTCAGCAGGGAGCATACATTGTAATGTCGTTTGTTTTATTCTTTTCCCTGTAGATTATAGACTTGTATAGTCAGAAATTTTAAAGTTCGTACATGAGTTGTTACTTTTAACAAGTCACGTGTCGTAGAAGTTCATTTCAGGAAAATATTGTATTTGTTACGTTACCTTGCATGTTTTGCAGAGAGATGGACCAAGTGGTTCTGGTCAGAAACGCCTTTTCATAACAAATGGCAGCTCAGAGGTAGGTGTGAAAAGCTCATACATACATAGCTGGTTAATTCCCCAGTGGCTCCTCTGTAAAGACACATGCAAACTCACACATGTGCAAGACACGTGAATAAGAGATACTGCCGTACTTTATTCACGTTAGCATGTGCGTGTAACTAGCTCTTCGAGTGATGCAGAATAGGTCTGTGTAAATTGTTTTACCAGAGTGAAGAAAGGCACAGTAATAATTTGTTTTGCTTCTTCTTGATGCAAACGGTCCTTCAACATATTGGGCTTGTTTCATGCACAACGCCTGAGTGGTCAGGGTGCTTGTCTTTATCAGTAAAAGGGGGGGTGTAGGTTCAAGCCCTTGTGGAGGTAAATCTTCCCCCAAGAACTTTGAGCACATGTCCATATTCTGTGCAATGACTGTTTACAGCACCTTCTCTATTCCAGAACAATGCGTCCTCAATTTTGTTAATCTGTGGCATCATTCGTAACTCAGGTAGTAAATAATTGTTCTAATAATGATAGAAATTGCCGTGTTCGGTGCTGTTTTACATAGTCTGCAAACAGAGGGAAACCAATTATTTCTTTCAGAACACAGCTTACATTATCAAAACTGCTTTTATGCCATCACATTGGAATAAGTTTGCTCTGCTAAATCTTGAGTTCTAGATACTTGAGATTGTATTACTTAGATCTCCTAAGTTTTTTAAATCCTAGGGGTCATTGCGACCTTGGATAAAAAGTATGATTATTATTATTAATATTACAAAACTTTTACCATGCTCAAGGTCACACAGGAATATGAATCTGAAGCATGGTTACTCAGTCACCTGGTTAAGAGTGCTTAGATAGCCGGATGTCTGAAAGCCAATGAGAAATAATGAGGTTTAGGCATTTTGTATAGAAGTGAAAGAATTGGATAATGATAATCTTTATAACAAGAGACTTTGGTTTGCACTTAGTCAGCTTATAAAGCAGAACTACTGGAATATGTAAATGTCACTTACGATGCCACTAAATCATTTGTACATATATAAATGGGTAAACTTCCTAGCAGGACAATATGTCCCTTCCAATCTCCTTTTGACACCTGTCGGCACACTGTAATGGATTAAGATGTAAACTGGCTAATCTATTCTGCTCCATAAAGGCTCCAGCCAATCAATCAATCATCATTGCAGGGCATTAGCGGCAGCTGCTACTTCTTCCTGAAGACGAATACCGATAAGCCAATAACGACTGCAAACATAGCGTCCGAGGTGAACTTCATGTGGATGGATTGCAGCAATGGAAAGATACTCGAGGGATTCGACAATGTACTGTCCAAGATCCTCATGCCGATCATCAAATCACAGGAGGTGCGAATGTTCACATAATATGTTCAATATTAGTCTTCTGCTTTGATCGTTGTCTTACAAGTATGTCCAGGAACTTTAGTGTGGCTTTTGTGAACACTTTAACACTGTTGTTGAGTTGAAGAAGCAAGCAATGAAAGGTTATCAGGAGGGTTAGTAAGGTAAGGTACAACAGGATATGACTAAGTCACTTTTTGTTTCTTTTGAGTGTGCGTTTCACTGTTCCTCTAGTTTTGATTTGTATCTGCCTCTATCTATCTGTCTTAATCTTTCCGTGTATGTTTTACAGTTTGTCTTCTCTTATTTTATTTATTTTATTTTTTCCTCTCGTTATATCTCAGTCTCTGTCGTTGAGTTTCCTCTGTGTGTCTTTCTGATTGGCCGTTTCGGCTTGACTGTCTTTTTCACAGAGTTGGGGCGTTGATCTCGATGACAGGAACACCCAGGTCTCAGACTTCCTCGATCTTCTTGACAACTTCTCCAAGAGCCTTGCAGCTGTGGAGTCTGATCTGTCTTCCCATGTTGCTCTTGCAGACACGGAATATGGACTGATGTTAGACTCCATGAAGCCGTCCGAATATCAGATGGCCTGTACGTTAAAGATCGTTGGGATGCTAATGTGCTACAGTTCTAGATTTATGCAATAGATTTTAAACGATGTCTTGTTGAAATTTGGAATGAACTGCCTTGCAACCAGCGATGAGTTTTATGACCATTCTTTGGTTCATTTCCATCTGCAGAGGCGAACCTACATTTTTTGAGCCCTGAAGCTTGAACTGTTCTGGGGGCCTTCGCAAACTATGAGAATGCATATTACATAATACATGAAGCACATTTTACAAAATACTCTTCTGGTTTTTCTAGCAAAATATTCACTTACAGTTTTATTAAATGAAAGCTTCCTGGCAATATCATTTTCTATTGACAATATGCAGAAAAATTCCTTCGTCTACATCGTGACGTAGTCAGTAGTCTCGTGGCATCGAACGTGACATAGATGGTAGACCCAAAATTTTTAAGGTATGTGTTGTGCTCTACAGTCTACAGCCTGAGTTGCTTTGGGGAACTGGGACCCTGTAGCTTCAGTTTCCTTAGTTTCATAGTAGATTCGCCTCTGTCGATAAGTGCTTAAAACCGTTCTGTTCAATTACGGTTTGTGTTGTCAAGTCTGAAGCACGACTGGCATGTATCTCTTGAAGTGGCACTGTGTGAATTTGTTATTACAATTACAACTGTAAGATTTACACAGTAATAACTTGAATGTTTTCTCAAATGCTGTTGCATTAGGAGGGACATGTTTGCTAATCTCATTGGGGATGAGTATTTTCAGTAGCAGATACCTTTTTGTATTTGCACTGTTTCTTATTTCTTAGGTAGCATTATGTTGGGTGAGTATATAAATAGCAAAATAATTAATTAATTCAAATGAATCCCTGCTGTCTTTGTAATTAAAATGAATCCCTGCTGTGTTTTTGTAACATTGTGTTACTAAGATCTGTATAAATCTTTGAGAATAAATTCTATGGGCAAAATAATTAATAACTTCTTTGTTGCTTATTTAGTAATTAGTTTTCTAAATTTACCTACAGGTGGAGTTCAGACTTCATCATTATAGGACTAGTCACGACATGTGTGGGGGATAACTTGTGCCGTGGATTCTGATTAATTCATTCTGCACACATAATAAGAGTTTTAAATAAAGAAGGAAACATATAAACAAAAAATTATCTGATTTAAAAAATTAGCAACTTACCTTTCTGTAATGTAGCGTATTATGGCTAACTATTTATGGGGCATCTTTCCAAGCATCTTGTAGTGTACTTATTTTTCTCTTTTTCAGCCAACAACAATGAAATCGTTGAGAAAATGGAAGAGTTGCTCATGAAGTGGAACAGACAGATAGAGCTAGTTCTTGTGGAAAGTGAACAAATCCGGAGAGAGTCCTATGACGTTGGACCCAGTGCGGAATTGGTCTATTGGAAATGTCGCATGACGAAGTTCAACTCGTAAGTGAATTCAGTTGTGATGATGATGATGATGATGATGATGATGATGATGATGATGAATTAATTAATAATTAATAATTAATTAATAATAATAATAATTGATAATAATGTAACTGTGATGTGATGTAACTGAATAATGATCGTAATTAGAGTTGTGGTCATCGTCATGTTCATGATGGTTGTTGTGGTAATGGTGGTGGGGTGAGGTGGTGGTAGTGATAGTACCTTGGCCATATCAGGAGATGGAAGCAAGGATCATTTTCTTCTACAGCTTCTTTCCTCTGTGTGCAGCATGATATTGCCACTCCAGTCAGAAGCTAGTTTCTGGATGGCCATGAAAACTGGGTTGAGGCCTGATATCGATCCTCCCGAAAGATCTCTTCCGGTTCACTCATTCCATTCTATCTCTCGGTTATCTGAACTCGCCCACTTGCAACATATTACTAAAGACTGAAGACAGAACTTCTCAAGCTGTCGTATCCTGATTTTACTCCTACATCATCCCATGATCATCATCAACAACAGTTTCCACCTTAGCATCATTGTGTCTCCTAGGCAAAACCCCCTAGGATTCTGACTTGGTACCAGAACTAACCACACAGCCTGGTTCTTGTGCATTTGATATAGCATGTGTGAATAAAAAACTGGTCTCACTAACGTGGCTTTGGGAAATTTTGAAGATTTAAGATACAATACTCTGCTGTTATGCTCGTAACGTAATTTGCTGTGATGCAGGCTTTTGCAGCAGGTGAAGAGTCCGAGGTGCAAGGCAGTCATTGGCATCCTTAGTCTGGCCAAGTCCAAGTCCATTGTCAAGTGGAAAGAACTGGTAAGTCTTTGTCATTCCTTGATTTATTAAAGTAAGGTAAAATTAGGCCAAGTCACTCACTGTGCAACACAGTGGTCTAAATGGTTAGTGCTGGATCTGTAATTGGAAGATTGTGGGTTGATGCCTGCCGAGTGGACTCCTTGAAATAGCCATAGACAAGTTGCTTACACACTGTCACTAAGCATAAGTTGCTCAAATCTCTTTTTTAGCCTTGGCTGGGCTGGGAGCACCTCTGAGTAGGTCTCTTGAAAGGGTGATATATAAGTAGTTATGAATACCCCGTTTTGTACCTCAATTTATACCCCACCCACATTTACACTCCCGTTTTGGACCTCAATTTATACCCCACCCACTTTTACACTCCCGTTTTGGACATCAGTTTGGGTACGAATACAGGTTCAAAGGTCAAACGACCACGGCCTCCGCTAAAAACAGACACCCATTAAATTTGGCCAAGGGTTGCCCGGGTGGGGCGTGCGTGTGCCCCTACCCCTCCCCTCCACTCCTCTTTCACTCTACACGCCTTAGCAAAGCTCAATGAATATTCATTATTTGCATGCTGTGCATTCTATTTGGCCCTTTCACACGCATATGCGCGCAGCCAATTTTTATACAAGCAAGCTACCAATTCTTGCATGTATAGCACTCAATTTTTACTCATCATCCATCTTTGCTCAAGCATTGCAAGGCGCCCATTTTTGCAACTTTTCTTACTACAATCAAGCTGCCATTGTTTTGGCCATTTTCACATAGCTCACATTTAAGCTTGGAGTCCAACATGGCTAGGCTTTACTCTCGTAGCTGCACTTGCATTCTTTTACATGTGCATTGTTTGGCGTATAGCAATTTACACTTAGGTCAACTTTAATGGTAGAGGCCATTATACGCAAGCACTCAATTCTTTTGGACCATACAGCCATTTTCTCTTAGGCACACACACATTTTAGGCTCAAGCCTACAACTACAAACCTTGCAACTCCATCTTCGTCACCCAGCAAGGCGCGCAAGCACTTAGTGTGGAAGCCAAGGCAGCCAGTGTTTGCGCTTGCATGCCATTACAGCTCTTGCCTGACCATTTAGCGTTGAATATTTAGTACTTGCACCCTTTTGAGGCACAACAGCATTTTACTCTTAGGTAGCCATTCTTTGGGCTCGCCTTGTTTTTCAAGGCTGACTAAGGCCAATTTATTATTCAATAGGCACAAATTGCAATGTTTTTGTGCGCTTGCATTGAATTAGAGCGACAACCTTTTACTCTTAGACAGCAAGACATTCGTTGGGCTTGCCTTGTTTTACAAGGATGACCAACGCTTATTGAATATTCATTATCCTTAGGCCCTTTTACACTTGCACAATCATCGCCTAAACTGAATTTAGCATGGTATTCAACTTTTGCAAAGCACTCAGGAGTCTTTGCTCTATTGCATTCTCCTACAGCTCACGCATTTAGTTATGCAAATCTTTCAACAAAATGAACTTAAATCTGAGAAAAGTTAAACTGAAATCTCAGTTTCATTGAAATTCTCGGTTCAGTTTCGGATAGTAAGTGTCTTTTACAGATGGCGCATGAGCGAGAGAGAGAGAGAGGGAGAGAGGCGTTTTGGCAGAGCTGGAGGGAGAGAGAGAGGGAGGGGGCGATAGAGAGAGAGGGAGAGAGGCGGTTTGGCAGAGCTGGAGGGAGAGAGAGAGGGAGGGAGCGAGAGAGAGAGAGATGGAGAGAGGCGTTTGGCAGAGCTGGAGGGAGAGAGAGAGAGAGGGAGGGAGCGAGAGTGAGAGAGGGAGCGAAGCGCTTTTGGCAGACAAGTAGCGTGTGAGCGAGAGAAATGCGAGGCTTATATTTCTGACCTGGTGGTTTTACAACTTTTACATTTCAGACACCTAAAACTCACACTCAAAGCTAGCTTCACAGTAGAATATTGCGAGTTTGTAGAGCAAACCTACCAATTGTAGACGTGCGTCATTTAGAAAGCGTGTATTTACTTAACAGACTTATAATTATTTTCTATACAGCTTGGAGACTTAAGTTGAGAGTTTATTTAGCGAACCGAGGGTTTGAGCTGTTGTATGGAGAGGTGTTTTGAGACCCTGCATAGTGCTCTTTTACGACAGTAGGCATGCAATCAAATGTTTTTAGTTGTGTAATGCATTCCACAAATGGTTCTTAATTCTGAAAAATCTCAAATTCATTGAAATTCTAGAGTCATGGAAAAACCCCACTTGGGTAATTTTGGATAGCAGGTGACATTTACAGGGGCATGGACACAGCGATATTGAGAGAGCGAGAATGAAAGAGGCATGGAGATAGGCAGAGTTTCTCTCTACAATCTCCATTACCAGACGAAACCTGTTTTTAATAGCTCGCTTACAGACTGCAAAGCTCTCAAGTGTACACGATTAGTCATTATGGTTTACCTCTTACGGTATTTGATTGAAAGAGAGCGAGAGAGAGAGCGTTAGAAAGAGAGAGATGAAGCGAAGAATTTTGTGAGAGGGGCCGTGGAGGCTGGGTGGCAGCGAGGGTGAGAGAGAGAGACTTACTCTCTGTAATTGTCAATTTTAATCGCCCCGAATAAGAGCCGAATCATTATTTTCGCTTGGCGAGAAGAGCATTAAATAGTTTTTGGAGAGAGAGCAAGAGAGACGTGTAAAATGTTGGTGTTTAACAGCTGAATTTTTAATAGTGTTTAGCGGAAGAGAGGGGTAATATGAAACCAAAATCTTTAAAGTCAATGCGAGGAAGGTTAGAAAACCGAGTCGTTTGGTCGTTTCACCAAACGGCGAACCCATGCTGTATACACAGCGGTAAGTAAGTATGAAAATGCAAATCTTATACAGTTGATGAGTTGTGTAGAGTCTGCGTCGTGGCCAGGAATGAATGAAGTAGCATCACGCGTTTCGATGGAAATGCTTAAACTTCTATTCGCAAGATGCCACTTTAGAAGTTATCGCAAATTTTTAAGGTGTAAGAGCTCGTTACAACACGTGAAAAATGTAGAACACGAAATCATTGTGATATTTGTAAGCTTGGCTGACAGTACAAGACTTTGTCGTATTTTCAGTCACTTTTTCATGTTGCCATACCACGAGAGCTCAGTTGAATGAGGGAGGGGTTTTCCCCCTAGCCCGCCCGCCTACCCTATACGCTATAGACCAAAGTGGCAGTGCCACTTTGACACAGGCATTATAAAATTTTAAAAACAGCAGGTTTACGCTCTGTAGATGACGGAATCATCACACTGAAATGCATGTCGCCATAAACATGTGCTTAATCAGTTAATATTTTTCCGATTATAGGATTGAGATGTAAGCTGGCTCGAATGAAGGCATGAAATTCCAAGTTTTGTCGGCCATTGCCTGAAATTGTGGGCGTGTTTCTTTAGCAGCAGCTGCAGCTGCTGCCACTGCCGAACATCATACTTTGAATCTAAGAGAGAGAGAATTAAGGTCGCCTTGGTGGCTTTCAATGCATGTCATTGCCACAACTCTGAGAATATTCGCAATCGACGGTTTTTTCTCACACAGCAAACGTGTTACTCGATAAAAAGTTAAACTTGTATCTCCAAATTTTGACTCTACCTCGCATCTCCAGAAAGCTGAGAACATAAGGTTCTCAACTCTGTTCTCAACTCAGAAAGCTGAGAACCTATGGTTCTCAACTCTGTTCTCAACTCAGAAAGCTGAGAACCTAAGGTTCTCAACTCTGTTCTCAACTCAGAAAGTTATGAATCAAAAGTTCTCAACTCCAGAAAATGAAAATCAGTGGCTTACAACTCCTGATAATGAAAAAACCAATGGTTCACAAGCATGCTGCTGATAATGCAAGTGTTGCTACAAACTCTCACACCTGCTATAGCTTTAAAATTTAATGAAAATTTGGGTAAGCGGCTGCAAGCAAATTGAGAGTAAAGTTTCGCATGCTCAACCATTTCAATTAGATGCTAATGCGTAGTCTTCAACCGCCGCTGGAAGCTGCTATAAACAAGCTGTCAGAATCAATGCTGCTCTCATAGTTCACAGCTACAGCCAGATGCTGCGATAAACACACTTACTTATTTACTTAACAGGCCGTCAGAATGTCAGGCCTGTTGCTGCTTGTAGCCAAAGCTGTTATCAAACCGATGAAATTATAGAGTTGCAGTGCCATTGTTTAAACGTTCAATTCACGGAGATCACAATGTCCAAGTTTGTGCATGTGGCATGTAGCACTTTGGTCCCTCGGTCGACTTATTATGACCACTCTAATGTACTTTGAACCTCACGCGTCTGTGGTGGCAGCTAGCGAGGCTGTTATCGAAGCATTGAAATTACACATGGTCTTTGCTTAAACTTTCAACTCAATGTGTGCATATATGTCCATTTCTCATGTGGCATGTAAGCATGGTCATTCCCTCAGCTCATACTGTATATTGAAGCTCAGCAACCATGCAAACGATGACAATGGACAGTAAAAATGCGCTGTTTCTTGGGCATTAAAACACGATAAATAAAGCTCGTGTAGTGAATTTTTGATAATTTAACTTTTTATCGAGTAACACGTTTGCTGTGTGAGAAAAAACCGTCGATTGCGAATATTCTCAGAGTTGTGGCAATGACATGCATTGAAAGCCACCAAGGCGACCTTAATTCTCTCTCTCTCTTAGATTCAAAGTATGATGTTCGGCAGTGGCAGCAGCTGCAGCTGCTGCTAAAGAAACACGCCCACAATTTCAGGCAATGGCCGACAAAACTTGGAATTTCATGCCTTCATTCGAGCCAGCTTACATCTCAATCCTATAATCGGAAAAATATTAACTGATTAAGCACATGTTTATGGCGACATGCATTTCAGTGTGATGATTCCGTCATCTACAGAGCGTAAACCTGCTGTTTTTAAAATTTTATAATGCCTGTGTCAAAGTGGCACTGCCACTTTGGTCTATAGCGTATAGGGTAGGCGGGCGGGCTAGGGGGAAAACCCCTCCCTCATTCAACTGAGCTCTCGTGGTATGGCAACATGAAAAAGTGACTGAAAATACGACAAAGTCTTGTACTGTCAGCCAAGCTTACAAATATCACAATGATTTCGTGTTCTACATTTTTCACGTGTTGTAACGAGCTCTTACACCTTAAAAATTTGCGATAACTTCTAAAGTGGCATCTTGCGAATAGAAGTTTAAGCATTTCCATCGAAACGCGTGATGCTACTTCATTCATTCCTGGCCACGACGCAGACTCTACACAACTCATCAACTGTATAAGATTTGCATTTTCATACTTACTTACCGCTGTGTATACAGCATGGGTTCGCCGTTTGGTGAAACGACCAAACGACTCGGTTTTCTAACCTTCCTCGCATTGACTTTAAAGATTTTGGTTTCATATTACCCCTCTCTTCCGCTAAACACTATTAAAAATTCAGCTGTTAAACACCAACATTTTACACGTCTCTCTTGCTCTCTCTCCAAAAACTATTTAATGCTCTTCTCGCCAAGCGAAAATAATGATTCGGCTCTTATTCGGGGCGATTAAAATTGACAATTACAGAGAGTAAGTCTCTCTCTCTCACCCTCGCTGCCACCCAGCCTCCACGGCCCCTCTCACAAAATTCTTCGCTTCATCTCTCTCTTTCTAACGCTCTCTCTCTCGCTCTCTTTCAATCAAATACCGTAAGAGGTAAACCATAATGACTAATCGTGTACACTTGAGAGCTTTGCAGTCTGTAAGCGAGCTATTAAAAAACAGGTTTCGTCTGGTAATGGAGATTGTAGAGAGAAACTCTGCCTATCTCCATGCCTCTTTCATTCTCGCTCTCTCAATATCGCTGTGTCCATGCCCCTGTAAATGTCACCTGCTATCCAAAATTAACCAAGTGGGGTTTTTCCATGACTCTAGAATTTCAATGAATTTGAGATTTTTCAGAATTAAGAACCATTTGTGGAATGCATTACACAACTAAAAACATTTGATTGCCTGCCAACTGTCGTAAAAGAGCACTATGCAGGGTCTCAAAACACCTCTCCATACAACAGCTCAAACCCTCGGTTCGCTAAATAAACTCTCAACTTAAGTCTCCAAGCTGTATAGAAAATTATAAGTCTGTTAAGTAAATACACGCATTCTAAATGACGCACGTCTACAATTGGCAGGTTTGCTCTACAAACTCGCAATATTCTACTGTGAAGCTAGCTTTGAGTGTGAGTTTTAGGTGTCTGAAATGTAAAAGTTGTAAAACCACCAGGTCAGAAATATAAGCCGCGCATTTCTCTCGCTCACACGCTACTTGTCTGCCAAAAGCGCTTCGCTCCCTCTCTCACTCTCGCTCCCTCCCTCTCTCTCTCCCTCCACCTCTCTGCCAAACGCCTCTCTCCATCTCTCTCTCTCTCTCCCTCCCTCTCTCTCTCCCTCCAGCTCTGCCAAAACGCCTCTCTCCCTCTCTCTCTATCGCCCCCTCCCTCTCTCTCTCCCTCCAGCTCTGCCAAAACGCCTCTCTCCCTCTCTCTCTCTCTCGCTCATGCGCCATCTGTAAAAGACACTTACTATCCGAAACTGAACCGAGAATTTCAATGAAACTGAGATTTCAGTTTAACTTTTCTCAGATTTAAGTTCATTTTGTTGAAAGATTTGCATAACTAAATGCGTGAGCTGTAGGAGAATGCAATAGAGCAAAGACACCTGAGTGCTTTGCAAAAGTTGAATACCATGCTAAATTCAGTTTAGGCGATGATTGTGCAAGTGTAAAAGGGCCTAAGGATAATGAATATTCAATAAGCGTTGGTCATCCTTGTAAAACAAGGCAAGCCCAACGAATGTCTTGCTGTCTAAGAGTAAAAGGTTGTCGCTCTAATTCAATGCAAGCGCACAAAAACATTGCAATTTGTGCCTATTGAATAATAAATTGGCCTTAGTCAGCCTTGAAAAACAAGGCGAGCCCAAAGAATGGCTACCTAAGAGTAAAATGCTGTTGTGCCTCAAAAGGGTGCAAGTACTAAATATTCAACGCTAAATGGTCAGGCAAGAGCTGTAATGGCATGCAAGCGCAAACACTGGCTGCCTTGGCTTCCACACTAAGTGCTTGCGCGCCTTGCTGGGTGACGAAGATGGAGTTGCAAGGTTTGTAGTTGTAGGCTTGAGCCTAAAATGTGTGCGTGCCTAAGAGAAAATGGCTGTATGGTCCAAAAGAATTGAATGCTTGCGTATAATGGCCTCTACCATTAAAGTTGACCTAAGTGTAAATTGCTATACGCCAAACAATGCACATGTAAAAGAATGCAAGTGCAGCTACGAGAGTAAAGCCTAGCCATGTTGGACTCCAAGCTTAAATGTGAGCTATGTGAAAATGGCCAAAACAATGGCAGCTTGATTGTAGTAAGAAAAGTTGCAAAAATGGGCGCCTTGCAATGCTTGAGCAAAGATGGATGATGAGTAAAAATTGAGTGCTATACATGCAAGAATTGGTAGCTTGCTTGTATAAAAATTGGCTGCACGCATATGCGTGTGAAAGGCCCAAATAGAATGCACAGCATGCAAATAATGAATATTCAATGAGCTTTGCTAAGGCGTGTAGAGTGAAAGAGGAGTGGAGGGGAGGGGTAGGGGCACACGCACGCCCCACCCGGGCAACCCTTGGCCAAATTTAATGGGTGTCTGTTTTTAGCGGAGGCCGTGGTCGTTTGACCTTTGAACCTGTATTCGTACCCAAACTGATGTCCAAAACGGGAGTGTAAAAGTGGGTGGGGTATAAATTGAGGTCCAAAACGGGAGTGTAAATGTGGGTGGGGTATAAATTGAGGTACAAAACGGGGTATTCATAACTACTTATATAAATTCTCAGAATGAATGAATAAATAATGATTTGGGATTGGCATAAGCTGGGAAGTAAGTGGAAGGTCTTATGATGCACTAGCCCTTGGTCTATGACCTTTGGATTTGTCCATTTCTGCCCCTCCCCTGCATTCCTTATAGGACATGAACAAAGATAAATAAAATGATGCATTTGCAGAACTTTGTATTATGTATGCCACCAGTGCAACCATGAATGTTTTATGTAGTCCTATGTTGTCATTTTGGAGTCCTGTATAGATCTGTTTCTTTGTAAGATTCCTGAATTACTGATAATGGAGTAATAATTTCAAAGCTTTTCTTGTTAGGATGCTCGCATTACTGATGCAGCAAATGAGGCCAAAGACAACGTCAAGTACCTCTATACTCTGGACGACTTCTTCGGTCCACTGGTTAAGTGCAATCCGGTTAGTAAAGACCACAAAGTTTGCTGTGCTCTAGTCTTGTGACCTAATTCGTATTTAATTGTTTTATCTCGTTTGACAAATGTCATCTATTGCTAAGACTGTCTATTTGGCTAAGACTTGGTGGGCCTGCTTCAGAGTGGATATTTGAGAAGTATGTTATTGTAATATGTGTTTTAATGATGTCCTTGATGGCTGGGGATGCCAGAAGTAGCACCTGGATGAATAGCACTGATTATCTTTAAAGCGTATTATGTAAATCATGGATTAACTTAACAAAACAATTTTGTATTATACAAAGAAATAAAGTAAAAGCAGAAAAATCTTTAAATGTACAAATGAGATCTTCTGCTAAAACTCAGATCCTACATGAAAACTCTTGACTCTTTGTCTTCAACCTTTTTTGCCTGTTGAAGTTAAACTTTTTATCTCATTTGATAGAAAATGTGAAAGCCTTGTTTTGTGATGTTACATTTGTACCATTCCATTTAAACTAATAATGACTAATAACTTACTATTACTGATAATTATATTATTTTCAGGCAACAATGCTGGAGTTAATACCAAGCCTCATAAATGCAGTTCAGATGATCTACCAGATTTCGACGCACTACAACTCTTCTTTAACGAATGACCTCTCTGTTTGGCAAGGTCACAAACCAGATGATCACTACGATGCTGCAAGGCTTACCTGAATCAAGTGCGTGGGGAAGGTCTGGGATCACCCACGCCCGGAACTGATTCGCTGAAGGATAAAGCATTGCATTGCGCTGAATCAAGCTTATCAGACACAGTTCCAACCTAAAGTAAAGCGGGAACTGACTCTGTCACCCCTCTGAACGCCAGTTTGAATTCAGGTACTGTAGCTGTTGTATTTTCCACATTTTGGGGTAATTAATTAATTTGCAGTGAGTCTCTGCAGTAGGCCGAGTGCAGCAATACGTAACTGAACG
>JACEVL010000165.1:470183-571609 GCA_020284085.1 Aporrectodea caliginosa | reverse complement strand
TCCTCCTTTTTCTCCATTTTCACCTCCTCCTCTTTTCCTCCATTCCGCTCCCTCCCTTCTCCTTTCTGCACCTCCTCCCTTCCTCCATTCTCGCACCTCCTCCCTTCCTCCATTCGCTCCTCCCTCCAGCATTTTTTACCTCCTCCTCCCTTTCCCTCCATCTGCACCTCCTCCCTTTCCACCATTTTCACCTCCTCCCTTCCTCCATCGTGCACCTCCTCCCTTTCCCCACTCATTCGCAACTCCTCCTTTCCTCCATTCTGCAGCCTGCACTCCTTTCCTCCATATCTGCACTCCTCCTTCCTTTCCTCCATTCGCACCTCCTCTCTTCTCCATTCCTGCTCTTCCTCCCTTTCCCTCCATCTGAACCTCTTCCTCCTTTCCCTCCTCCTTTTCTTCCTCCATTCCTCCACCTGCTTCTTCACCTCCTCCTCCCTTTCTTTCTCTTCCTCCCTTTTCCTCCATTTGTGTTTCTTCCTCCCTTTCCAGCACCTGCTTCTTCCTCCATTTTCACCTCCATTTCTTTCTCCACCTCCACTCTCCTCCCTTTTCTCTCCATCTCTTCCTCCCTTTCCTCCACCTCCGCTCTTTCTCCCTTTCCTCCATTTCTTCCTCCTTTTTCCTCCATTTCCTCCATTGCTCTCCTTCCTCCATCTGCTTTCCTCCATTCCGCTTTCTTTCCTCCCTACCCTCCATTCCTCTCTTCCTCCCTTTTCCTCCATTTAGCTCCTCTTCCTCCTTACACTCCATTCGCTCTCTTCCCTCCCTTTCCTCCTCCATTTGCTCTCTTCCTCCCTCCATTCCACCATCTGCCTCTCTCCTCCATCTGCCCTCCATTCCTGTCTCTTCCTCCTCCTTTCCTTCCATCTGTCTGACTCTCCCTTACCCTCCATTTTCTATCTCTTTTCCTTCCTTTCTTTTTTCCTCCATTTCTTCTTTGACGCTCTTCCTCCCTTACCCTCCATTTGACTCTCTTTCCTCACTACTTCCTCCATTTCTGCCTCTCTACTCCCTTCCTCTTCCATTTCTGCCTCTTTCCTCCATTTGTGTTTCGCTATATTCCGACTTACCCTCCATTTCTGCCTCTTTCTTCTTCTTTCCTCCATTTGGCTCTTCTTCCTCCCTTTCCTCCATTTCCTGCTTTCTACCTCCCTTTCCTCCATTTCCCTGCTCTTCCTCCCATTCCTCCATTTCTCTCCTTTCCTCCCTTTCCTCCATTTCCGCCTCTCTACCTCCCTACCCTCCATTTCTGCCTTTCCTCTCTTCCTCCTCCTTTCCTTTATTTCGCTCTTCTTCCTCCCTACCCTCCATTTCTGCTCTCTATACATTTCCTACCCTCCATTTCGCTCTTCTCTTTCTCCCTTTTCCTCCATTTCTTGCTCTCTCTCCCTCACTATCCTCTATTTCGTTCTTCTTCTCCTCCCTAGCCTCCATTTCACTCGCTCTTCCTCCCTTTCTTCCATTTCGCTCTCTTCCTCCCTACTCCTCCATTTGGCTCTCTTCCTCACTACCCTCCATTTCTGCTCTCTTGTTCTCTACCCTCCATTTCCAGTTCTTTTTTCTCCCTCCCTTTTCTCCATTTCTGCTTTCTTTTCTCCCTACTACCTCCATTTCTGCTCTCTATATTCCTGTACCCTCAATTTTGCTCTCTTCTTCCCTTTCCTCCATTTCTGCTCTCTTCCTCGATCCCTACCCTCCATTTCCTGCTCTATTCCTCCCTTAACGTCCATTTTGTTTCCTCTTCCTTTCCTCTATTTCTCTCTTCCTCTCTTTCCTCTATTTCTCTCTCTTTCCTCCCTTTCCTCTATTTCTCTCTCTTCTTCCTCCCTTTCCTCCATTTCGTCCTCTTTCCTCCCTTTCCCTCCATTTCCTCTTCTTTCTCTTTCCTCCCTTTTCCTCCATTTCGCTTTCTTTCCTCTCTTTCCTCCATTTCTCTTTCTCTCATCCTTCCCTCTTTCTCTCTCTTCCTCCCTTTTCCTCTATTTCTCTCTCTCTTCCTCCCCTACCCTCCATTTTGCTCTTCTCTTCCTCCCTTTTCCCTCCATTTCTGTCCTTCTCTCCTCCCTTTCCTCCATTTCTCCTTTCTTCCTCCCTTCCTCTCCATTTCGTCCTCTTCCTCCCTTTGTCCTCCATTTCGCTCTCTCTTCCTCCCTTTTCATTTCCATTTCTGCTTCTTCCTCTTTTCTTCCATTTCTGCCTTCTCCATTCCTCCCTTTTCTCCATTTTGCTCTCTTCCTCCTGTTCCTCCATTTCTGCTTCTCTGTCTCCCTTCTCTCTCCAATGTTCTTTTCTGAGTCCGACCTCAGATACCTGCTGCTCGACGATTGCTTCGCGATAGTTTCGCCAGACTGAGTGGCGTCACGAGTTGGGAAGCTGTAAATTGTTCTTTTACCACATTCTCAGAACCGGGGTTGTTACTGCCATTAACTTTGATAAGCAGACCGATATCTGTTCTATGGTACTGATCATGTCTGCGCTCATGTCAAGCAATATAGTGTAGAACTTGCCCACACGACATTCTGCGACAATACTGTCTCGAGTTTACTGACCACACATTCTGAATCAACGAACTTATGTACATGGGCATTGCGTGGAACATATGAAATTAGCCTACGATGATTGAAACTATACTGTGGGTCTGTGATCGAAATTTCAGAAGTGCCACGAAATTTGCTAGAGTCCGCGAAGGAAAATGTTTGCGGACCTCACAATAACAAAGTCTGCACAATAGAATTCAACGAATAATAATAATCTAGGATGTCAATAAGTAATCTAAACGGTTTGTAGTTTTTGAGAGCTGTTAAAATCTATATACGCAGTTGCGTAATTGCTTAATGCTATAGTAATTCGCCTGATCTTTGGTATAGCCTAATGATATTATTTACTATTATAAATTATAACATATATAATACCATCATATTATAATGAGTATAATATACTGTTATTATGACATTGTACAGATATATTGCATTTGTACACCTAATTATAATGGCTTCTCTCGAGTGTTATCTTTCAAATTTCAAAATTTCAAATTTCAAAATGTTTTGTTCCTTGAACATTTAATAAAACTATACATCATTACCACCTGGCTTCACGATTCGGTAGTTGAATCCTTCTTGCTTGGTTTGTTTACCATTTGTTAACTATTTCTGCTAATTCTATCTGGTCAGCAATATGTTTATACCTCAAGGCTTATGGCGTTCTTGGAAATTGAACGTATTTTCTAGTTTTTATATTGATTTCAATAAATGTCTGGTTTGCCAGTATTGTCTGTAGTTAAACTCAAACACGACTCATACTACATCTTAGCTACGAGCAGTGGCGTAACTAGGGGGTCCGGCGCCCGGGGGCAAGAATTTTTGGGACAAAATTTTTTTACTTCCGCCAAAATTTCTGATGACTTTTTTTTTTTTTGCTTTTTCATCTTTTTCCCATAATAAAACTACCTCCAGCTCTCATTTAGCGCCCCAAGCCTCATTTGCGCCCCCCCCACATGGCAAAGCTCATGTATTAACAGTAACTTTGTCACTATTCATGCCTGATTTCTTTGATTTCTTTCACAAAATACATTGTCAAAAGCCTCATTTTGCGCCCCCCCTCCTGCGCCCGGGGGGCCGCCCCCCTCCTGCCCCCCCTCGTTACGCCACTGGCTACGAGTGACATCTGGTTCCTACCAGCACTGAATTTATAGAGCAATTTTGTTCAGATGACTGCTTAAACTGCTACCATTACAGTGTGGAGATTCAATAACGTTCAGACGCTCGTTCTTCGTACCCCCACACACTTTCATCCCGGGCTACGCATGGTCGCATGCTGATTGTGCGTACACAATTAAAATCCTAGCGGCGCCGCTGTTCACACTCTCGCGCGCGCACACACACGGGCATACATTGTTGGCCTGCCGCCTACGTAGACATGAGAGGTCAAAAAGGTTTTTTCGGTCTTCGGTTTCTTGTTTTTTTAAACAAGAAACAAGAACTCTACAATATTTTTGTTTTTTTGTTTTTAATATAAATTTCTTATTCTTGTAAAAGTTATTTTAATTATATTGATTTACTCAATTTTTACTGATTTAAATTTTTGCTGGCGCACAAAATGCCAAAATGGTGTCTCTTCAAAACACACAAAAACGCGCGCGCACGCACACACACAAATATACATAGGCAGTGTTTATAATCTACTCCCCTTGCTGTCGGGGGAAATCTAGGGTTCTGGGTATCCAACATATTTGAAAAAGTTGACGACCGGGGGTAGTCACGAGTATTTTCAAAAGCAAGAATTTTTCCCCGGTATCAACAACAACTTGATAACGGGCGCGGGGTAGTAACAAGAATTTTGAGGGGAATTGTAACGAGAATTTTCAACCTACATAACTTGATAACGGGGGGGTAGTAACAAGATTTTCCCATGAATTTTCGAGGGGGTTGTAATGAGACTTTTCAACCTACAATTTTTACAATTTTCCCTCACACGGGGGTAGATGATAAATCCTGGGGAGGAAATTACCCCTAAATGGTCACACTTTTCTGTACAAAATTTAATCTCTTTACTTTTTCTGGGAGAAACTCGATCCTGGGGAACTTTCCCCCCGGGAGACGTCTAGATTAAACACTGATAGGCCTACATAGGGCCTACATATTACGTAGGCTATACATCAGAGATTAAACAGATTTTTTGGTTTATTGGTTTTTTAAGACAAGAAACAAGAAGACGGCAAAATTTTGTGTTTTGTTTTTTAAATAGGGTACATTTCTTAATCTTGTAAAAGTTATTTCAATCACTTTGATTGAATGATTTTCAATTTTTTGCTGGCGCGCAAAATACCAATATGGCGTCTCTTCAACTCTTTTGGCACTGGCCGCTTGGCGGCTGTGATTTAAAAACCGGGAAAAACCTTTCATCTTGAAAAACTTGGTTTTTTGCAACCTTGATATACCTACATTATAAACTGGACTATAAATCTTTACAGCTCAACATTACTAACAAATTATTGGTAAAGCCTTGAAACAAATTAGTTGCTTTGCTGGATGCGGCAGTATCAAAGTAGTTGCACCTCACCCTGCACAGTTAACCCGCAATATCAACAGTGTAGCCTAATCTTCGTAGTCCATAACACTGTGTTAGAGTGCGGACGTTCGAAATAGGAGTTTGAAGGGTAATGCCAAATGTAGAAAAATTTTGATGGGGGAGAGATCTCTAAGGGGAGGGGTCTCAAGCAGGGCATTTTTTATAGCCTTCATGGATGACCCTAATATTTTGATGTTTCCGTAATGATTCTAGCCAGGAATTCTAAACTCCGTGGAACTTTGGCAGGTTTGACATTGTAATAAGTGTAAGATGTAAATTACAATAATCTAGCTAACTATTAAAGCACTAATGTCTTATTTCAGGCAGTTTGGCAATACAATTTTCAATATATTGAAAAACCTGGGACAACTTGGGAGAATGAGAGACAATTCAAAATCCAGCCTGTTTGCAAGTTGCACATTTATTGCATACATGAATATATATGGTATAATTTTTATAACAAGTAATAGCCTGTGCTTTAACACTTTAACAACGAGTGTACTAAAGTTAATGGGAAACCAATGCAGCTCGTCGTCATAGTGTTAACTACTACAGGTAAAAGGAGGCATATGCACAATGGTCACTCATACAAAAATGGAGGGTGCGAGCTGTGGATCGGAGTAAGTATGGACTCTACGGAGAAACTACTTTCAACTGGAGGCAGTCTGAACCAGTAGGGGCAGACCTATGGGCAGCAGAGAAATGCATGGGGGAAATGTATCTTCGATGTGACCAGTTTGAATCAGTGGGATGGATAAGTTTACACTCCATTTACTAGTTCTACCCTGTCATATGATGCCAAACAATTAAAAGCAATATAATATATGGTATATACACAAGTAAACAGGTTCTGCTCAATTTACATGTATCATAAAATACACCATGCGAAGACAAATAATTATTATGAATACACTCGTATAAAGTAGATCTTTCTCAAATTTCCACTCGTAATATACTCGTAATGTGCTGCTCATAAAAAAGTAATTTCTGACAGTAGGTACTGAATATAGTAGTTTACAATGAAAAAGTGTTTACACTAGTGAAGCAATTTTCACATAATTCGTTAATGTTTGGATGAAACTTTTCCAATATACTTAAAACCCAATTAAACCTATCAATAATGCCACCTTTGGAAGTACAAAAACCCATATTACAAGACTGCAACCTAAAGCAGAACTTAATTTAGGAAAATATTCAATTCTCACAGCATTAAATCAGAATTTTCGTTATAATGATACGTGTCTTAAGAAGAGTCTAGTGTAGGCCCTACCAGCAAATCTAAATTCACAACCTTTGGTATCATGGACCGAGTCTCTGAGTAATGACTTCATTGCAGCTTGTTTTGATGCGCCATCGGTTGCATTATGCATTAGACGCTGATGACATAGAAGTTACTGCGGGTAATTACAATCACAATTACAAAGGCGGAAGACCAAATGTGTTATGAATCAGCTGTTTCAACCGGGAGGTAGCGCTAGAGTCTTCGAGCTGTACAAAGATACAAGAGTCTTGTAGATCGCTTTGAGCAACTCGTCTGCAGGGGAGATCACATTCCTAGAGGTTGAAGACTCATTCTGGATGCTGCTTACTGCTCACTCGAGTCGACGAAGATTCAGAGTAGTCATACTACAAGAAGCAAAAAAAATTATTCTGTTGCTGGCTTGCAAACACATCTAAATAAGTATGTATGCCTGCATGTATGTATTTACTTTTATACAATTTGATATCTGAGGCTCGAATTAAGTGAGATATTTGTCACGCCCTTATGGACTCCATGTAAGCTGAAGTTGTCATAAAATTGTAGTATATGTAATGCAAATACATTTTGGTGATAATAATGACCTGCGTGTTAAAAAATAAAGAACAGTTCAGCATGTTATACATTTATTCAATTTATAACTGAAAAACAAACTCTGCTACATTCCAAAGGATGCAGATTCAAGCAGTGGCGTAACGAAGGGGGGACAGACGGGGCAACCGCCCCCGGGCGCAGCACCAGGGGGCGCAAAATTAGCTTTCAGTGGTACACATTACTATGACAAGAACGATTAAATGTCAACAAGAAAATTAAAAGGGGGCAGTCATAAACCCTTGCCCCTGGGCGCTGAAACCCTCCGTTACGCTACTGGATTCAAGGCATAGGCTGTTAGAAAATCTCTAAAAATAGAATGTTAGCTAAAAATTAGCAGAGTTCACATTAGGTCAGTATTAAGAATATCTCATATCCATTAAATCATTGATCCGTAAGTTGACTGCTGACCATACGTAACTGTCTCATCGGTTCTGCTCCATCATACCTTAGGGATTTCAGCATTACAGTTTCCTCTGTCCCGTGTCGTGACACCCCATGGTCAGCATACTGCTTCAGCTCAGTCCAGAAGCTTTGCCTATATTGGATCCACCAGCTGGAATCGCCTTTCTCAAGAGCTATGGCTTGAGGTCCTCTGCTTGTCCCTTTCAATTTTGCAGGCACCTGAAGTCTGTATTATTATTTTTACAGTGATTTCACTAGTTCAGGTCAGGAGCACCAATGATGAGTTTATTCTTGAAGTAACGCTTTATAAATGTCAGGTTAGTTACATTTAGGCCTATCTGGAGCAAATTTATTCTTTGTAAAGCTGGAATTATACTCACAAAAGCGAGCTGCCTTCCAATGTTGCCCATGGTTATACCACCAGAGAAAAATATGCAAGGCAACCACGATCGGATGTAGAGGAAATCAGGTGCAGTGTACCTGAATCAGATTTTACAGTGAATTTGCCAATTACTCTTGCATGTATCATTATACTTTATTTTATTTGCTTATACAAACATTTATACATGCTATACACTATACCCACAAAATATTTGCAGTTACATATCCAAAACTTCCTGCCTACACCAGCATATTAAAGTGGTGTGAAGAAAATGTACCAAAGCAGTTGTTCAACTAGACATATCGTGCCAGCATTTCCCCTCAAACGGGTAGCTGGGAAGTTCCCACGAAAGTACTACATCATTATCCCTGTCTGATTAAATCACAGTGCAACAAGCCTGACATTACCATATCTCACCACACGTGCTACGACTTCTTACCTGTAGAATCCGTGGTAGACTAGAAGCTGCGTGACGATTGTGGCAACGATTGCAATACCAACTCCGAGGCCAAATCCACTGCGAGATCGATCGAACAGCCACCAGAGGCCGATTGACAAGGCCGTGAGCGTGAGGGAAAACTGCAGATTGTTAGAAAAATCGATTTTCTGGAGATAAAAGTTAAGGTCAAACAAGCTTGCAACAGGATTTTGTGTACATGTGATAGGTTCAATGTAGTGGTCATTAAAAATAAGTAAGTAAGTAAGTAAGTAAGTATATTCTTTATTCAACCAATTGCATATCCGCACTTTGGTGTACATACATTTATACGGAGTATAACATTCTTATTATAAACGATCTGCGTGAAAGATTGTCAGCTTGTGGAATAAAACGGTCATGTAATCTCAGGCGCAGGGTGTAGGGGAGCGGCTTTTACAACATAATACAACAACCAGTCATGATCAATACAACAACCAGTCATGATCAAAATCCTGCTGTGTCAAATAAAATTTATTTAAGGAAGGAAAACTGTCCAGTTGTTAAGTTGCTAAATTAAAGTCTGAAATTACATTTTGGAAAAGCTCTAGAAAACCCAGGTCAAGAGCATTTGAGAGTAGTATAGGTGATGACAGCACACATCCAACTAATCATTTGTACCTAGAGTGAAATTTATGTGAAATCTCATTTGATATACCATTCATTGTGGAGTCATTTAATCCATGCAGGATTGCAGGTTGCACTATAGTTAGATCATAATTATAAGTGCAATAAGGTCATTCTTAAGAAGGACCTTATTGCACTCTCAATAAGAATCTCTCAAAATGCTATACAAATGCAGCCGTCAATTTTGTGCTTCAGCTAGGAGACGCTTTGACCCCTCTTCATACCTGCCATAACCTGAATAAGGATACAGCACTGGCGTGATTGATGCCAACGAAAACAGCGACACATCGCATGACATTGGACCATTCCGGCTTTGAAAGAGGTGGTGCACCAAGTTGACGGTCGAAGTAAGGGTAAAGAAGCCCCATCACAGCTACAATCATCACATCAACAAATGTCAGACAAAAAAGAGTAGGCAATGTAGTGGTGCTTTAATGATTTTGTCTTTACATTACGTTACCTAGGAACTAAGTAAATATGTACTGTATGTGTGTTGAGCCTACGCCTACGCACCTATGTATGTTATATATATAATAGGCATATATTGGGCTAGATGGCGCTTTGGCGAGTTCAAACAAACTCCGTAGAGTGAAAACTCTCTTTACTGAAATGTCTCTCTGGTCTGACAATGCGAACTTGGCCTTACACCAACTACCTAATGGATCTCTGTCAGCCGGTATCAGGGCCCTCAGGGGGTCTTCGCTCTACCAGAGGGGAGGGTTTCCGGTGGTCCTGTTTACCCACATAGCAACTAAGCAAAACCATGCGTTCTTTGTGGTATGTCCTAGGGTCTGGAATGGCCTCCCTAGATCATGCACTGACACATTCTATGGTCATTTGAAAACTTACTTCTTTGTCCAAGCTGGAGTTGGGAGTACCTAAGTACTTACCTTGCAGGGCCGGCCTTAGGCACAGGCAAAGCAGGCAGTTGCCTAGGGCGCCACAATCTAGGGGGCGCCATTTTCACAAACAGTGTATTTTAACAGTTTTTCACTTTTAGCCATTTTTCAATGAAAATTATTATTTTCATTTGAATTCAAAACTTTTGCGTATGGAACTAATTTTAGAACAATAATTGGTTTCATTGCACCTTTTCAAGTATACCTAATTCAATTTTGACACCCCACAAATTTTACTTTAACCATTAAAATTCAATTATTCACGCGTGTCTGTACTCTGTAGTTTGTGTCTATAATAGACCTGACCATCCGTTTATCTGATGCCGACATAGGCCTAGGGCCTACATAGTGACAGCTTAGACTGAAAATGCCAGAAACTGAAGAGATATTATTGCAGTATAATATAATTTATTTAATCAATGTAGTGTTGACTGCTGAGCAGACATCGCAGTTGCATCAAGTAAGTTAATTAGGCTACAGGTCTGTAAAATTCTGTACATTGCATTTAATAAAAGTTTTCTTAATTATATCTAACTTATATCAATTTATAGATTTGATCTTATAAAATAAAAATAAAAATAAAAAAAATAAAAAAATTAGACAAAGCCCTGTGAAGCGACAGAAGTTATCGGGTGCTCTAAATTGTAAGAAAAAAACGACAGAGACGTTGTATCAAAAAGCAAAAAGGATGGCTTTTCAACTATTTCAACGAAACTGAAACTACTTTAGCTGTTAGTGTTAGTGCCCGGTCATCAGCTAGTAATTCGTTTGTAAAATGCTAGTATTGAGGGTATTTTCTTAAATTGCTTTCAGCTTTATAAAAATACCATTTTGATAAACTGAAATCTGTTGGTGAAAAACTACATGCAGAACAGATTCCTGATTACTAAAAGAAATAATTTTTTTAATAAATATTTTTTTCTGTAATTTGAATTTTTCGGAAGGCCTAATTCGAAGTCTTTTTGCTTGTTACCATCCCTCCAAATTCAAAATTATCCAGGGTTGAGTGTACTAAATAAAAAGTAATAAATAAATAAATAACTCAGTTGAGCGTAAATCTTTTGGCGGGTTCATCATTGAGTTGTGATGTGGGGTGGACCGTGGAGACGGGATCCGAGGGCGCCAAATTTATGCTTTGCCTGGGGCGCCATTTGGGCTAGGGCCGGCCCTGTTACCTTGAAGGGGCACTATATAAATTCTTCAATGAATGAATTAATATGTATGAAGCCCGCTTATCATAGACACTGTCTCCGGATTGGACGGGAGACTGACCTGGAGTTTGTTACTCCATCAGTTGATGCCTTGTGCACTACACAGGCACAATTTATAGCCAATCATTGTCTTACCTGCAGCAGTACCACAGGTGGGCGGCACCCACCAGGCCGAGGAGAACACATTATCGATGACGTCTGGAAACTGGGTCACCTGACGTTGTACCTGGAGTAAGTTGAGAACAAGTGAGAAGAGAACACCTATAATGAATAGAACTACGCCACGGAGGAGTAGACGTAGCACGGAGTGATATCGAGCTCCGACCGCTACAGACATGCCAACCTGGAACAGTACACAATAAAGCTAATATAGAGTTTAAATGAAAAAGGCAAATGATTATAATTATACATGTTCCAACCTCTTGATTTCTTCATCATCCCAGAAAGCTAAGTCATAGGAATTAGTTTATTCACAAATGCATTATTTACTAACTTTCATCCTATGCATTATGGACATTCACAAATCTACTACAGAACAAAATGGTTTTCAAGCACTTATGGAATAGAGACAAAGAATGGTCTAGGAGCTCATGTCACCCATTGTTGGGTCAATGATCTCGACAACTAATACGAAAAAGAAGGGCTGACTACCGCATATAGCTTCTACGCTGAAAGTTTTGGCAGGCGGGACAAACAAGTCACCTTCAGCACCAAATCGAAGAAATCTCGATTGATCTAATCGAATGACTTCTATAGCAATGTTCTAACAATGCACAAGCATCAACCGATAGTCCTTTTGGCAAACTTATAGTATCGTGGACTGAAGAATTATACGGTATCTTTGGGCATGCTGCATGGACGCCGTACGCTACCACGTTTTGTAATGACGACAGTAACCCTAACCCTGACCCTAACCGAAACTAACGACGCCAGTAAACTTACGCACTATAACCTTCAGCCCCCGATACTATGCCGTCCTTTCAAGTGAAATCGTAGCTAATAATCATAATCCGATGGAAAAGCACATTCGAAATCCAACTGGTCACAGAAATCACCGTGGGCTAGGACTGTGGGAAGAGATGGAGACCAGAAGTTTTTCGTTTTTACATACATTTACATAACACATTGTTTCGTTTCGAAAATAATAATAGCGATCATCTGTTGGGGAAAGGCGGCGACACATTTTACAGGAAGCGTAGAACTATCAGGTTTTCGTTTTAAAAGACGCTATTCAAGTCACACAAAAATTCCAGATAATGTTCTACCTGAAAACAGTAATCTGGATCAACTGGATTTTTAAACAGAATGCGATATTCTCACAATTTTACACTTTATCGTACAGCATGGGAACCGCACTTCCGAACATCACCCGACGGTCCCCACTCCTTTGGCTCGCCTGACTGGAACCAACCAATCGCGTAGCTCTAAACTGGGCTGGTATTTAAAAAAGCGCGTATGATTATCGAACTAACCAATAAAAATCGTTTAAAAATAGGTCATGTTTTGCTTTGGGAATGATCGAACGCGGGATTCGCTGTCCCTTCAATCAATAAATTTTACCTAAATAGATAAATAAATTTGTCTATCGTGCACTAGCTAATCCATCCTACGAATTCGCTAAAACCTTACCTCTTGCTATCTTTTCACAAGTCTTTCACTCAACACTGAAAGCACTGCTTGCACATCCTGAGTGGCCGAGTGGGTTGGTAGCCTGCTCGTCACGCCGGCGCCCCGGGTTCGCTTCCCGGTCGGGTCGGTTTATCAGAGATTAATTTCTCGGATCTTTACTGCGGGTGGCTCGGTCGCATTATAAACGTGGAGTAGCCTACAATGCAACCCACAATACAACACATCACAATACAACTGGGGCGCGGTGGTTTAGGGGTATGTTCGGTGCCTTAATTGCAGCTGGAGGGTTGCGGGTTCGAATCCACCTCAAAGTCGCCGCGTAGAGACTAGGGACCCTGGGCAAGTCCTTCACTCGCAATTGCTCATGCGCTTCGGCGTGAACTCCGATTCAGCGTTCGCGCAGTAGTCGGGAGCGCCTCTGAATGGGAAATCTGGTAGGGGCGCTATAACAAATGTTCAAATACAATACAATACAATACAATCCTATCATGATTTTTTTCGAGGTTCGTTCTTCACATCGACATTACGACATATATTGAGTGGACACAGCACAGCACAGCTAAAGTTGTACAGTGAAGTGAATATATGTCGATGGTTGGTATCGGAGTTCCCGATAGCGCATTGGATAACACACTGGCATAGAGAGCGAGAGGTACTGAGTTCTAGTCCCGTAGGGCGGGCGGACGTCCTTTGTAGGCTGCTATTAGCGCCGTGCACATGTAGGCCTATTGCAGGCTGTCGATCTGTTCTGTTAGTAGTTAAGATTTATGTCTTCTGTCATTTAATTGTGTTCTTGTTAATTGTTTAATTGTCATGACATGTAAATGTACAGCGCAGTGTGTTTGTCAGGCGCTTCAATAAAGAAAAGATTATTGTTATTATTATTATTATTATTATTATTATTATTATTATTATTATTATTATTATTATTATTATTATTATTATTATTATTATTATTATTATTAAGGGTTGCATTCAACCCCTGGTCTTTTTTAAGATCCCATAGTAAAGTCTACATTTCACACCCAAAATGCACATAAATCAACGTCTAACCCCCCAGTTATTTTTTACAATTCTCATACTGTTGGCATCTTCGGCATCTGACTTGATGTAGCACTCGCGCATATCTGGTGCCTTGCGATTGGATTTCATAACTTAGCGACACGTAGGCCTAGGGCCTATATCTTAAGTAACTTACTGTAGAAATTTTCTACAATCACAATAGGGCATAATTATATCTTCGTGAATAAGCAAACTCCACTAGAATTTACGGTGAACCGACTTTAAGAAAATAATTTGTAACGGTCATGATTATAAATGACAGAAAGTAAGGATGTCATTAATAGCTGCAGGCCACCCATAACAGCTACCCTAGGCTATGGTCGAGTCAGCCTTTTCATTCGCTAGGTGGCGTTTAAAAATGAGTGGTAGGACCGTAGGACGTGATCAACCTGCGTACTTGTCAGTTTGAAACATTAAACGAAGATTATTATTATTATCCGTGATAGTTTCATAGACATCATAATATTAAAATAATGTAAGATGTCTACGGATATTTCGCAACGATAGGTCACGTGGTAAGCATATATTTTTAGCGCTGCACTCGATTCCTATGACTCATCCTTTCTGTTTCTATATTTAGCAAATTACATGGTTCCTATATAAATAGTTCAGCGAGCGGTCTTTCGCAGATGGCGTGTATGACAACTGAGTGTTAACAACACAGAACAAGCTTAGTGGTTAGTGAGCTTTATTCAAACTTTTTCTTCCAGAAATCCAAGTAGCCTTTTAATTTAAATTGTGGTCATGGGCGTAGCCAGAAAAGAAAATGTCGGAGGGTTTTAAGTTTTCGGGGGTTCGATTGGAACTGGTCGAAAAAGTTCAGTTTTTGTATTTCGCATATAACTGAAGGGGTAATCCCGTAGTTTAGGTTGGTAAATTATTTTATATCATCAAATTAAAATGGAAGCTGGATTAAGCGAAAAAATTGTTTCACTAACTCGAAGTGGGATTGATGAAACCATTTCTGTCTTTAAATAGAAGTTGGATTGATCGAAATAATTTTTATCGTAAATAGAAGCTGGATTGATGATACTAAGCTTTCGATGCAATAGAAGCTGGAATGATGAAAATAATTGTTTCCGTAAGTAGAAGCTGGACACATGAGAATAGTTCTTTGCTTAAATAAAAGTTACATAGATGAAAAATATTTTTGTGTTAAATAGAAGTTGGCTAATTTTTTTCATGAAATGGAAGCTGGATTGATTAAAAAAATTCTCGATGAAATGGAAGCGGGATTGACGATAGTTATCATGGATATAGGTAGATTGCTTACTTACTAACGTGAAGTTCGGTATTGAAGATATTCAAATAATTTACCAACCTAAACTACGGGATTACCATAATATTGCATAGAAAAAATTTCGGCAATTTATTGGCGGGGGGGGTTGAACCCTTAAACTCCTCCTAAATACGCCCATGATTGTTGTGGAACCAAGGGTGATATTTTAAACTGAAAACTAGAAGGCTATTAACCAGTACATGTTAACTTGCTGTGGTTCTAACACAGATGGAACCACTTTAAACCCTTGTTATGTTATGTAACTTATGTTAATTTATCCTAGGCATGGAAGATAAATATATGACTTGACACCGCCAAAATCATACAATAATTATATGTGCTTGTTTGGTTAAACAGTTTACAGAATCGTACAATGGAGACCGTAAAAGTTGTAGTTGTCGGTGATGGAGCTGTCGGAAAAAGTGCCCTCCTTATTACTTACACAACCGACAGATTTCCAGGGGAATACATTCCGACTGTGTTTGACAATTTCGCCACTGACATCCAGTTCAACAATAAGACTGTTTCTATCGCGATGTTCGATACAGCTGGTCAGGTAAATGCAAGTTCAGTTAAGTAGCCTATGCACTATAAAGCCTGATAACTGACACCCTGGGCCTATGAACGATAGCATAGCACTATGGACGCTGTTGGTAAAGGCGACTGCCTAACTCTTCTCATGTGAATGCATAATACCTGAAACTCAACCAAAGGGGCACTATGATTATTTTAAGCAGACTTTTTGTATAGATGCGTAGTTTCATGGCTTAATGGTGTGCCATTATTGTCTGAGGCCTATGAAGGTACTGGGTTGCATGAGACCATTACTAAATCAATGAAGCATATAAAATATCAGTAGGTAAAGTTTTAGTTTGTCGGAATTGACAGAAATTAGTGCGCTGTCCTGTGAACTGAATGGCTGAACGATAGCATAGCACTATGGCCACTGTGGGTAAGGTGACTGCCTAACTGTTCTCATGTTCTCTTCTCCAGTAATGCAACGTCGGAGTAAACAGACTGAATCACTGGATGACGTTGTGTACCAAATGTAACTGCCCTGCAAGCCACTGATGATTAACTGAATTAGGTCAAAGATGAGTGATATGATGATACTATGACTAACATGCAGCCCGTGAGTATTCGAATTGTTGAGTACCACATTGAGGAGTCCATATACACCAGCAATATTTTACTACAATTTTCAAACCTCTGATATGTTGTCAAACATACAAACATACGACCATGGAATATATGTAAGCATATATGCATGTTTGTATACATATGCATTTATTTTACAGGAAGATTATGATCGCTTGAGACCTCTCTCTTACCCAGATACCGATGTCTTTCTCGTCTGCTTTTCCGTTGAAAGCCTATCCAGCCTACAAAATGTCAGAGAAAAATGGATTCCTGAGATCAGACACTACTGCCCAGACACTCCTGCCATTCTTGTTGGATGCAAAGCTGGTGGGAAAATTTGATTTTTTACATTGTATGCATATGTGCACATGTACATATGTATATGTTAAAAGTAAATTATGTGCATTGTGCACACATTACAAGACCCTTAATGTAGCATAGTTAGGTATTTCATACAAACAATAGCACATGTATTTATATACTTGCTGTATGTTATATATGTGTATGTGTGTGTAGGTATGGACGCATGTTTGTATGAATGCCTCTTTATATGTATTATTTAAATGTGGCTTTTCAATACACTAAATATATATATAGCTGTATGAATGTTGCCATTCCATTACAAGTGCATTATGCTATCTTCTATTTTTAGATTGCCGAAATTCCAATCAAACGTGCATTCCTTTAGACCATATAAACCAAGAAGCCAAGAGTCTCAAACTGAAGTATGTCGAGACAAGTGCCCTGACAAAGTATCAACTGAATTACTGTTTTGAAGTTGCGGTAGGTGTACCCTCTCTGCTTCTTTTCAGTATGCGCTTGGAGACCACCTTGTTCAATTGTTGTTTGGTATTGTTAGGTCAGCAGTATGAGTTTCTATTGAAATGAGACTATAAAAATTTGCATCTGTATCTGCCTACTTATCGGTATTCTCCGCATTTAAGAAAAGTTGATTCTATTACTTATGTGCACTCTCCTTAGAGCTTGAAAAAGATTCACCATGTTTACTTAAGGGTATTCCCTAGGTAAGTATAATTACATAGGTCTTAAAAAAGGACTTATACCATGCTCATAGTAAGGGTATTCTCCTAGATCTTGACGAAGAGAAGAAGAGCAGTCCAACAAGCTAGCCCTGAGGCAGCCAGGGAATGTAGTGTTAGCAACTTAATTTCTTAGCCTCGGCATATGAGGGCGGGTAGCCAATCCCTCGCTGCTCCATCTTCCCACCGACAGCGCATGGTCAGTGTGCTCATTTTAGCTGAGTTGGGTGGGGTGCAGGTGAGTCAGAAATCTTGAACCAAATTTTTGCCCTTGCAGGAATTTGAACCCCAGACCTCTCATTGGACAATCCAGCACGCTAACTACTACACTATCAAGCGCCCACCCTCTTGACAATAGAATCATTATAATTAAGTTTATTCACCTCAGATCTTGAAAAAGGATTCACCATACCTACTTTTCTGAAAATGGGACTGATGAGCAGCAATTACTGTTTGAAAATCTGGCCAAAAAATTGTTTTTGTAATTCTAATTGTAATCTGACATTTACGAAGTATCACTTCACGACTAAACTCATCAGTGACGTTCAAGCCGTTGATGGCATGAGCACCACTGATGTGCGATTCTTCTGATCGTAAAATGATTTTATAACCCTTCAAAGTATACTTGTGCAGAAATATGATGCCCTTCAGAATTGCTTTTGTAACATAATAATAATGTTTCACTGCTTTACATACTGTTATTTTGTTATGTACATGTACCTCTTTTTCAAGTCAAGTCAAGTCCAAAATATACTTGACTTGACTTGACTCTTTTTTCAATGCAGACAGCGCAGGAAAAATTTGCAATCTACCCAACCCATGCCTTTTACATCTGTTAGATAGTCATGCATGCTTCTGCACTCTTGAAAGTGCAGTAAGTATGTTGCTATATAAATATATATGCATGTTGCAGTAAGTAGCTATATAAATATATATGCATGTTGAAGTAAGTTGCTATATAAAGATATATATAGACATGTTGCTGTATAAATATATATAATATTATGTTGCTGTATAAATATATATAGATTTTGCAGTACATTGCTTCACATTACATTCCTTTTATTTTTGTTGTTGTAGCTGAGTTGTTGTTTTGATGAACACCAGAAATTGATTAGATTTTCATCAAAGAAATATAAGAAGAAGAAGAAGCCAGAGCCTGTTGCACCTGTCATGCCGCCTGCAGGTTTGCTAATCTAATCCAGAAACCTCTGTATGTCGCTATTCACAAGACGTTAATCGATGGTTGCTTGTAAGTAAACCTGGGATTATGAAGTCATAATCCTTTGGATGATATTTGTTGTGATCTAACCCTAACCCTCTATGACATGACATAGAACAATCATTTACTAACCAATAGACCTATCTTTTCTCATGTTGCACCTGTTTAGATAATTACATGGCAATATGTGCAGCACTTTTGATGGTCTCCCAAAGTTTGCCAATATATCTGCCTGCATTTGGCACTCCCTACACTGACTTCTTGTGCCCCAGTGCAACCAGTTCAAAATTTTAACTGTTATGTGTAGCTGTCTTTTAGGAGAAGCTTAGGACCTTTTGCACCTAGGTCTCTTCACTCCCTAGTCACTCCACTCTTTGCCCGGCCGCCAAGGGGAACTGGTTGCCTCCTACATGTGCAGGGCAGGGCCACTGTTCAGTCTAGAAACTGAACTGTGTTTATTTTGGCCCTCTAGTTGAAATTGCCTTTCACAGGAGCTGCAACTTGAACTCCTCAGTCTTTCTCTTCCTCTGTTTCAGAAAGCCTGAAGTCCGTTTTATTTGTTAGCACTAGCTGACTTGGGCCGAGAGCACCTATGAATAGTTGAGTAGCACTTTTATAAATGCTCGTTTAAAATTATAATTACTTTTGTGTAGCCCTGAAATGGTGCTATATAGATATGCAGTTGCATACATTGTTACAGATGTGGCATAATTATGTGCCCACAAGGTTCACAATTGCTAGCTTTTCAGTAATCCAGTGGACAGAGTGGAGGCCAAAATCTGAATTTTCTCTGTAACGTAATGTAAAATAAGTAATTCCTAGGTGATGTCCATAGATAATGTCCAGTTCTGCAGAGAAGGTTCCAGCTCAGAGCTTGATAATGTACAAAATCACACAGTTTTAGTTACAGAAAGAGAAAAGTGATCTAATGCTGCAGCATAAGAGTAACTAGTATAAGTTGCGTACTTGTCAGCTTATTTTTAATAAACGAAACTTGATTGAATTTGATTGATTGTGTTGCTAGGCTTGGCACCAGTCATTGAAATTATAACATCGACATTTGATGAACAATGGAAGGAAATGGTCGACTGTCCAAAATATGCTGATGTCGTATTCGTAGCGGCCACTGGACATCGTTTCATGGCGCATAAGATCATCCTCTGCTGCTCATCAGAGACTTTCTGCAACCTTTTCCTGGGCAACGTTAGTGAAGAGGTGAGTACCATAACGTTTTATACAAATGCTTATACATACATACAAACAGTCATACATTCAGTGATTACAATCAAGATCCTTTACCTGCATAGGTCCCTCTCTATGGAATGGACTTCTCCTTCTGTACGCTCTACCATCCTCTGTGGTGGCATCTCTGCCTCTTTCTCTCACCTTGAAACTTCCTTTTCTCTTGGGGGTACCTCGCACTGGGAGTGCTTCTGAAAGGCTTCTGCTGTGAGAAGCACTTTATAAGTGATCAAATACAATACATTGCAATATTCATATTGAAATTGGTTAAGGTAATCATGGAAGGTGATGTGAACCATGTAACTGCTGAAGTTACCTGGTTCAGTTTGGAAATGGTAAATGGTAAAGTTTGAAATGCTGCATGTTCTTGTTTCAGTAAGTAGATTTCTAGTCAGCTTTGATGGCTTTCTCTGATAAGAAAATAGAAAAATTGACTAATTAATTAGCTATTAGTTTGATCTCATCTGATCTAATATTGACTTATTTTGTATGACCATATAAACCAAGAAGCCAAGAGTCTCAAACTGAAGTATGTCGAGACAAGTGCCCTGACAAAGTATCAACTGAATTACTGTTTTGAAGTTGCGGTAGGTGTACCCTCTCTGCTTCTTTTCAGTATGCGCTTGGAGACCACCTTGTTCAATTGTTGTTTGGTATTGTTAGGTCAGCAGTATGAGTTTCTATTGAAATGAGACTATAAAAATTTGCATCTGTATCTGCCTACTTATCGGTATTCTCCGCATTTAAGAAAAGTTGATTCTATTACTTATGTGCACTCTCCTTAGAGCTTGAAAAAGATTCACCATGTTTACTTAAGGGTATTCCCTAGGTAAGTATAATTACATAGGTCTTAAAAAGGACTTGTACTATGCTCATAGTAAGGGTATTCTCCTAGATCTTGACGAAGAGAAGAAGAGCAGTCCAACAAGCTAGCCCTGAGGCAGCCAGGGAATGTAGTGTTAGCAACTTAATTTCTTAGCCTCGGCATATGAGGGCGGGTAGCCAATCCCTCGCTGCTCCATCTTCCCACCGACAGCGCATGGTCAGTGTGCTCATTTTAGCTGAGTTGGGTGGGGTGCAGGTGAGTCAGAAATCTTGAACCAAATTTTTGCCCTTGCAGGAATTTGAACCCCAGACCTCTCATTGGACAATCCAGCACGCTAACTACTACACTATCAAGCGCCCACCCTCTTGACAATAGAATCATTATAATTAAGTTTATTCACCTCAGATCTTGAAAAAGGATTCACCATACCTACTTTTCTGAAAATGGGACTGATGAGCAGCAATTACTGTTTGAAAATCTGGCCAAAAAATTGTTTTTGTAATTCTAATTGTAATCTGACATTTACGAAGTATCACTTCACGACTAAACTCATCAGTGACGTTCAAGCCGTTGATGGCATGAGCACCACTGATGTGCGATTCTTCTGATCGTAAAATGATTTTATAACCCTTCAAAGTATACTTGTGCAGAAATATGATAGCCCTTCAGAATTGCTTTGGTAACATAATAATAATGTTTCACTGCTTTACATACTGTTATTTTGTTATGTACATGTACCTCTTTTTCAAGTCAAGTCAAGTCCAAAATATACTTGACTTGACTTGACTCTTTTTTCAATGCAGACAGCGCAGGAAAAATTTGCAATCTACCCAACCCATGCCTTTTACATCTGTTAGATAGTCATGCATGCTTCTGCACTCTTGAAAGTGCAGTAAGTATGTTGCTATATAAATATATATGCATGTTGCAGTAAGTAGCTATATAAATATATATGCATGTTGAAGTAAGTTGCTATATAAAGATATATATAGACATGTTGCTGTATAAATATATATAATATTATGTTGCTGTATAAATATATATAGATTTTGCAGTACATTGCTTCACATTACATTCCTTTTATTTTTGTTGTTGTAGCTGAGTTGTTGTTTTGATGAACACCAGAAATTGATTAGATTTTCATCAAAGAAATATAAGAAGAAGAAGAAGCCAGAGCCTGTTGCACCTGTCATGCCGCCTGCAGGTTTGCTAATCTAATCCAGAAACCTCTGTATGTCGCTATTCACAAGACGTTAATCGATGGTTGCTTGTAAGTAAACCTGGGATTATGAAGTCATAATCCTTTGGATGATATTTGTTGTGATCTAACCCTAACCCTCTATGACATGACATAGAACAATCATTTACTAACCAATAGACCTATCTTTTCTCATGTTGCACCTGTTTAGATAATTACATGGCAATATGTGCAGCACTTTTGATGGTCTCCCAAAGTTTGCCAATATATCTGCCTGCATTTGGCACTCCCTACACTGACTTCTTGTGCCCCAGTGCAACCAGTTCAAAATTTTAACTGTTATGTGTAGCTGTCTTTTAGGAGAAGCTTAGGACCTTTTGCACCTAGGTCTCTTCACTCCCTAGTCACTCCACTCTTACAGAAAGAGAAAAGTGAGTAGTGACCTAATGCTGCAGCATAAGAGTAACTTGTTTAAGTTGTGTACTTGTTAGCTTATTTTTAATAAACAAAAATTGATTGATTTTATTGATTCTGTTGCTAGGCTTGGCACCAGTCATTGAAATTATAACATCGACATTTGGTGAACAATGGAAGGAAATGGTCGACAGTCCAAAATACGCTGACGTCGTCTTTGTAGCGGCCACGGGACATCGTTTCATGGCACATAAGATCATTCTCTGCGGCACATCAGAGATTTTCTGCAACCTTTTCCTGGGCAACGTTAGTGAAGAGGTGAGTACCAGAAGGTTCTATATAAATGCTTTGATACATACGTGCAAACAGTCATACATTGCAATATTCGTATTGAAAACGGGTAAGGTAATCATGGAAGATGATGTGATCCGTGTAGCTTTGTAGCTGTTAGAGCAGAGATAATCCTCTGCTATCTCAACCCATTTTATAACTAACTGTCAGAGCTTAAACAATTTTTCTTATCTGTTACCTGTTACAAGTTGCTTCCTTTTCTCTTGACCTGTGGGAGTGCTTCTGAAAGGCTTCTGCTTGAGAAGCACTTTATAAGTGAATAAACATTGCAAACTGATATTGATTGATTAAGAATTGATTGATTGATTGATTGATTACCTGCTGAGGTGAACGTTGAAATGCTGCATGTTCTTGTTTCAGTAAGTAGATTTCTAGTCAGCTTTGATGGCTTTCTCTGATAAGAAAATAGAAAAATTGACTAATTAATTAGCTATTAGTTTGATCTCATCTGATCTAATATTGACTTATTTTGTATAGTCATCTAGTGCACAAGGCTCCATGATATTGTTGTTATTAATAACTAATTAATTATTAATAGCTACGTGAAGTAGAAATGATCCCTCAGAATTCTAACTATTACTATTGTTAGTCTTTTAGTCCTAGGTTGCTATGATCCCTTGTGATTTCAAACAATATCAGCAAATTTAACAATTACATATAGAACAGCTATTATCATTATTGTGTTTCTTACTCACTGAGTTGATTCTGCCCATAACTTGGGTGTTGTCTTTAACTCTACTGTATCCCTCATGACTATGTCACTGGTATTTGTATTATGACTTACACATAACCTTTATATCCCTTTGTCTGCTAGGATTCTCTGGCGATGCATTGGTCGTTGAGTTACATGGAATTTAAAACTCGCTTCTCAGTCTCTTTCTTGGGGACTGATCTTCTGGATGTTGACCTGAATGTGGCATGGCTTTGGTGCAGAACAGCTATTATCATTATTGTTTTTCTTACTCACTGAGTTGATTTACACCTAACCATTCATATCCCTTGGCTCTATTGAAGTAACTTACTAACAATTATATTGGTGTTGTTAATAATATTCTGAGGATGTTGTTAGTATTGTTGCTTTACCTTGGTTACTTTGTATTTATTTACCTTTTATTTTGTTCTATTTAGAGCCAATCGACAGTTATCAACAATGACGTCTCTAAACAATTTCGAGAGCAGATCTGTGCCGGTCAATTTCCTGCATTTGCAAAGATTCACGACGAAGAAGTATCAGAGGATGGAGACCTTACAACTTCCCAGACTGTGATTGACCTGAGTGCTGACGTTCCTGCTGCTGCGTTTGCTAATGTTCTACAGTTCCTTTATTCAGGTTACTTGTTGCATTCTTAGTCCGACTTTAATATGCTGTAGTTGCAAATGTTGGCATTGTTGTACCACTTTGTATGAATTGGATGAAGGCAAGTGAGATTGTAGAATGGTCAGGAAAAGCAAGTTAAGGAATGATTGTGCCATATGAAGTGCTGGTGTTAAAGATTAGAGAATTTGACCTTTATTCTTGACCTCTTACTTGCTGACCTTAATCCCTGACCTCTTCTTATAGGCCTTCCAAGCATCAACACGAAATCAAGTCCAGAGGAGATTGGAGATGTCCAGAAGCTGGCACGAATATTCCAACTTCCATACCTCGAAACGGTCTGCACGAACCTCCAAATCAACGAGGACTTCCTCAATCCGAGCATTGGCACTTTCCTCAATGACGAAACGGGAAAGAGACTCAAAGACCTCTTCCTCAACAAGGATCGACTTGCTGATGTAGTCTTCATTGTTGAGGGTAAGTGGTGGATAATGGTGTGTTGTGCATAGGGTGTGACATGGTTGTCAACATGCAGCACGATAGTCTGTTGAGTGGAACAGTGGTCCACTGCACAGAATGATTGTCTACTGTGCCATTATTGTTTGGCGGGATGATGCAATGTGCGGCAAGATAGTGATTTGTGTGGCTCAGTGCCGTGGTCTGTTTGGTAATGCTCTGGGTCCATTGTCCAATGGTTGCAGGCTTGAAGCTGCTCAGCTGACTCTGTGTAAGGATGAGGCAACTTAGAAGCACTGAATCCCAAAGTGATACTACAAAATGTTCTTTAGTTGTGTTTATTAAGGGATTTTGAACTAGGTGTAATTTGGTTAGCTCGGAAGCAGATGATCATGGAATAGTACTTGTTATTGGAAATTATCCAGTTATTTTCAAATATTTTATTACCGTAACTATCTTAGTAAGTAAGTAATCTTTGAGTGCAGGACAAATGCCCACACTATATAGCAACGATACATGCTGTAAAAGAAGCAGCTAACAATGATTTATATACATCTAGGCCTAAAGTTGGAATGTAAACTAATGGAACTGACATTGGAGCAATTATGAGGACCAGTGTTGTCACAATTTATTCACACAGTGAGCAGGTGATGAAGGCTTTTATGCAACAGTTTATAGAAGTATGGTAATTCAAACGTGTGTGCCCTGTTTCATAAATTGAATTTATGGGAGTGCTATGCAGGAATTAACTGGTTAAGACACTGATGGGGTGACTGGATGCCTTCAGTTCAGATTTCTAAACAATCTTTCCCAGCGCTATATTGTCTACACTCGAAAGGCCAAACCAGTCACAACCTGATGCAGAACGAATCAATCCCTCCAACCAAATCCGTTTAACACCTATTGAAGCCTATTAAAACCTATTACAGTTTTAGTCTAAAACCTCGTATAATAAAAATATTCAGTAATTGTTTTATTGGTGCTTAGGAAGGAAGATCTATGCACACCGTGTGGTTCTGTCTGCAAGATGTGATGTTATGAAGATCATGTTCTCATCGGGTTTTCGCGAGGATAATTTATTCGAGGTAGAATTCTATAAGGCACTGTTTTGAAATATGTCTTTTATAGGCATTGTTTGGATATGTGACAGAATCTGTCTTGTTCAGCATAATCCCACTGCAGTAAACATTTGGGCTTCATCTGTTATCTGTATCCTTCAAACAAAGTAGACTTTGCCTAAAGCCTTAGACTTACCATAACTTAGCTTATATTAGCTAAGGTTATCTTACCCAACCTTTCATTGCATTACATCATCCTTTTCCTTAACTTACCTAACCTCACGTAATTCAATGTTACCTAATGTACCCTACTTTGCCTTGCTTTACATTACCTTACGGTTTTGTCTGGACTTCTTCAATGGATTAAGATTTTTTACTACAGTTTCACTTAACACGTGGGCATATTTAGGGGTGGTTTTACGGGTTCAACCCAGTTACCCCACCAAATAAATAATTGCAGAAAAAACGCTTCACTTTTCCCTTACTCTGCAACCATGTCCAATGGAAACCCCCAAAATGGTAACCCTTCCCAAAATTGTTTCCTGGCTACGCCCTTGATTTAAAGCAAATATCGATCAGTGCCTTGTGTATTGTGGTAATACATGTAGCATGGTAGAGGTCATTCGCTTAGATTAGTGAAGGTCGCTGATTCTGTTGTAGATGTCCTTGCCTGATGTTCCTTTGGAACCGTTCCTTGCTTTCCTTGAATACATCTACTCAGATCATGCACCAATCGAAGATGGTGACTCTGTGTATATCTTGGCCATTGCCAACCAGTATTTCGTCAAACGCCTTGTTAACCTTTGTGAACTCTACATAACAAAGGAAGTTGATCGATCAGTGGTCAAGAATATCCAGAAGTCCAGCATAGATGTCATTGGCTTGCTACTTTCATCACAGGTATATGCAGATTTGTGTCAAGGTTTTTTAAGGTCAAAGATGTGCAATATAAATGTTCAAAACATACATGCAGATGTACATAGATACAAATATACATACATACCGGCACCTACATATATGGCGCTATATAAATCTTTAGATACAATACAATACAATACATAAATACATACAGCTGAGCAGATTTTGTGACAGGTGTTCCAAGTTTTTTACAGTTGTGCTGATTTCTCTACATTTAGTTGGCTACATCACTGGTAAACTGATGTTGCCAGTTATGATGAGATAGGCATCTTGTTTTATTCAGTAGCCCAGTCATCAAGGTTCCATTCTGCCGTGTGCTGACTCTAGTCAAGTTTATTCGCGCATGTTTGTCATGTTCCTCAGACGAGACTTGCTGACCTTGTCTGCTCAATAACTGCAATATATAAAAAATCAAATGAAAAGTTTTGCATTTTCTTTGCAGTCGCATAATGCTGAACAGCTTGAAAAGTGGTGTTTACATTTCATTTCATCGAACTACCTGGCATTTACTGAACGGGCGGAGTTTCCCAATCTGAAAGGAGACAACCTCCACTACGTCGAAGAGCATCGCTGGCCTCCAGTCTCCTACCTGGAAGAGGTGGAAAAGTACAAGGCAGAAATGCAGAAGTTTAACCCCAAGTCATGTTCCGTGATGTGACAAGCAGGGATCGACATGGAAGCGAAATGGGTTGCAAACTTCCTAGCTTTCTGAATGACCTTGGATCTCATGAAAGCTCATAACTTCTACTGTTATAATGCTGCAGCATCGAATGGGGGCTGCTACAACCGGGTATAATTTGTAGAGGAATGGGGAAAATTCCCATTCCCAAAATAGTTTTAGACTAACTGCCACCAAAGGTGCATATTTCTAGTCATAAGTCTTTCCCACACTGGTTTGGACATGTCCCATTGACGACAAATTTTCTGTATACTTTTCTCTTCTGTCCATTGGTCATTTCCACTGGTTCAGACTACCTCCCATTGAATATGTATTTGTCCATAAATCTTTTAATCATGTCAAATGGACATTCTGTGCTTGTTCAGACTATGTACAGTTAAATATTTATGGTTTGAGAGTTTTATAGAGTTGTTTACATGTTTATGTTCGTTATGTGCTGTGATATTGCCTGAGTTGTAAATCAAAGAATTTGTGCAGCACCACTATAATATGTTCGACCTTTCCTAAGTTCAGGGGCTGCACTTGATAATGAATAAACATGTAAGCATTTCAGCATACAATTTCTCTAGCAGTTTTTTTTATATTACACAACACTGGTAAGAAATGTTTACAAGCAGTGACAGCAGTGTGACGTTTCGGTGTTATGTTCTTAGCATGTTGATTTTGAGTGGATAAGCAGATGTTTGTATGTACGCTGCTACATCTTCATACTGCCACCGTTTGAAGCCATCTTCAAAACAGCCTAAAACTCTGAAACCATCTTGTATTATTGCAATTGTCTTGCATCAAGAGCACTGAACAGTTTCCTTGAATTGGCACACTATATTTTTTACCAGTCTGTTTACATTTACATTACTCTGCTGTTGACGATTTGATGTGCAATTAATGAGTGCCTTGTTCATGTTTTAAATCATACATGCATTTCTGTGCAATGGGCTTATGTGTTGAGCATCAGATGATCAGAGCATAAGTAGGAATCTGCACGAGCTGCGAGATCACTTTAGAAAGAAGTGTGTATATTATTAAATGTATCATTAAAAAAATGGAAATTTGCAGCATGGTGGTACTGTTTCATTTAAAATGCACATAATTATATACATTTATACACATAGATATACATCTTTATATAAAATACTGTCTGTCTGTCTGTATCTCTCTCTGTCTGTCTCTGTGTCTGTCTGTCTGTCTGTCTGTCTGTCTGTCTCTGTCTCTGTATGTCTCTGTATGTATGTATGTCTGTCTGTCTGTCTGTCTGTCTCTCTCTCTCTCTCTTGTGCAGTCATTGAAAACTCCAGAGAGTCCAGCACTGTTCAGGTGCGAAGAACAGCAAAATGTAACGTATCTGTCTATACTCTATAGCATGCTATGGCCTGGCTGTTAGCTTTAGACTGTCGAGCAACGACACTAAAGCTGCCTCAATAATAAGCCCCTATACTTACATTTGTGAGACCGTTGCAGAGCCAGCTGGAAAGTTTCGATGCCTCTAGTGTAATATACCTTGTGATCTGTTAGACAGTTTCAAACAGAACAGGTAATTCAGAGAGGATGAAAAACGACCAAGACATTGTACTGATTTTAGGACATCTGTAAAAAAACTAGAGAAAAACGTGGCCATTGTCTTCTAAACGAATCAGTTGTGCGACGCTGACATCCCAATGCAACCACAAATGCAAAGAATATAGCGCCGAAAACGTAGTAACCCCTAAGTAAAAACAAACAATAATTCCGAATCGCAACCTCATCAATAGTGAGATCCAGCATGCCAGAAATTATCGAACACATTCTGCATCTATAGACAAATTAATCACAGAAAAAACTACCCTAACAATAATGTGCTATATGTGCGTGCATACTACTCAGAATGTAAAGTTTTTCTTATATTACTTTCGCTAATTGCAGAAATTCACACGAGACTGAGAGTTGAGAGATGCCCTTAACCCATTAGTGCCCAAATTGTCCCCCAGTGGCCAATCTTTATGATACTTGGGAATATAACAAATGATGCTAGGGTAAGGTCCTTGGAACTTGTATTTATGTGATTCCGCGATCAGCCGCTAGATGGCATGCTGTTCCCATTTGGGAACATTGGGCACATATGGAGTCTGTTCCCATTTGGGAACACCATGCAAATTTATTGCAGATAATCTGTTAAATTTGCGGTTTTCAGTTACTACACTAGTTTAACTTCATGCACAGCACAAGCTCACTTTGCTAGAGCAATACAGCTACACATCAATGTTGAAGTAACTAGTTTTCAGAAGTTATAAAGCAGTACTAACGATAACATTGCCATTCCTAACAATCTATTTCTGCGACTAAACACAGTTATCATGATACACATAAGCATATTCCAGGTATTTCTCTACAATGCCTTCCAGGAGACTGGCAGTATTCTGTCTTAAATGCGATGATATGACACTACTGCTCGTAGTGTAGATGAAGCGGAACCATGCACTTTGCACATTACAGCCATGTATTCTTCTTACAAAATCGTGTTTTTCTTTCACTCTGAACCCAGATGATGATCGACTCAAACGTAGCCTTGTATTCTTCTTACACAATCGACGTCATCCCTGTCTTGCACTTGGAACGCAGATGATGATCGACTCCATCGTAGCGAATGCCACTGACTGAGCTGTTGGAGGCTTGTCCAATCGTTGTATGGTATCGTTCCGAATTTGCCGACGTAACTCCAGGTGATCAGATAATCCAACGTGCAGACTCCAGGTAGCAACAAGAGTCGAAGGCATTAGGGCATCTTCATCCACACACTCTTCAGTGGACTATCTCTGGTGGGCAGGGTCCGATTTGCCGGGGGGTCGGGGGGGTTGGACCCCCTTGCTTCTTCTTATTGACCCCCTTGCTTCTAGCCTTAGGCCGACCCCCGGGGGGTCGGCTTGACCCCCTCAAATTCATTACCCACAGTCCTACACCAAATGACTCCATTATGACCACTCGGCCTGACCCAGCTTCTACCTCCCTCTCTACTAGTCGCTCTGAAAGCCCAGCTGGCTAGGCACCGATATATATATATATATATATATATATATATATAAAATGGTCACCTCTGTCTTTAGTAAGCTAGTACTGTTTGTTCTCTCCACTCGACCACTCTCCTCCTTTTCCTCTGTCTCTCTGTCTTGCAGTTTGATATATGTGTGTCACATCAAAGCACCATCTGCTTTTGGATTAGGGGCCTAAGGAAGAAGAAAGTTGTTGTCTTTCAACAAGATTTGTATACACCCTTACAGTTTTCAGGCCCAATGGATCAGGTTTCCATGCTGTAGACTATGCTTCAGGCGAGGACCCCCATCCACGCTTCAAGCCTCCCATGGCTCTAGGAGTCTAGGTAGACGCCTTGCTGACCTTTACCCTTTCCTGAGGCCAGGACAGGGGTGCTGAGAGCCTGAGACCGCTGAGTCATAAGTCGTGGAATATCAGTGTGTACGTTGGGTATTCGAAATTCCAGTTTTATGTGTATTTGTTGTTTATAAAACTGTCTGCGCATCGCTTTACTTTATCGAAAATCAAGCGACACAAACTGAACGGAGCTAGGTTTAAGAAATTGTCAGAAAAACGAGGAGCAGCTGCAACAAGTTATAATTATGGAGTTAGCTATTTTGAAGCGCACTGATTCCTATTTAATTTAACTTGAACAAGACATTAGATCCAATCATGCCACAGCAGTTTCATCAGCCAGAGTGAAGTAGCGCTCCTGTTAATTTTGTGAAGTTCTCAAAGACTGCAGATATATCATGGATAGAAAAGTTTTGAGTCTGGTAAGAGCCACATATTCATATAATTGAATAATGTTCAATATAGCGTTTGACTAGCTGTGTATCGCTAAAATTCGAAATTTCTATTGGGCCGTTTGCCGTTATTCGCCCTGGGCGCCAAAATACCTAGCCACGCCACTGATTAAATCACTTGCATTGTAACTGTCTCATACAAGTGACAATTACTCCCTCCCTAATCCAGTGCTTCCCAACCTGAGTGTCGCGGAAGCAAAGGGCCCCGTGCACCTGCTCAAGTTTGGATGTCAGAAAGGTAGAACCATAACATTTGTGCAGCTTTTTATGTGAAAAAGTTGTAAAATTTATCACAACTAACATAGGTTTGCTTATAATTATTTTTTTACACGGAAAGTAGTGTGGAAATAGTCGCAACCCGCATGTTTAATAGAAGAAAAGTTTCATATCAGTAAAATAAAGAACTAACTTGAAGAAAAATATTGAAATTAAGGTCAAAGGTGCCGCTGATCTGCCGTTAGTAGGCTAAGGGTGCCATGCATGCTCTGAAAAAGACTGGGAATCGCTGCCATAATTAATCTATCAGTAGGCTACTTTATAAAATATATCTCACTCTTGCTGTTACTTTGGCCACTGCAGTACGGCGCCCTATTAGGCCTATATGGCGCCCCGTTCGGGCCATCTGGTAACTGTACTGCAGAAAGAACTTTAAGCAGATTGAAAATAATAAAAAAATACTTGCGATCCAACATTAGGCCTACAAATGAACGCCAATTTCAAACAGTATTTTATAGGATATATAGTATATACTATGGTCTACTGTACTAACTATAGCACATAATGTCGTTATTTCAAATATATACTATCATTTTAATTAGCCTACCATTTTTACTCTGGAACGTGGTGTCCCTCAAAAAACAATTACCCTTGCCCCCACATAGGCAATCCTGGATCCGCCACTGTTCCCGACCCCCCTGCTTCTTTTTTGACAAATCGGACCCTGCTGGTGGCATAACTATTTCAACATCTCTCTCAATAGCAGGCACTGCATCTGAAACCTATGCTAGGTGAACAAGCTGCTCAGGGTTATCTTCATCAGACTCTATATATAATTTCGTTTATTGAAAATAGAAAGTTGACAGACCGCAACTTCTCACATAGAAGAAAAAAAAAGGGAAAATAGCTATAATTATTAGTGTTATCGTCAGATGTCAGTACGGCAGTGAACCGATGGATTGGATTGAGTTACGAACAGTTCTATCTCTTTGATATTGACTTAAAGAGCACACGGGGATGAAGCTACGATCGTCTTTATTTGGCAATTCAAAGTCATGAGGTCTTTGGCGCAGTGCATAGCTACGTCGGACTGTCGGTGGAAAAAGGCTACGCAGAACATGACTTGAGTTCCATATGACTGCCTGAAAAAGCTGATTGTCTGCCTTTTCCATCATACAGACTACATCAGGCTGCTGAGGCGGGAGGTAGCCCATTCGCTTGACTCGTTGTAAAAACCTTTGTAGACTGTTTCGTTCGCTGGCTGAGGTGTACCCCCACCAGGCCGGTGAGGCATACAGAAGGCGTGCAATTGTGGTAGCCCGTGTGACCTCGTGAAGCGCCGCTGATGGACTCTATAATAATGGCGATTGCCTCAGACAAGGAGAACTTTCCTTATCCCTGAAAAGGGTATTATATATAAGGTGTTATTGCTGTGTAAACTAAAAATTATAATTTATCTCATTTTCTTTTATAAATATGGACAGTAGTAATGCACACGATGCAGAGTTTTCAATAACTCAATGAATTTCTTCATCATGTTCCCAAATGGGAACAGACTACATTTGTGCCCAATGTTCCCATTTGGGAACATCAAAGATTTACTAAACATTTCTACCCCAATACATTTGATTTTTAAGTGCACATTTGGCATAACAGTAGCTACTTAATGTCTCACTTAAATCACATAAACACTTTTAAAATTTAAATTCTCTTATCTTATAGTCTAGGCTTGGAATCTCAAAATGACACTGTTAGAAGCAAATCATGTAACAATTTGCTACCGGGTGTTTCTAGACTAATTTGACCCTGCTGAAAACGAAAATGGCGGATAGCAACCTGGATTTTTAGCGGTTGCATGGAAAAACAAGATGGCGGCCAAAATGGTGGCCAATAGCTTCAAACTGCTATAAGTGAAGTATTGTATGTGATGGAAACATGATTTTAGAGTCTACATTAACATTTTCGGGGTCAAGGAATGCGACGGAACTAAAGACACATATGTAGCACCGCCAGAAAACCAAAATGGCGGTCAAAATGGCGGCCATTTTCTTCAAATGGCTTTAAGTGAAGTATTATATGTGATGGAAACATGATTTTAAAGTCTAAATTAACATTTTCGGGGACAAGGAATGCGATGGAACTAAATACATGTATGTAGCACTGCCAGGAAACCAAAATGGCGGACAAAATGGCGGCCAGTATCTTCAAATGGCTATAAGTGAAGTCATGTGTGTGATGGAAACATGAACTCAGAGTCTAATCTAACATTTTTGGGGTCAAGGAATGCAATGGAACTAAAGACACATATGTAACACTGCCAAGAAACAAAAAGCAAGATGGCGGCCAAGATGGCGACCAATATCTTCAAATGGCTATAAGTGACGTCATGTATGCAATGGAAACATAATGTTAGAGTCTAAATTAAAATTTTTGGGTCAAGAAATGCATTGGAACTAAAGACACATATGTAGCACTGCCAAGAAACAAAAATGACAGTTTAACCGCCATTATTTGTAGCCTTTGATTGCATTTTAACCATTTTATACATTACGTATGCAATATTCGTGTTTCATGACTTGACTATTTCAAGCATTGTTGCAGTCAATGCCATTGCGCATAAGTGTACATGGCAATTTCGCACATCGACAGCAGCAGCTTTCGGAGATAAACTTACCAACTTCGCATGATTTACAGTAGACAAACTCTAGACACAACTGTGGCACCGGACCAATTGTAGACCATAGTGGTACGGAAACACTTTCTTCATCCATACTCCATCCTGATGAGGCTGGTGTCGGAGCATCAATATGCAGAAGATAGGCATTTTCCAAAATGACAGTTTGGTAATGAGCACATTTGCTGCCCAATGGTGTCACTGCATGGTGGAAGAGAATCATTCTGTTTGGTTCTCCCCAAAATAATATCGTGCTGCATCGCATGTCCTGACGTTGTCATTTGTTTTATACAAGCTTATCACAAATTCGTCTACATTCGCTATAGCATTCCCTGACGGGGGAATGTTCCCCAATGTAGAAAGTAAGTGGGAACTTTCAAAGTATGTTTTCCATGTATTCTTTGTGCTGATCTCTGCTAAATAATCACATCACATCCAGTAATGGCATGAAAAGCCAATATATTTTTCGTTATTTGATCCTCCATACTTGGAGCAATTGTGTGAATTGGAATGAACTTCTGCTTTGCTGATGTTCCTGCCATCACCCACATCTCTTCACATTTAAAGCGTTGATAGTGATGCAGCAACAGCAGAATCACGACGGTATCCCTTGCACAAAAGACCACGGTTTTCAGGTTTGTCTGTGAAGCATGCACAATTGTCTGGTATCAGCTTCTTCGTGTGTTGCTGCCAAGTTAGACACATCAGACCCGGCAGTAGACAATTGTATTGTAATTGTATACTGTATTTGATGATTTATAAAGCGCTTATCATAGCATAAGCCTTTCAGAAGCGCTCCCAGTGCGAGGTACTCCGAGAGAAAAGGAAGGTTTCAAGGTGAGAGAAAGAGGTATAGACAATGCCTTATCTTCTTCCACGAAGCCACCAGCAACAACTCAACTACATCTATATCACCATATGTGGCTGTTGAAAGCTCAATAGATAGGAATGCAGCTAGATCAAGCTTGTTTTCAGGCAAAGCAAGAAAATTCAACCAATTTTTTGCAATAGAACACTTCCACACTCTATATAGCAACGGATTGGATGTAATGTCTTACAACATTTCCCTCTGGTTCCACTCTTTACTGACAATGCCCCGTGTCGATCAAAGACAATATCGACCCTCCTGTAACCAAAAGAAAGTTTCTTCACATGCATAACCACTGTATCTGCCAGGTCTCCAAATATCTTCGATTTCGGAGGTTTCCCTATTGCTTATACCATTGCTTGTCCATCAACAATTAAATGTGATGACTCTGTTAGAGAAATGCTGAGTGGACATGCTACTTTTTCAGTGAGTGTCTGCAAAAATGAGGACTTGTCACCCGCTCTCATTTTGCCTTTACCATCCACCAATGCCAATGATTTTGAAAGAAGTTCAGGGCACAATATTGTTGCAATATCCATGGCATGGGACGATCGGCTTCATATGCTGTGAAGAGTCGCTGCATGATATCACGATCTTCCTTTACAATTTTATCGGTGTTCCTTTTCTTGGTTGAAGAACACTTCTTGTACAAGTCGTGAAATGTATGAGTATTGCTCTTCTTCAAGGGATCATTAAATTGGCACAGTTCCAGTGTCATCGTCACGAAGTCTATCATTAACAGATTGTGTAACTTTGTCATGTGACTCATGTCCTTTTTTCTTTGCATTAAGAAGTGAATCGAGTATTGCTGATGCTGCAACGTATTTTGTTACTGTATTCTGTAGTGGTGTTCCTCACTAATAAAAATATTTACAATTGAAAAAAATGTTGTAGTCGAAATGTTACTTCAGACTCTAAAAGCACACTGGCCACCATTTTTTCCGCCATTTTTGTTTCCTGGTAACGCTACATACGTGTCTTTAGTTCCATTGCATTCCTTGACCACAAAAATGTTATATTAGACTCTAACATCATGTTTCCATTGCATACATGACTTCACATATAGCCATTTGAAGATATTGGTCGCCATCTTGGCTGCCATCTTGGTTTTTGTTTCTTGGCAGTGCTACATATGTGTCTTTAGTTCCAGTGCATTTCTTGACCCAAAAATTTTAATTTAGACTCTAACATTATGTTTCCATTGCATACATGACGTCACTTATAGCCATTTGAAGATATTGGTCGCCATCTTGGCCGCCATCTTGCTTTTTGTTTCTTGGCAGTGCTACATACATGTATTTAGTTCCATTGCATTCATTGACCCCAAAAATGTTAGATTAGACTCTGAGTTCATGTTTCCATCACACACATGACTTCTCTTATAGCCATTTGAAGATACTGGCCGCCATTTTGTCCGCCATTTTGGTTTCCTGGCAGTGCTACATACATGTATTTAGTTCCATCGCATTCCTTGTCCCCGAAAATGTTAATTTAGACTTTAAAATCATGTTTCCATCACATATAATACTTCACTTAAAGCCATTTGAAGAAAATGGCCGCCATTTTGACCGCCATTTTGGTTTTCTGGCGGTGCTACATATGTGTCTTTAGTTCCGTCGCATTCCTTGACCCCGAAAATGTTAATTTAGACTCTAAAATCATGTTTCCATCACATACAATACTTCACTTATAGCAGTTTGAAGCTATTGGCCACCATTTTGGCCGCCATCTTGTTTTCCCATGCAACCGCTAAAAATCCAGGTTGCTATCCGCCATTTTCGTTTTCAGCAGGGTCAAATTAGTCTAGAAACACCCGGTAGCAAATTGTTACATGATTTGCTTCTAACAGTGATTTCTAGAGCTCTTTTGAAATTCCAAGCCTAGACTATTATATGCAGACGAGAAACTGGAAGCAGCCGGTTTTGAAAAAACCCGAAACTTTAAAGATGGCTGCCGCCCACTAGAAATTTTTGCAAACTAAAGATTAGGCTAAAATATCGTAAATGGACTATTTAACAGTCAAAGGCTGCCCACGGTAACTAGATAACACGATACATTTATTTTATACTTAAATTCATCCGCGTGTTCCCAAATGGGATCATTGGGCGCTAATGGATTAAACAAGTTTCAGTCTTAATAGCGCTATATAAAGAAGCATTTAGCGGAATGAGCGTTTCTTGGGAGGGTTGAAATTGCAACCCGTGGTGCTCGTAGTTGTTTGGTAAAGCATACAATTTTTTAATTAAAAGTAAGAATTTTGTGCTTGAGGTAAAGAAATCTGTATAATAAATTATTCGCTATTTAATGTGCACTGTATCAAATTATTTCAGTTAGTTTATGTTGTTTTGCCAACCACTGTAAGCCTGAAATGGTTGTAAATAAGTAAGTTCACTTTGTAAATAGTTCGAAGAGATGGACGACGTGCCAAGACTTGAAGTAAGAAGTTATTTTTATAAACATCGACGACAGAAATTAAGCGAATATTGAGCGAACAGTTTTTAAATGTACATAGTGAAAATAACTTATGAACATACAATTTATAGAATGCATAGTCTAATCCAGAAATAGAGAAAACAATCCTTTAAACTTTCATGTTAGCCAAAATGCGGTTAGCAATTGGTCTTACAATAAAGAATATTCTATGGCACTGGCTACGGTACCGTCCGGACGGTACCGTTATTTCTTTTCTACGGTACCGTCCGCAAATAATCTATGGCCGATTGCACATATCTATGGCGTGAAAGCCTAACCATCAATAGCGCAGTAGTTAAGAGATGAACGAAACTAACCCTGACCCTAACCGACCCTCACGACGCCTAATTTGACACTAAACGACCACACGAATACTAACCTGGCCGGGTGCGGGCCGAATCCCCGAAACCCGAATCCCCGAAAGTCATTTCCGCCGGATCCCCGAAATTGATTTTCTAAGTCCGACCCGAAAGAATATAATTAATAAATAAACATTTAAATAGGCAGCATATCAATATACATCAAGGCCATGTCATGTTTACAATTTAACTCTGAATAGCTCGGCCGCTTTCTAGAAAACTGTTTTCGGGAAATCGGGCTTTGTCGGATTTAAGCGTTTTCGGGGATTCGGGTTTCGGGGATTCGGGCTGACCCCCCTGGCCCTAACCGACCCTCAAGTTGTCGGCCATAGAAAAATTCGACGCGAAGACAACAACTTAACGTGACAGGCTTTTGCCAATATTTATTTCAACCGGATGTACACGCCATAGATATGTGCAATCGCCCATAGATTATTTGCGGACGGTACCGTAGAAAAGAAATAACGCTACCGTCCGGACGGTACCGTAGCCAGTTCGATATTCTATTCTATAGTAGGCTGTTTGCATGCTTTTTAGACATGACTAGAGGGAAACATTACAAGGAGATTCAAGTCATAATTGAGTAAAAAGTGTAGTAATCTTTATTAACGCACATACCTGGCAGTGTACAGTATGACTTTGAATCCATAAGCTTTATAGTTTTATGTAGTGGTTTACTGTTGCTGGTTGGGTTATCTTGTGCATGATCGCAGTCATTGCTATATGTTTAAGCGTTCCTAGTCGCCCAGGAGTCTTAAAATGGACCAGGCCAGCTACCTGAAAAGCCTCTCAAGCACACTTTTTGAACTTTCAAAGGCAAACATTCTGTGTGATACAACGCTAATTGCAAGTAACCGTGAGTTCAGTGCTCACAGCGTCATCTTGGCTGCAGCTAGTCCAACCCTGCGGTCAGCATTCCAGAACTCGCCAGACGTGAAAAACATGTACCGCCTTGAACTTCACTGGCTAGATGGCAACACTCTAGAGAGCGTGCTGTTTCTTATCTACACGGGAAATCTAAAGCCATCGGACAGTGACAAGGATGACTCTGCGAATTTGATCACGACATGCGAGCAACTTGGCCTTGACTGGATCTGGTCACAGGTTGACCTTACACACAACAAGTAAGTCATTTTGCTGTGTCATTAAAGAACGTTCAATTACAATGACGTAAGAATATTTGCTGATATTTTGAGATTTTGAATATTGGTGCATATTATTTGACAGAATTAAACTGCTGGATGGAAAATGTTGTCCAAAGCTTTTTGCATACCCAAACATATAAGGAATTATCTGTTTAAATTCAGTTCCTTGTCTTTTCCCCCAAGCTGATAAATGAGCCTTCCCAATCTGTGATAAATGAGCAATTAACATTCACTGGCATTTGCAGATCCATACTTTTTATTTGGGTTTTGTGTTGCCATATCTGAAAAAGTTCTCATAAAGAGACATTATACAATTGTTCACTCTCAATTATGATTACTTTATTATTATTATTATGCAGTACAGATGCATTTACAAATGTTGTAAATATGTGGTGCACTTGCAAGGCGCTGCATAAACCGCTTGGTTGCATTACACTGGATTACAAATTGGTTTGTTTATGACAGGCTGAACGAACAAGAATCGACAGTTGAAAATTTGAACAAAATAGCAGGCAAGTATTCAGTTACAAGATTTATAAGAACCTTTCTTAAGTTGATATCATGAGTGATTTTTTATGTGTATGTATACACTTGTATGTGTATATTATTTATGTATATATGTATATAGATAGATAATGTCCATGTTCATTCTCATCATCATTGTCATTGGTTTTTATTCAGTTTTGTGGTGCCTCTATACTCTAAACATATTGTGTGTGCATTTGACTTGCATTAAGCTGAGTGGACATACTCAGAGTGTACTGGATTGGAAAGTGTTGGCTAATAGCTCGACTGTCGGGTGTCCCGTGATACTCGGTGTTTAGTGTTTTAACTCTAGTTAAGCGTCTTGTGAATGTAGGTGACGTATTGTGTTGCAGCTTAAATCTATATACTGCCAATTTCAGGAACTCATCATTTCTGTTTGTAGTCCAACAAAGCTAAGCTACCACTGTTTGTTTTCATCCTTCAATGGAATGGCCAGGAAAGCTGGCCTTGTTAGATTCAGCATTCATGTTTGTACTTGAGCCAGTTTTTTCAGTCCCAAGGACCACAGACCCTAGGAATCATGTTTAATTGCCTTTGAGAGATTCATACAGCTATGCATATGCACATACATAAATACAAGCAAACATGAATACGTACCAGTACATGAATTAAACTTACCGTATGTATGCCTGTTGTTTGTCTAGGTGACTCCCTTTCCAGTACTTGTCAGAATTTGGTGCCTTCACACAATCTCCCTTCCGATTCTTCACCCAAGAACAACACAATGGCAGAAGTCGAACCAATCAATCAGTCTTGCTCCAGCGATGCCAAAGAACCGCTCGACTTCAAAGACTTCAACATTGACCTAGTTAAAGACGAAGGACCCATTATCTCGACGGAATACAACTCTTTGTGTCAGAGCATTGCCATTAAAGATGGCAACACGCTTGAAACTCTCGTTTGCGAATTCTGTGACAAAATCTTTCTCGACGTTGAACAATTAAACTCACACCATCGCTCCTGTTCTTCAGACCATTCAGTGCTGTCGTGTGGAGATTGCGGCCATCGTTTCAAGCATCCCACAGCACTTGAGAAACACTACAAACTTCATCACGCACACACAGATTCTTCACCGTCGGTGTGCCACGTCTGTGGAGTAGTATGCAATGAACTGAAAACGCACTTGGCCGAGGCACATGGTGAAACGTCTGAGCTGTTCGGCTGCGACATGTGCGATGCAGTTTTTGGGGACAGAGCCGAACTGGAGAGTCATTTTCAGGTTTCTCACGTGGACGAACAGCACGAGAAACCGTTTGTCTGCTCCCACTGCTGGAAATCATTTCGGGAGAAGAGCCAGCTGAAGAAACACCTCCTGGTGCACGAATCGAGAAAGGACTTTGTGTGCGAGCTGTGCAGTCGAAGCTTTGCACAGGAATATTACCTCAAGAAGCACCTACGTACACACAGCGACAGCCTCAACCACACCTGCCCCACATGTGGCAAAAAGTTCAAGCTGCTCGACTACCTAAGGGTGCATCTAAAAGGCCACTGTGGGGGTGAAGAGACGGAAGATTCTCATGGGTCGACAGCAACTGCGGTGGGACATCAGCCGCATGCGTGCTCCGTCTGTAATAGAAGATTCAGCCACCTGAGCTACCTGAAGAAGCATATGCGTGTTCACACAGGCGAGAAACCGTACGAATGTGTGACCTGCAAGAAACGATTCAAGGACAACTGCCTCCAGCAGCACATGCTGACACACAGCTCTGAGCGGCCGTACGCGTGTCAGAAGTGCGACCGGCGCTTCCTGCGCCAGGCCGATCTCCAGGCACACGTGAGGACACACTCGGGCATGAAATCTCACTGGTGCACACACTGCGTCCAGGGCTTCCACAAGAAAGGAGACCTCCATCGGCACCTGCGTATCCACACCGGCGAACGGCCATACATCTGCGAAACATGTGGAAAGAGCTTCAAGATCCTCTTCCACCTGACGCTGCATGCTGCTGTCCACTCCAACGACCGGCCACACAAGTGCGATAAGTGCGGACGAGCATTCCCGAGCGCCGTTCGCCTCAAGAAGCACGCTTTCATTCACACCGGTGAGCGACCGTACGTTTGTCCTGTCTGTAGTCGTGAATTCAACCGCCATGCAAACATGAAGTCTCACCTGAAAACGCACGACGAGAAACCCGCTAGACCTCGCGGTGCCACGGCGTCCGAACACGGAGATTTTGGAACGATCTTAGACACAAGAGAAAGCCTTGCAGACAGCCTCACAAGATCAGAAAATGTGGAGATAGTCTACTGTAAAATGGAACAGCCGGAAGTCCTTGTTGCCTTGCCCATTGACACACTGCACAAGTATGCACTGTAGCTCTGTAGTCTCACATTGGTATAGCTTATTAAAAACTTCAGCAAAAAATCTGCAACGAACTTGACTATTCTGCTGTTGGCTGCTAGTTCTTCTGGATCAATAATCACTGTTAAATTCATTCCAGTGAACCTGTTTTCTCAAAATCTGTATTCACCTTCCACACACTTTGATATATTCTGTAGTCAGATGTTGGCAAAATTCAATTAACTAAGTTTTTGATCAGTTTCATAACGTTAAAATAGCGAGCAAAGAAAGTAAAAACTTGTTAAACTGCAAGCCAGTTTTAATTGGGACAATTTTGTATGACCGAATTATCAATATTTTCAATAGAATGCTCGATCCAAGTGGATTCCAAAAACTGCTTTGACTGGTAGTACATTTCTTTGAGTCCATACCAGGTTTGTTGGGCTTCAACAGGACTTAAATGTTATTTTGAAAGTTCTGTTGCAATGGCACTCTTGGCAAATTCGGCTGTACAGCAAGTGCATTGACCATACACCTGTGTTGGGAAGATCAGGTGGCATGGCAGAGGACTGGCCACCTGCCAGGACTAAGAGAATGAAGTTGCAGATGGTTATCTTTAACCTGATTACCATTTTTAAGATATACTTTGCACAATACCCTATTCTTTCTAAAATTGGAGATGCCTCTAAAAAGCAATATACGAGTAAGGCACACCTTTGAGGAATGCCCATAAGGGTATACTGTACCTATAAAATGAGGTATGGTGTACTGGTACCTCTCTAAAACAAAGAGTTATTGTATTGTGTCTGCCTTTCAAAAGACAGGTATGCCTCTCACAGGCCAACACTCATTGCATATGAGATAACTTTTGCTAACAGCCATGGTCTATGATGTAATAGGCTAACTATAAAACTGATGTAAACAACAGTACTTTGTGGAGTAGTTTTTCTACAGAGTGCTAGAAATTGCTAATTAAAGGTGCATCGACTGATGAGAAATCAACTTATTTCCTAAGTTTTCAGATTAAAGTTCAACTTCCTGGCCACAGAATTGCTTTTGAGATATGTGTAAAAGTTTTGAAAGTGATCTGCATCACACTGTCCTGAAAACTAAGTTTCACACGTCTTCCTGACATTATTACGAAAAACTGTAATAAATTCTCAGCAGTACAAATTTGACGTGTGGATTCTTGTTGTGAATATGTTTACATAGCTGTAACTGCCTTACAGTACTCTGAACTTGGTTCTGTCCTTTCCCTGAATGTAGATTCTCGTAATGGTTTCTAATCCTTTGGCACACCTAAATCTCATCCTAAACTTGAAGTTTTCCTAAAAAATATCATCCTAAACTTGAAGTTTTGCTAAAACCTCACTACAACGTGCTTCAATTTTTAAATCGGCAATATCGTCTGCCCGCGTTTGGCCAATGTTGACTATGGCTATTTTCTTTCCGAGGGATTTTGCCCTCTGAACGAAACGGTAACCAGAATAAACCTGAAATAGTAAAAAATCAGTCATGTTAGATGGCAGCAGTTGGTAAATCAGTTAATGTAATATAAAATGTTTTTCTATATACTGGTAGTGCAGTTCAATAGCAAAGCAAGTTCCAGGGCACCATAGAGAACTGTGTGGAGTGTGTGACTGTCTAACTGTTAGGGTGCTGAATGTTAATCCAGAGTTTGGGGTTCAACAACGTACCAGGTCAGAAAGACATTTGTAAATTTTCTGCTGACAAGATGGACTGTTCCAGAAGGACCAACACTTTCAGCAGATGTGTGAAATGAACCAGCAAATCCCTACACACCTGAGCAGTCTGTGGTCCCAACAATGTGGCCCGCTCTGGGCCCAATGAATGCGCTTGTCTGAGTATACACCAGAAACTCCTTATAATGGCAACCATGTTACGAATATCCTTACAACAAAGCTGTGTTAAAAGAGTTGTAATATTTGTAGCCAAAGTAAATTTGTAATCCATGTACCTGACAATGTTATACATGTATGAGAATTGTATTGTATTGTATTTAAGCATTTGTAAAGCGCCTCTAGTAGGGTGAACCGTTCAGAAGCGCTCCCAGTGCGCAAGGCCCCGCGAAAAGCAGGTTTTGAAAAAAGCGAAGGAAGAAGAGAGACTGCCAGATAGAATTTTAGAGCGAACAGAGGGAGAAAGTGCATTCCAAAGAGAAGGACCAATTGAAGCAAAGGAATGAGACTGAGCCATAGCAGTTCTACTACGGGGAACCAAGAGGTCAAGTCTATTGGAGGAACGACGTGGACGGTGGGAGGAAGCTGAATGAGGCCGAAGTATTACGTTGCGTATTGCGTTGAGAATTGTGTTATAATGTGTTTCCACTGTTTCTGTACATTGACATTCCTATAGCACCTTATAAGTGTCTGAAATAAGATTACATGAAGCTTACAAATAGAGAAGATCCAGCCACTAGGATGCTGTCTGCTGAACCAACCAAGCCATAGACGTGGTCCACTAATTGTACTGCCACATTGTCTCCAAAGAAAATCAAATCAGGCTTCAGAATGCCACCACAGTTTGGACATGGAGGCACCTGGAATGTTTCAAATTAAAGTTTACACAGAGTATTTGATTTTAGTATTTGTACTGAATATAATTGTGAATATTTAACATAAAACATAGCATACTGAATATTCGACATGAAGGCACCTGGAATGTTTCAAATTAAAGTTTAACACAGAGTATTTGATTTTAGTATTTGTACTGAATATAATTGTGGAATTAACATAAAACGATAAACTGAACTGTCTGGTTCACTGCTTGCAATGCTTAGAAAATAACAACAGCATATACTCTGAACATAGCATCTGTCAATTCTGGGTGGGAATTCCAACATTTGAGCTCTGCAAGTCTGTGGAAGCCATCCATTAGCAACTCGTCTTATCACGTGAGCACTGCATGCTTACTGATGAACTTCTTGTTCTTAATGACGTCAACATCATTGAGGTTAGCGTGGGTAGAGCTTTTGTGAGGTACTTAAAAGGTGCAATAATAAGTTTCTAGATACATGCAAATACATGTAACTAGCAACAATAAAAAAATTACAAGTGAATACAGACAATAAACTGTTCACGAATTCGGCAAAATGTGATACTGGTAAATAGAAAGAAGTGTCACATAGATGAAGAATTTATACAGATTGACAGTGTTAAATATAATTATTCGTTTTGAAACATCTGAGAAAACCACAAACACCTTGAAGCTCTTCACTTGCTCGTCGGAAAGCAGCACATCACCATCTGGTGCAATCTGATCTTGCAACGCAGAATCCGACCAATCAGGATTTTCCTTCACGAACATCTCCTGCAGCCGAGCTCGCGACATTTTCAAATCACATGAAAGACAGACAATACGGTGGGTGCTACCATGAAGCTCCACAACATTCAGACTGCCCGCTTTGCGGTGGAGATCATCAACGTTCTGTGTCACAATGCAGTCAAGTGCACCAAGTTTTTCCCACTTGGCGAGAGCGAGGTGTGATACATTTGGCTTAAAAGCGGAAAACAATGGCCATCCGACAAAGTTACGAGCCCAGTAACGCTGGCGGGCAGTGCTGCTGCGTACAAATTCGAGGTACTGAATGGGTCGTCTGCCTGTCCGGGCATACAGTCCCACGTTTTCCGAACGGTAGTCTGAATTTATCCAAACAGTAAAGATTATGTTCAATTCATGTTTTCAATTATTTTGTTTAAGTGCAGGGCAATTCATCTTGAATGAAACTGTACAATTATCTATCCATCTATCTACAAAATCTTACATGTCTATGTCTAACAATAACATTGTTCTTTATTATTTCAAACTGACAAGTATGCAGTATGATTACAATTCATAGTATGAATGAACGATCACAAGTTATGACAAAAGTCGAATTTAACTGTATGGCAGCCATGCAAGGCACCCATCACATTCTACTACTCATTTTACCAACGCCATCTAGCGAATGACAGATGAGTGGACCTTTGGGAGGGTAACGGGTATCGATCTCACTTTCTACTTTATGTGCTGACCTTCACACCAGTGATGTTACCATTATTCTATGGCCTCTGCATGCACTTTCAAAGGACCCTCACAACTGCTGTCTTCAACTCTTCATGGAACAGACCGCCCTGACAACCTGCAATGTGTGTTTCCTGTCCTTTGTCTGCCTCATTTCACCAACAGTTGAAGACCATTCCCTTTGATCAGGACATCATTATCTCAGAAGCACCTTTGAGGAGGTTTCTTGAAAAGGTGCCATATAAATGTGCATTTATGATTAATGAACTAAATAAGTGTGCCTTCAGATGGGAAGAGAATGTAACTTGGGTAGAGTCAGGGTGAACAATATGTGTGATGGACCTTGTCAAAGGCTGACTTCTTACAAGTATTTCTGAACTAAATAAGTGTGCCTTCAGATGGGAAGAGAATGTAACTTGGGTAGAGTCAGGGTGAACAATATGTGTGATGGACCTTGTCAAAGGCTGACTTCTTACAAGTATTTCTGATGTAAGCTTATACCTACACTGCTCCAGATCTCGTACAATAATATTTACTTGTGAAAACAGTACACTGGGTGTAGTATAACGAATCTGTTCTAATGTTTAATTAAATTAGGGATACTAGCCAATGACTGACTTAGACAATAACTCATGTTATAATGAAGTTCATTAATTACGAACAGGTCCTGGTCTATTAAATCACTAATCAGGGTTTGCTAAGGTAATCTCGAGAAATGGCCATTCATACTGGCCCTACCATAAACAATATGGCTATTTAAGATAACGAGGAAAAGTGGAGCATTGATGCTATCTGGAGTAGCTATGTCGTTTATAGGCTGTGCAATCGTGATTAAGCCTTTTCTCAAGAATTACCTTTACTGAAACCATAAACACTGCAATTTAAACAAAAATGGACACACCTGGTATTCCACTTTCTGTTGACAGCCCTGCCCCGGTCAGAGCAACCAGTCGCTTTGATTCGTTCAAAAACTGCTGGAGTCTCTCTAGGTCATGATAAGAGACTGGGCGGCTTATTGGAACGAACCGAAGTATGCCTGAAGAAGCCATTGCTTAATTCACGACTTCAAGCTCTGTGCGTACAGGCACTGCGTCCGTCAACGTTTTACACTACAATGGGATCAGAAATTGCTTAAATCAAATTATAACATGAACAATTCGTACCCAATAAAATGTTTCATGGATGGCTCTTTTGCTACATTACTTGTTACACAAGGACTATAATGTGTATAGATTCCTTGCTTGTTATGCAACACCCATAGCAAATAGATTCCATGGGGATTGAGCAAGTAAACAATCGGGATAACTACACAAGATGAACACTATTGAAGCAAATCGAAATTAATTAATTACTAAGACACTCATACAGGTAATCTATCGTTTTACCGTCCCAAATTATTCCCCCATTGTAAGTCTAGCTTAAATAGAAGTTGGATCTGGGATTATTATTATTGGATCGATGAAGTTATCATGGACATTGGTATTGAAATTAATACCATGTATATAAAACGACGAAACGGTATGTTATAACGCGCACTTAATAAGGGACGCTAAACCGATCGACAGATTACCCTAAAAAATAGGTAAATGGCTTTAAAGAGATTCCGAAGAAAGGTAAACAAACATTTGCATCTTGTTAAATTGAAGGACTTGTCAAACAGGTCATCACCACTATTGATTGATATAGCGCATTCATTTTTTAAATTTTCAAAAATATTAACTGCACCGATGTTATAGTTTATAAAATTTCGTTTATATAAAACAAATTCCTCAAATTGTCTGATGAGGTACATGAAATCAAACTCTGATTTAACAATTGTGTTTTAATGAGCAGTTTGTTCTTTAGCTAGTTCTTTTCAGTCATTGGTAAGACATGATGGACGCCTGGCATGGCTGCCAAACAGTTAAAATCAACTCCTGTAATAACTAAGTTATTAAGTCTTGTGGTCATCCGTTCATACTATGATTTGTAATCATCCTGCGCACTTGTCAGTTTGAAACATTAAACAATTCAGCTTGACTCAGCCCTAGAGAGTGGAGACATACAGTCACATACTTAATTTGAACCCTGAAAGTGCAGATTTACAATTGTAACTGGGTGGTCTGCCGCAGCAGGCAGAAACACTTGGACTGTCGTATCAGGCAGGATCCAGAGCGCTACTGATTAGTGCAAGTCACAAGTTATAAGTTCAACATGGGCCTAACATAGAACTTAAAACCAGAGAGCTGCATCTATATCGCGTGGTGTCGCTAAATTTCTATGTAAAAATTGCGGCATCGTGTGCGGTATGTAATCGCTGATGGCGCCGATTTAGAATCTGTTGGGAACGACTTGAATGAACCAAAGCCAGTTATAAAATTCAGTTTTTGCTGCATTATCTGAGTTATGGTAATAGGTTATGAATTTGACTGTTTTTCATAAACATGCTGCTTTAATAAGCCATTCAAATAATAGGCATAATTCTTGCCTACGTGCTATGCTGGCCGCGGAAGACAGGATAACGTGGAGAGGCTGTGTCGCCCGATGCGCTGCCAGCGCGAGGAAGGACTAAGGTCTAAGGTCTAAGGTCTTGCCTACGTTAAAGGAGCGATTATATGAAAATATCAGCTATAGCATTAATTTTAATAATAATAATAATCTTTTCTTTATTGAAGCGCCTGACAAACGCACTGCGCTGTACATTTACATGTTATGCAATTTTAAATCTTAACTACTAACAGAACAGACAGCCTGCAATACACGGCGCTAATAGCAGCCTACAAAGCATAATCCGCCCTACGGGGGCTCGAACTCGGTACCTCTCGCTCTCCGTGCCTATATTGCTTATACGTGTTGGAGTAGGCTATGTATATCAGAGTTGTTTTTAACGTCATCTGATGGTATGTAATTTGTTTTGCGCTATTTTTCAGTCGAAGAAAAAAGGTCTGAGTGTGGAGGAAAAGAGAACGAGAATGATGGAGTTCTTTTATGAGAAGGTTATCGTCTCTTCTAATTTTGACGACGGTGATGTATAGTAGTGGTAACGTAGCAACTGCTTTTCAGTTCGTCTCGACAATTTTAACCCTTGTTACTGTTGGCATAGCTTAATACTAATAATTGGTAATCGTAAAGAAACTACCGCCGGTGGTTCCCATTCTTGCATACGTTATGGCTACCTAAGATCAATAGAAATTAGAGTGCTGCAAAGCAGTCAGAACTACTGTTTACATAAGTAGGCAATTCTTGGACAACCACTAGTTTATAGACATAGTAATTACTTCAGATTGTGAAAGAAAGTAGAATGTTGCGAGCTACGGGAAGGACATTTGTAAGTACATTTCTGTGATGTATATAATAATGTTTGAAAAAAGTTCTCATTAAATGCGTTTCACCAGATGAACTTCTGCAGATACAGTAAAAGTCAACTTGTGCAAAATTATCTTTTAAACTTCAGTTTAATTCAACACTCGCAGATAGTTACATCGTAGGACCCACTTGCTGTTTATTTAATTATGATGGTCCTCCAGAAGCGCTCAACAGTCTACTCTTTGCAATCTGGGGTAACCGCATTATCTGTGAATAGGGCAACCATGAGTGTCCATTTCTCGATTATTACCAGTAAGTAATTACTCATATCAATGAATCAGTATTTCAATATTTTCAGCTAGGCGAGCAATTTATCGCTCATGCTGACCTTTTCTAGGCGAGCGACCAAGGAGAGTGAGCGATTGCTCGCCTCATATGGGAAGCTCTGAATGTATGCCAAATGCAAACTGAAAAAACAATCTGGCATCAGTCTTGAATTGCTTCCAACTTTATCTCATGGAGTTTATATGGTGAATTGCATTTTTGTGAGAACTTTTTCTTAGACATTCTTATATGTGCCACAGAAACTTAACCCATTTCTTAATTTATTGATGCTAGTAAAAGTATTGGGAAGAACTTTGTTACTCTATTACATAGATTAATTATTTACTTATGATAACTTACAGCACCTAATTTCTCTCTGTTGTGGATGGCCCACTTCTTAAAAGTAGGGTCACCACCAGCAGCTATTTTCTTTAGTATTACTGTTGTAATTTTTACAGATCTATCATATTCGACTCCTAACTTAATTATCTGCTTCAAATGCATCATTTTTACCATGGTCTAACAGAAGGCAGTAATAATATGTTTATGGTGCCAAATTTTTACAAGTTATAATAAAAATTGTAATAATGTAATAACAGTACTTAATGATAATAGGCGATTGTTAATGAACTGTGTTTTTTGTTGTGGGCAGAAAGACTTTTTCCAGCTGAAGGAGCTAGAAAAGCAGTGTCAGAAAGAGAAGGGAATCACCTCCATGTCAGTTAAGGACATTCTACAGAGCCTTGTTGATGATGGAATGGTAGACACGGAAAAAATTGGAACGTCTGTCTACTTTTGGGCGTTTCCAAGCAAAGCGAGTCAGAATGTGAGGACTTAAGTAATTTAATTTGTTAAAAGTACCATAATTATGATGAATGAATGAAGGGCAGATCAGTGAATAGGTTCAAGAAATGATTGATGAATTGATCAGTTTGTGGTAGTGTTATTTCTAAGCTGGAAATTCAATGCAGTGAACAGGTTTCTAAACTTGCTGCAGCCTGCATGAAAAGATTTTTTTATATTGTTTTACGATGCTTGTAGAGTATTGTGCAACCACAAAACTGCTTCCCAGCGGTACAGCTTATGGGGAACATCAATTTTCGGGTGGTCAGGGAGATGGACCGATCAAGTTTATTGGTGGGTGTACTGATGAACTGAAGCGTGAGTGATTGTATGGATCATGAATGGTGGACTGGTGGTAGGTCTGATCAGATTAGTACATCAAGAAATCATTAAAGTAATTAGGTAACCATTGGCTAATAATTGGAGAACTGGATTTTTGCCTCCCATCAGCGGAAGAGAAAACTGGAGGACACAACGCGACAACTGGACGATGTGGAGAAAAAACGAAAAGCAACCGAGGCAAATATCCAACAAGCAAAAGTTGGAAGAGAGGAATCTGTAAGTCTGTGATGTGTCATTTACAATGTAGTGAATTGCATATAATGTAATGCAATCTTTAAACGTGTAATATGTAATTGTTATAAGCACATTTGTAATATGTAACTGTAATACATAAGTGTATACCGTTAATGTGTACCCAAATGCAACATGGGATTTTCAGGAAGTTGAGATTTGCATGGCACCGCTTTGTCTGTCCTGAAAATGAACAAGGCCTGTGACTGCATTATGGTGTGCCATACACTGATTTCTCTGGTATGCTGGTTTGTATATTATGTAATACATAATTTATATGCCACTTTTTCAAAGTATATTACCAAAACACTCGAGCACTGTCTTTCCAGAACGATCCTTTGCTGCATATTCCAGCCGACCAGCTGGTCCGCTTATGTTGCCTAAGAAAAATTCTCTGCCTCAAACCAAATCCATATCACACATTTTTCCATCTCCAATAATAATACAGATTGTATCAAATGCATCACTTACATCTATACTGTGCTACAGCATGTTAATGTGTGTTGGTGATCGAATCCAAGTGAGTGTGTTTTAAGCTGATGTTTGAACACTTGTTGGTCATTTCCTTCAGAGTGACATGTAGGGATTTCCAGGTGAAAAAAGGAAGCATAAGAGAAGCCACTTTTACCAACTTCAGTGTAAGTAGTGATAGATCATAGCGATGGCTGTTCACAATGACGACGGCTATACACAATGAGGATGGAAAGCTGGCCATTTTTGCTATCTGTCTCACAATCATGCTAATCTCTTTGTGATGCCTCAAAGGTGATATAGAAACGTCCACTTAAATCAAAGTTTATTCTTCTATTGATGTTTTCAGGAAAAGCGTGCACAGCTGTTGAAGGAGTTGGGACTGAAGGCCGCAGACAAGAAACGACTGTTAGCAGAACTTGAGAGCTATAAAGACTGCGATCCAGAAGTCATGGACCAGATGAAAAGAGACATTGTCGTCGCCAAAGAGGCGGCCAACAGATGGACAGGTTACATAATATAACTGCAATAATTTATTTAGTTATTCATTTATTAATTTTTTTTAACCTAGAGTGCCTATGTGCCTCATATTAAGATTTACTTAACCTTGACTGCACAAGTACAATAAACAAAGTACTGTTGTAATGTCTGCATTATTATGATTGCATCCATGCACCAATGGATGCAATTAATCAGTATGTAGTCAGTATATGTATTCTCTAGTATTTATGCATTTCATATACATTACATATATTTAACAGCATTTAACCTTAGCACCATGATGTGGCCTGTCACCAAAACTGACCAAAAATCAGGCTATTGAAGAGCTAATTTTATATAGCATGACAGAGCTTTTGTGTGGGACAGAAATGTGAGAGATTTGCATTTGCATTAAATTACTTGTACCTATAAAATTGATCTTGTTTGGGCAGAGTAATAGCATTTGTAGCTGTACTGTGTAGTAAAATGTATAATTACAGACTTTCATTTCCAAATATGTGCTATATAAACAAAAACTAGAAAATGCTCGGCACTATCACTTTCTAAAAAAATACTAATTTAGCTGAGTCTGAAACTTCAGCCTGTCACACGTAGTATTGTCAAATTTTTGTCTCTTTAAACTTGGCTGTGTAATATAAATTTCACTTAACGTAAGTAAAATACATGCTCCCGTACATGTGTGTACATCATTTGCTGCTTGTGAGTCATACACTATAATGCGTTTCTGGATGTTGTGCAGTGTTTAATGTTGCCTAATGGTTAAGAGGAAATTCGGTTAAGATGAAATTTTTACTCTGGTCCGTTTTTCATCTTAACCGATTTGCACTGTAATACCTTTTGAAAATAGCCGGTACTTAACCTGGAAAACTTTGCTTTACAGATAACATCTTTTCGGTGAAGTCCTGGATAAAGAACAAGTTCTCTTTTGAAGAAAGTGTGATTGACAAACAGTTTGACATTCCAGAGGGATTCGACTACTTGGATTAAGCGGTGCTTGGATTTGACAGCTTTAACAACACGGATTGGTGACATTAATTTGTGCAATACAGTGTGGACGCATTAATGCAAAGTCATCGGACATGTGCGTAAATCAGGCTGTACATTAAATGGATAATGCTGAAAGTCGGTATTTAGTGCCGCACTGCAGTTCTTGTGTGGTGCATTAATTAGTACGGCATGTTAACACTTTAATGACGAGTGTACTAGAAGCTACTGGGCAACCAATGCAGCTCATCAATAAAGTGTTAATACTTAGCATTAAGCAGAACGACGAGTAAACTGGGAGCATGTACACCGGTCCACACTGTAGCTGATAATGACATTAGTCTTATGGACTTTTGCATAATAACATTAGTATTGAGGACTTTATTGAATGGGGCCACCTGTATTGTTTCATTGATTTCATGGCTACACTGGATTTCTGAGAAGCTACAGTGGAAATGTATATACTTGGCTGTAAATGCTTAAATGTTGATTTTAGAGTTTTTGTTAGTTGTAATTTATTTTAGCACAGATTTGTTGCTTTATAGTGTTAAGAAGATGTTAATTTGCAGTCTACTTGATGGATTTAGGAGACAATCTATATACTTCTTACTGGCAGTGTTAAATAAACTTGATACAGCTGTAATAACTCTTGATTGAGAACTTTCCGATCTTTTCGACTAGTGAGGAGTGCCTCAGCCCCTCACAGACGCTTTGAAAATGCTCACAAACATAGGTACATTATGTAGAATCATTTTAATGCTACACATTATTTACAACCCAATTGCATAAAATATATAATTATTTACTAGTTCACATAAACAATCTACTTTCTGTATAAAAATCAATTGCCCAAGCATGTTGTTCAACAAAATGTTCCGAAAACTACTGCAGGAAACGGATCTAGTAAGTTATCAATAAGCATCTATACACAAGACACAATGATGCTCTACTACCTGATATTGCATGTCTATGAGCAGAATGTTTGTTACCTTCCGAGCCATTGAACTCATTTTTGTCAATGTTCACCTTTATAATGCACATGTCTAGGAAAGCCATAAGTGCAGCATCTATGTGACGTATAGTAGCACTTCATTGTATCAAAGAGATCGATAAATGCCAGGTTCAAAATAAGCAGAATATTTATGTCAAACTATACCTGACTGCAAGTGAACTAAGTTGTCTAAACGTTTAATACATGTACTGGTTATAATAATGACTGTTAAAAATAAAAGATACATGTACTTAATTTAAAACTGTAAAACAAACTCTGAAACACACCCAACGACTACAAATGCAGCTAAAATGTAGTGCAGAGTTCACAAAATGATGGCCAGAATTGTCTCAGGGGCCGTCCATAAATGACGTCACGCTATTTTGGCCGATTTTTGACCCCCTCCCCATGTCACACTTCGTCACAAAAAGTCACACCCCCCCTGAAAAATGACGTCACAAAGCTCTGACCCCCCCTAAAACCAAATATCCACTTGATAATAAAACATGTTTCAAATCCCATTTATTGTCATTGTAATAAGTATTTAAAAATCTGATGGTGAAAAATATTTAAATAATTAGAAAATTATTAATAATGGTGCCCGTATACATTAAAATAATCAAAAAATTATGAAAATTTTAATACTCAAAATTAGTGCTGTTATTTTAAACTTAAAATGTTGTTAATTGTTAAATTTAATTACACAGACCTGATGTGACGTCACACTTCGCTGACCCCCTCCCCCATGTCACACATCGTCACAAATTTCCGACCCCCTCGCCCCCTAGGTGCGTGACGTCATTTATGGACGGCCCCTCAGCCTGCTTAAAGCAAGCCAGAGGAAGTTTCCTTGATGTCGGCACACTGTGACCATAGTCTCCCCTCTGACCTGCGTTTAATAGTCTCAATAGTCTCCCCTCTGACCTGCGTTCTCTTCCGCAAGACTTCTCTGGTTCTTTTTATAAATTACTTAAGACTTTCCTTTTTGACCGGGCCTGGGTTGGGAGCGCCTCGGAGTAGTAATCTTGAAGGGGCGCTATATAAATTTAATCTATAGATAGACTGATGCTCTGTGGCACCTTCATTTGGGTTTGCTAAATGAGTCTACGGTACGAATCTGAAATTACAGCACACAGCCTTAATTGACTGAACCTCCACTGATTCAGACTTGTGCATCGGTCTTTGTCTCATGCGTGGAGTCAATCGGGAAACGAAACATGTCCGTCCGCAAACCAGGCAGGGTATGAAAATCGAGTTGCACAGTGGCTCTGCAACTTTGATAATATCTGTAGCTAGTAGTTTGATAAAGACTGAAAAATGTCTGCAATCAGCAACACTTCCATATACAGGTATGCAAGTTCGATAAAGTTGGAGTTCCGTTTGTACATGTTTGCAAGGGTTATGGCGAAGCCTTTGACTGTTATTCAATAACAGTGTAACCAGAAGTTCAAAATACTGAGTATGATATGCCAAATAACATTTTACTTAATGCAGTCTATTATGTGTCTTTATATATTAACTGATACACATATACTGTCATGGACATTGTTGTCAAATAAGCAGCATTCAAAACAGCAGTTGTCTGTCTGGTTGCTTTTAAGACCTAATTTCTTATCAATTCACAAATCAATAGCAATATGCTGTATGGTCTGCCATACATGATGCTGTTACGTGAAGTCCTTTGTTGCCCACCATCAGATGAGTGATTATTTGTGCTTGTCTGCAGCAGAATTCTAGAACAAAAATCCATTCAGTTTGTTTATGCTTTGCTATCATCAGTTTATTCATAAATAATTTCTTTAAATATTTGGTAAAAATACCAAAAAAACCTACCAATAATTTATTCGTAAGTACCTTCCGTTTTCATATAATTATAGGTATATCTGACAAAATTTTGACAACAATCACTACCTTCATAAGTACTCACAAGTACCTTGTCTTTTCAAGCATCGGGTACAATGTAAGCTTTAAAACATTTTGCACATACTTCAGCCAAACATAACATCCTTCAAAGATTACACTACCATGCATTACATTATCATACATTACATTGCCTTAATTCGCATCACTTCTGTCAACTGAGTGGCTTGTTACTCACTGATAGCTTTTGAAACGTTTCTCTGACGGCCATTTTGAACAGTTCTGTTTCCTTCTCATAGATAGTGCTCGACACATCCAGATTTGGATCCATTTGAGTTAATCCATCCATAAGGAACTGTGATAACAGGTTTCCATCCCTATCCACATCTTCCTGTCTCCCCTCATCCACACCAAACAATGACGTCCGGACCGGCTAAAGACAAAACCAAAACTACATCTACAGCTAAAATAAATTAGAAAAAATAAAAATAAAAACATGCACTATAAAATACATTATTACAATAATTGACTAAATGCACGTACAGGTATGTATGTATATACCAGGGCACAATTAATATAACACCTTTTAAGCACCTCACAAAAGCACTGGCATGTATGCTTTTTAACATGTAATAAACAGAGTAAATGTCATTTTATGGCTTATGGACGATTGGTGTTAAAATGAGGAATACACAGTTCAAAATGTTCTTCACAATGACACATGTATCAGATTATTAAAGAGATTTTTCAGTTAACCTAATATTTTCCTTCATTAATAACAGAAATAGAAAATCAACAATTTAATTTCAACAGAACACCCTCTATACACACCTGCAGTGGTTGAGGCAACTGACCAGCAGTGAAGTGACCATCCCATAGCCTGACCACCAAAGTTGCACCCAACTGGACAAAGACAGACTGACATCAGTGAACCATTTAGTGAATAAATGATTAAATTATTCACCAAAAATCAATAAATGATTACTAAGTTGATCAATGAACGCAAAATTTCCATATACCCCAGTACATGTAAATGGCTAAGAGACATGTAGTCATGGTCTTAGTCCTAGTACAGGAAGACTGGTCAATTTAATTCAAAGTAATTTCTTTCCATGTGGCCAGAGAAGGGATGATAGGCTTGGGAGACTGTGAGAGGAATAGGTAGGGGCAGGAAAGAGGTAGGCACAGGACAGTGAGGGAAAGGTGGAGGGGAGAGGGCGAAACAAGAAGCTACAGAGGATTTTCCACAGAAAAGATATTTCCAATAAGTACATCTAGTGCACATATGCTCGTCAACAGCAAATAATCTTTTAAGCTGCTAGTTGCCCAAATGGCTAATGAACAACTTCTTAATTAACAAATATGCTGTTTAACTCATAGCTTTACATTTGATACCTGTATGCTGACTAACAAGATTATCTGTACTTTGTTCTAAGAATAAACCCAAACAATGGTTGCTGCCTGTGGTGCCAAAGTTTCATCTGGTTGATAACCTGCATGTTTACCTGGACGACTATGAGATTAAGTGCATTTCATTCTACATTATACGACAAACGTACTTTTTCCACCTGTGGTGCTAAAGTCTTGAAAAACGACTGAGGACGCCTCCTAGTGAGATCAGCGAGCAGCTCAGTATTCTTGAACAATGGCACATGGTGTTCACCACTCAGCACAAAGGACCTGAAAGCAACAAAGGCCAAAGCTCTGTTAGAAGCCCATGTTGACTTGGTTAGAACAGTACGCCTTATATCTGAATGTAGCAGTTCAAATCCAAACTGGGACACAAATTAATCTATGAAAAACAAATATAAAGCCTTCATTTTAAAAATAAAGAATAATTGATAACATAAAAATGAAACCTTAAAAAATTAATTACATTAAATTATTTAATATTCATTTTTAAAAGTGTATAAAAGCCATACTTAAAACAATATAAACATTCAATTTATAACATTTAATTTAAAAACAAATATAAAACTATAAACTCTGCCACAATTATCCAATATGAATTTCATATGGTCCATTGGTCCCAACATGAAACCGATATTCTTTTACAGCAGAGGTGTCAAACCTTTTTTAATGGCGGGCCAGTGGCAGTACTTTCCAGCAAGTGGCAGGCCAGGGTGTCGAAGGCTCCTGAGCAAAATGGGGTAGGGATCTGGAAGGGGCATGATGAGATATTTTTGCAAAACTAAAATCTTAAACGGTGCATATTTTTAGCATACCAACCGTCAAATTATGTAGGCTTAGAAATGTTAATTTTGATCTTCATTATCAGTCACGAACATAAAACTAATTAAGCCTAAGGTCAATGTATTCTAGTTTAGAGGCAGGCCTACTGTTCATCAATAGGCCTAACTCATCTGTATATTATTCTGATATTTAAAAATTAAAACACATCAATATCAAACGCATAGTAAGCTCGCAATAAAAAAATTAATGAGACAAGTTTGAATAAAAGTCTCCCCAGTGTAGCCTACATCAAGGAAAAATTTACTGAGTAGTAATAGTTGCACTGGAAACTTGACACTGTTTTCTTTTGACGAGAGGAGGGCTGTCAGGCTGCATATATACAGCTAGCACTACTCTGAGATTTGTGAGTAGATTGAGTCAGTCAGCCATGACCCACATGTATGTCTTGTCGTAACTAGCGTCATCTTTGAATATCCTTGCTCGCATAAGTAATAGTATGAGCTGGTAAACAAACACAACTTTCGAGCAGCATGAGTTTGTAAATGAGGAAGTTTCTATGGATAGTTGCTGATAAAACACCTGGACTTCCGTGCTTGTGAATTTGGTCTACAATGCAGTGTTACACTGCAAATCCATTTGTAACAAACTTGGAACAGTCGAAGCCTACATTTATTGCTGAACAGCTGAAATTGGTCCTCTGTCTGAATGCTGAGAAGCGTTTTCCAAATGCATCAAGTATGTCTGTCACCTTTGTAGGCTTCGTTGCATATTTAGCAGAGTCGAAAACGATGTTAATGCTTCGGCATGATTGTTAGCTTTGCTCATGTGTAAAAAGTGCTCGAAATTCCCTTGCAACAAGTTGCGAAGCCCACAGCTAAAGTTTTCTTTCGAATGCTCGTATCAAATTATATGCTTCAGTAGGCCCAAATAGTAGTATCTTTGCCTTGCAGTTTACCATTAACTTAAGTGTATTTGGTATTGACTGAAAAATTAAAAAATTCGAAATTTTATGCTCAGATTTTGTAGTCTTTAGGTAGAGCGCCGCGGGCCAGAAAAAGTTCATCGGCGGGCCAGAAATGGCCCGCGGGCCTGCTCTTTGACATCACTGTTTTACAGAGTGCCTGTGAATATGTTGGTTCCCATCACTTAGCTTTCTTTGGGTGCCTAAGTAATCTTGAGAGTACAACTACACTGAAATGCATCCAACAGAAACAGAACTGAAACAAAACGAGTTACCCCTGAAACAACGAAATGGCCGTCCATCCAAGTGAAACATCCTCCAGTGACGTTGGTAGCTGGCCACCTCTCCTTGCCACCGTACCTGGGGCATTGTGGTCTTCCTGTGGCGTGTATTGGACGTCCAGACCGTACAGATGAATCACGAGATAGGAATCACTGTCTGCATTTGGGTGAATCACCTTCAATGAATCGCGTACATAAACATTACTGGCATCATTTTTATTCTCATCATCGTTTTACTTGGAGGTAGAAATTATTTACAAATTGGCCAGAGAAAATATAATTAATCTGGAATTACTTATTATTAATACTTTTGCCAGAGTTAAAAATGAAACATTTTTAGGTAACAAGTACTAAAATTAATCTCAAACAGAATTAGAGTAAAAAGACGTCTGACCATCGTTAGATTGTTGTGGTTGTATTAGTACCTCAGCCAAATGATCATTGGCCCCACGCTTCCAGAAAGTTTCCTTCTATAAAGGTGTCTAAATAAATGTCCAACCTTTAAATATTTGGTTTTAATCTGGATCTATACCAGATTGCTTATCCTGCACAGCCTGACTTCTGGCCATTGGGTTGCAAGGATCTCCACTTGTACTGTCCAAATGACTTTCCTTTTAGAATGCGGTTTGTTTACATCGGTTCAATTCCTGCACGTTACTATAACATCTCTGAAAGTTTCCAGATTTAATTAAACATGAAGATTCTAAGGGACAGGTCCAATACAGTAATAATAATAATAATAATAAGACGATTTCTATAGCGCCGTAGCACAGCCGAGGCCGAAGGAAAGGGCGCTGTACATGAGTATAGACAGTTGATATTAAATGTTACTGTCGTTGGATCAGGAAAAGCCCAAAACGGCCCGTCAGCTATTAGTAGAAGGCACAAAAAGGCTTGAGTTTTAGTGCTTACACTTGGCTCATCAAGCCATTTAGGAGATTTCTGAAGACTGTTGAGGTCAAAGTCTGAGACAAGCAGACGGATTTCGCTATCTGCGACTGTCCGAGTTTCAGTTGAAGGAACAACGTAAGCCACACATTGAACCACGTAGCCCTCTGGCAGTAACACACAAACACACCATTTGACATCATCTTATTATATCATTGACAACATTATTAGCTAAGATTACCATTGGTTTTAATAGACACTTAAAGATGTCCTATATTACAGTAATTGATTTGATATAATTATGCATAAACACATACTGTTCAGGATAGCCGGAGGCATTTAAAACAGTACCATAGTTGAGAAGAAAAAGCAACGAATTGCCACATTATCACCATTATCGTATATTATTTTTTACTATTATTATTTTCACTATTATTATTTTATAAGTGCATATTTGTTATTTTTCCCAAATATAAAATTGATCCCACAGCATTGAAAAATTAGGTCAGGATCAGAAAATAATTAGGTTACGATTAGAAAATAAATATTATTAGTATTATTAATATTCTTATTAACCTGAGGAACACGTGATCCCTCACAATTAAAAAAATTGTGGGCAAGAATTTTTCGGGGATGGATAGTCCTCGTCAACACCATACTGGAGGCAAAAGTGATGGGGAAAGCAGCTGCTTTTAAGTGATAAACTGGTTAAAGATATGTGCTGATAATTATTATTTATCACAGTGTTAAAAAAAATGTGTAGAATTTTTCAGTTACTAATATTTTTAATTTTAATATCACCAAATTATTCCTCAATAGTACCATTTTGTGGTAAAGAACACTTTGGTTCAATGGTTAAAACAACAGATTTCTTTTTGCAACAGCCATCAGTTAAGTCACAAACCTGGCAGTCCATAGGCACCAGTTATGTGAACATTTAGCCCAACTTCTTTTCTGTATCGCACGATTCGAGACAACTCCAGATTTTTTGGGGGACCATCTGACGGAGGATGAAGACTTCGGTCAAGCCTTCTGACCATCCAATCAACTCCAAGTGAGGTTGCTGTTTTTTATGACAGAAAATCAAAGTTTAAAATATTTATGTTAACACAGAAAATCAGTTAAAAAAATTTCTGTTTACACGGAAAATCTCAGTTTAAGCTAATTCAGGTCAAAATAAATTGCCAGTTGTTTTCAGGGTTTAAAGGTCAAAGTAAAATGCTAGTGTTTAAATAAAAAATGTCGATTACTATTAACCTCCTTGGCGTTAACCCCGAACGTTACTCGGGCCGGGAATTCTATGCAAAAGCGGTTAACCCCGAGTCACGTTCGGGCTCATACATACATACATACATACATACATACATAATTATACATATATAAATACATATATACCTACATAATTATATATAATTATACCTACACATGTATATATTTACACACATAGATGTATATGTACATATATATATATATATACATACATACATACATACATACATATACATATATAAATACATATATATATATACATAATTATATATAATTATACCTACACATGTATATATTTACACACATAGATGTATATGTACATATGTACATATATATACATACATACATACATACATACATACATACATACATACATACATATACATATATAAATACATATATACCTACATAAGTATATATAATTATACCTACACATGTATATATTTACACACATAGATGTATATGTACATATATATACATACATACATACATACATACATACATATACATATATAAATACATATATACCTACATAATTATATATAATTATACCTACACATGTATATATTTACACACATAGATGTATATGTACATATATATATATACATACATACATACATACATAAATACATACATATATGTATATATATATACATATATATATATACATATAAATTTATACATGTATTTGTACATATAATATATACATATGTATATATGTAAATGTATGCATATATGGCTATGCATGTTTACATATACACATATATATACCTACACATGTATATTCATGCATATACATGCATACGTAAAACAATGCAACGTTTTTGGCTCGTTTTTCTGGGAGAAAATGAAACGCTAAGGAGGTTAAGTGTAAAGGTCAAAGTAAAATACCCAATTATTTTAGGGTTTAAAGTCAAAGTAAATGCTTTTATTTATACAGTAGCATGGTGTCTGATTTTTAGGTCTTAAGGATTTGAATTTTGCTGCAGTAAGTCCTTTAAACCCCCTCAAAGTCCAACTCACACCTCAACGTGGTGAGGGGTGGCAACAGTCAGTAGGGGAGTGCCTGCTGAGGCTATGCCATCAGTGGTGAAGGTCTTGGCTGAAGTACCACCTAGGGGCGCTACGCGAGGTGGACAGGCTCAGCAGGAACCCTGAAAAAGCTGGCAAACGTGGGCGGCATCGCCGCCTCTGATACCACAAGATAGTGGATATTAGAGCCAGTCCTAAGCCTGGAACTCTCTTTAAGGGAGAAGTGCGAAGGTCGAACGGATGGGTGCAGATACTCCGTTCGTAAAGAAAAAATACGTATAAAATCCAATGCAAGCATTGGACTCCAACGGGCCTCGGCCCATGGATCCGATGCAAGCGTTGGACACCTACGGGCCTTCAGCCCATGGATCCTGATGATGATGATGATGATGATGATGTCCTTTAAATAGGTAAACGAGCAAACACAATTACCAGATTATTTCCAGAGATCCTTCTTACCAAGCTGAATGTGGTGTTGTATTCGGCTATGAGGCAAAGATTCTTTAACACCAAGACTAAGTACTGAAGGCTAACATAATAAAATGGTGATTAAATTACCTCACCTATTGTTACACCACCCTACCATACCAGTCTCACATTTTACCTGATAAACGGCCAGTTTCCTCTTGTTGGAGACGGACTGCTTCATCATGCACTGTAGCAAAGAACCCTGGATCCCTTTCATAACTCATCTGGACTTGCATATCTGATGCTGTCATTGGTCCATCAACTGGCATGTACTCAGCTCCAAGAGATCTTGGGCCTAATTCTGGCTCCTAAGAAATTAACATACATATCTCGAAATCAAATCAACAGATTTGCTCTAACACTGATTTAAACTGCCATTATATTTTCTAATTAACTTTACTTAGCATTAATAAATTTATAAAACTAAATATTAAATGGATTGTAATTTGAGCTAACACAACTCTACATATTTATTTTCTGATGCAAATAATGCTACACTTGCTACTATTACTAGAAGTCATTCATGACAATAACTACTACTAAAATTAATAATAATTAATAATAATAAATCATGACTACAAAAGTTAATATGTTGCTCATAACTGCTGTAAACAGACAGTTTATAACAATTTAAAAGAATAATACAGCAGTAACTAGAAACCTCTGAGTGCTTCAGAATCCTGAAATAAATCCTTGATGCTGGAATCATTGGCAGTTTGTCGAGTGCATGACCCGTGATGTTGTCAGGTGACATTTGCGACAGATCATGGTGAAGTGCTTGAGCATAGCAGCCAAGTTTGACTGTCCCCTTAAAAATAATATAATGTAATGTAACTAATAACTCTTACAGTGCTTTCTATGAACCTGTTGACATTGCTACATGCCAGCCAAAGGAGTTAGAGTTAATTAAGAATGAAAGATTCATTCATAGATAACAGAAACACGAAATCCTATGACACCAATAATAATTATGCAATCATTAATAATAATAAAAATGTTCAGTTGCATTGTATTGTATTATTAATAATAAGAATGCAATCATTACTGTTGTCTTACTCAGTCTACTCTTACTTCAGATGTGACATTACAAGATATATTATCGAAAGATAAAACAGATTACAGGACAGGAATTGTTCTACTTAGAGTATTACAAAGGATGGCTGATTGTTTCTATGACATTCTCCAGATCTCATCTGAAAGATCCCTCACTTGCATGACTGTCCACTGACAACATTTATAAATGAACGACAATCTTATCCTACCATGTCATACTGTAATCTAACCTACTAGAACTTTTTAAAGACAGACCATTATACTAAGGATCCTGAGTGGCCGAGTGGGTTGGTAGTCTGCTCGTCACCCCGGCGCCCCGGGTTCGCTTCCCGGTCGGGTCGGTTTATCAGAGATTAATTTCTCGGATCTTTACTGCGGGTGGCTCGGTCGCATTATAAGCGTGGAGTACAATACAACACACAATACAACACATCACAATACAACTGGGGCGCGGTGGTTTAGGGGTATGTTCGGTGCCTTGCAGCTGGAGGGTTGCGGGTTCGAATCCACCTCAAAGTCGCCGCGTAGGGACCCTGGGCAAGTCCTTCACTCGCAATTGCTCATGCGCTTCGGCGTGAAACTCCGATTCAGCGTCCAAGCAGTAGTCGGGAGCGCCTCTGAATGGGAAATCTGGTAGGGGCGCTATAACAAGTGTTCAAATACAATACAATACAATAAGTGAGCAACGCAATACAATACAGCTGCAACATTTGATAATGCCTCTTACGAAGCACACAAGTGCAAATTCAAGTCAGGCAACAGGAAACAGCAATCATAAACAGACTGGAAAAAGTAATTTTAAGTTCAAAATAAAAGATAGCCAGCTTCAGTAACAAAGTCACAAACATAAGGATGCAGAGAGCTCCAGACTGGGACACCCAACAAACGTGAATATATTGAGGTAGTACCTTGTCACGGTCAAAGAGGTCAAAAACACAGTTTCCGACCACGACCAGCTCTTTTGTGTCCAGCGTTACTGTGTAAATACGTAACAACAGTGTCGCACTGTTGTCCATTGGTTGTCCATTCTCGTTGATCACAAGCCTGTAGGTGAAACGTGGATTCCTCGCATAACTGGTCATTTCTGGAAGAGCGAGTATATCTGGAACATCACGAACTTCGCCAGTTCTCACAATACGGCCTGTCACCTGCAATAAAAAAAAACATTTAATTAATTTACGACATGGAGGCTAACAAATGCAAAATCTATATAATAATAGCCTTAAACATGCGTTTAGTCCGACTGTATGTATGCAATGTTGGTGCTATCTGATGAACAACATGAGAAAAAAGAAGTTCAGTGTTTGAAAAATGGGTCAAAATGGAAAAGACATCAATTAGAAAGAAGAAGAGCGATTGCCAAAATACAGTGGATTTTCTCTGAAAGAGACATTTTGCTCAACTACTATGCAGATTTTCTTCATGGCAGAGGTTATTTTATCCTTAATAATTCTAAAAAATATTTTCTTGACTTTAACTGAAATTCTCAAGTTTCTTCTCAAATTTCGAAATTTGAGAATGTTGTCTATAAGAGTATCTTACTCACTTTAATGATTGAAGCACTGTCTGGAATGTTGGTGATGGCATCAATGTACAGATCAAAAGGATCTTGATCTGTCACATTATCGGTCAAAGATCTAAAAGAAAATTTATTTATATAATTAATGGATTTAATTTCTAAATGTGATCAACAATCAACAATGTAAACCACAACAACTCAGAAATATGGTGCTAACTTTAAACATATAAATTACAGTAAAAACATAAAGACAAGTATATAGATAAATAAATTGCCAATATAAACTAGGAATGTATCAGGGTGTTTATATAGTGCCTTTCCAGCAGAATTCCCCTTGCACAGTGGTAACAGGAATGGTTGCCTGTAGTCAGACCAATGCTACCAAACTTGAACCTCAACCTAAGGAGCCTTTGGTCACCCTATGGCTGACTCTATGATGCATGCCAATCTGAATAGTTTACACTGTGAGAGGCGCTTTACAAGTTTTCAAATACAATACAATTTACCTAGCAGTGGATGCCATGTTCCTAGGAAGGACGGATGTTGCCTTCAGTGGCTTGTATATAACGACACGAAGTTTTGATCCTTCACCGATTAAATCTGGAAACAACAAGAACAAAACAGAGCATTACAAGATAATAGCCCCATGTATTTGTGTATTCTGGTTATTTATACAACAACTCGACAACAGCCATCAGCAACCTTACTACAAAGATACACAGCCACAATGTTCACAACCTGACGCAAAGGTGAACGTCTTACATAAAGACTTAACAATGAAATGTTATAGCAAATGCAGAAAATGAAGTTATGGTAACTGCAGGAAAAAATTAAAATCCAGCTGACTATCACCTATGAAGAGCGATTCTGTGGGCTTCTTAACACTTTAACGATGAGAGTGTAAGAAAAGCAACTGGGAAACCAATGCAAGCTCATCGTTAAACTGTTAACAATTGCTCATTATAAGAAATGGAGCAATGTTATCTTTGTGAGGTACCTAAAAGGCATTATATAAACAGTCAGATACAAACAAATACATACACTGCAATATTTATATAGTACCACTTCACAAGCAAACTAATTGGGCACTCATACACACATGCACGCTCTCTCCATTCATAGTCATACACACATCCATACATACCCTATTCCATCCATCCATCCATTCCTCCCTCCATACCGGTACATACATGCATAAATACCTGTATCTTCCACTCACCTGCATACTCATTTCCATAATCCACATTTTCATTTGTGCTTTCCGGTGGCTGCCCAGAATTCAGGACGCAGAAGAAATCTTTTGCAGTAAGTGCCCACTTAACCGATCTACTTGAGGAAGCTGACGCACCCAAAGTGGACCTCTCACGTTTTTGATGCAGACCAACCTCAGCCCATCCCAATGTCACAGTCGATTGCACTTCGAGACCGTAGTCGATGCGCAGAACCGCCTTCGGGAAACCACCCATCTCTTGCTCAAGGTCGTAGTTTGACAGGTCAAGGTCAGTGAAAACAAAGTCCGCATCCGTAAGCGCAACTCCATATTTCTGGCCGCCACGTTCATCCTGTTCGTGAGAAGTTATGACAGGTGAAGAAGTCGACTGTTTCGACTGGAGTTCAATGCTTCCAAAGCAGACAGAACAGAGAAATCGAAGTCTCCCAGGATCAAGGTTTGCCAACTCAGGTACCTACAAAGAAATCAAATTAATGCGACCAACCGTATTAATACAGAAATTTACCTGTTGACACCAGAGTGTTAATACGACCAATTGTATTAATGTGGAAATTTACCTGTTGACACCGGAGTGTTAATACAACCAATTCTGGATACTGGTGATCCAAACGTACCGGTATAGGAATCTGAATCAGCATACTCGAACTGCAACCAATGAATTACAGAATCTGTGTGCTACCGAATAAATGCCTGTGCAGTACACGAATTACATTACATTTAATTTGCATTCAGATTACATGGGTTCAATGGCCTCACAGCTGCCACTTTATCAACTACCAATACCTCATTAACCTTTCCATTAGTCAATTCCATCAGTTGATCTATCCATCCTTGTTTGGTGGTCAGCCCATACCTTTGAAACAGTTTCCCCAGAAAAGATGAGTTCCATCTCCATGACCTTGACCCCGACTGGGTCTAATGGCCTCACGGCTGTCGCTTCTGATGGAGACCGCTCCGCAATCTGCGGGGTAGCTGAGTGCGATCCGTGCCTACAATAGTCAATGCATTGGAAAGATGATAACAAATGCAGTACTGAAAGCCCCTTTCTAGATCATGATATTCTACATGATGAAGATGCTATAGATAATGATATTATAATGATATTATAAAGATTGTAATATAACAGAGATGCCGATATTATGTCATATTTCTACTATCAAGTAGATATAATAGAGATGATCTTATTATAAAGACAATACCCACATATATACATGATGTATATATCGTATGTAAATACTTTTGAAAAGGGAGGCTTCGTCTTTCAAATCTAATCTAATGAATTCTATAATGTTCATCTTGTGGGACGTTAATCCCACAAGAAAAGTAACAACCAAAGCAAGGCTGCTCTTTTTCTCAGAAATTTCACACAAAGTTCAACTCCAAATAATTAAATAATGGCAGGTCAGGAAAAATAATTAGGCCAGATCAGACATATGAAACCAGGTCAGAGTATTAAAAATTAATCCAGAGGAATAAAATTAGGTCAGATCAGAAAAATTACATTAGGTTGGGTCAGAATATGTGGATCACCTTGGCATCATGCGATTCATCGCTGGAATTTCATTGAGGTCCCGGCGTTCCTGAACGTGAATCCAAGCTCTCTGGAGGTCCATTGTCAGGAGCTTACATGGCTCCTTAAGAAAGACCTACAAACAAAAGACCACCAGGAGTCAAATAACATAAGGGAATACAACTGCTCCGTCAATGCATTCTGCAGAGGGAGCACGGCACTAAGCTGGCCCCCTAAACTGGTTAGACTGACAGTTGCCTACTAAACCAAATATTTGTAAAAAGACCTCCAGACAACTGAAAAACTAAAAGAAAGGTAATCACAAATGCTAGAATAAAAAGGTAATGAAAAATCCTGATGACTTAAAAAGGACACAAACTGATTGACTTACTTCCTGATTTGTAAGCTTCTGGAGGAAGTCAAGATAAATTCTAATAACTGAAGTATATTTTAAAAGCACACAATACAGTAGAGGAGTAGAGTATTTATTTCATCTATAGTTTATATCCACGTACACAAGGCTGCCGACAGAAATTCCGGGCCCCTAGGCAGAGCAGTCACGGGCCCCTAACAACCCTTAGACTTTATGAGAACTTTTTTTAAAAACAAACTGAAATAATAATAGTGCGGGTACAACCCTACAAAATTATATTTATCTATGCAATTATTGCATTTGCTAAAGGTTCCTTTTTTCTTGACACAAATATGTAAAGAATACACACCTGTTTCATGGTTAAGTAGTCACGTGCCACTAGGAATTTGTCACGGAGGAGAAAGAGGAGAACCAGACAGAAATCTTCGGCCACTCCCATTGCCCAGCGCTGCATGAACAGCTGGTCCCAAACGTAGATGACCGCCTGAGTGTCAAGGACTCCCACAAATCCCTGCTCAAACAAAATCATCCCAAAATAGGGTATTAAAGGTAGAAAAAATGTGTGTCAGGTACGATAAGAAAAGCTAGGGCAATATGATAATTTATATAAGGTAAATCAAGATCAGACAAAGTAAAGTATGGAAGATAAACAAAGTTAAATTCTATCAAGTAATGTAAAGTTCAGGCATAACATATAATAAAATGTAATTATACCAGGAATGACAAAGTAAGTTATATCAGGTAAAGAAAGGTTAAGTATATACGAAAGCATAAGCAAGGCAAAGTAAAAAAACACAAAATGAAGTATAATAGGTCATGCATGTAAGGCAAGTCAGATCACATAAGAAACGGTAAATAAAATGAAGGAAGGCAAGGTACATATATAACAAAAAATTATGTATATAAAGTGAGGTATCAGAAAGTGTAAAGGCAAGGCAAGGTAAAAACACTACATGAGCTATATAAGGTGAGGTAAGGCAACCTACATCACGTAAGGTAGGGTGAATATCATGAGGCAAGGCAAGGTAAATAATGTAAGGTATAGCATATATGGCAAGGTAAGACAGAGCAAATAATAATGTTACACAAGGCATACAAGTTAAGATTTCTAAACAGTGTACCTCGCCCAGCCACTTGCGTAGAAAAATGAGAGGGTCTGTAAGCAGCTCACGAGACATTTCGATCAATTTTATCGATCCTTCCTTGGCAGCCAACAGCTCTTCTGCCTTCGATCTTTCATGATGAATCAGATGAACCAGAAACTCCTGGCAAACATCATTCACATAATCCATTCACTCAGTGCATTTATATGGCACCCTTAAATCCTCTTTATAACATGCTTCATTATGGCATAAATTCCGATATAAAATATTCAAGGATTCAAATCAACAGTTAAGTACACTTTCGGAAGTGAATCCATTATAGCAAAACTGTCGCGAGTTCGCTTAATAAAAAATGTTTCTCAAAACCAACCGGAAATAAAATTCAATTTCACATTTAAATGCTATTTACTCGTGAGTAATTTTACAAAGTTCTCAAATCCTTCACATTGACTCTTTCCTTCACATCAAAAAACCCAAAACTTCCGGTCCTCTGGTCCCAGGTAAACCCTCATAAACTCATGTCATTTTGTGGCAATAACTTTGTAATAATTAACATGTGCTGAAAAATAATCAGAAGAATTATAACACATGTGATTTTCAGAGGTACTTTAAAGGAGCTATATAGATATTCAGATATGTGCATGTATATATATATATATTCATTCATTCATTCATTTCGGATATTTATATAGTGCCCCTTCAAGATTTCTACTCAGAGGCGCTCCCGACTACAGCGCGGACACTGAATCGAAGTTTCACGCCGAAGCGCATGAGCAATTGCAGTGAAGGACTTGCCCAGGGTCCCTACGCGGCGGCTTGAGATATATTATATATATATATATATATATATATATTTCTATATATAAAGAAAGTACTGTAAGAAGGGTCTAATGTACAAATGCCACACCTTAGGATTGGTCGTGGGGTTGACCTGAGCCACTTTCTTCAGATGATTGTAGAATTCAGGGTCTGAGGCGTTGACCTTTGACATTGCCTTTTCAGCCACGGCAAATATCTCTGGCGCTTGTGGCATAAAGTTTCGGTTGAGCAGGTCAAGGTACATTGCAAGCTCATATGCATGATCAGCTGAAAACAGATTAATTCGATCACACTATAATTTCATCTAATCTCACAGATGTACGATCAGAAGTGGATCTATTAATTGACGTCAAGGTCCCAAGGATGAAGTACTAGCTGGGTCTGGGCACAGTTCTGCTAACATCAGAGGTTTCGTACATTCATAACACTTCCTCAATCTGAAGTCAGAGGTAAAGTAACTTTGAGGCCTGGGCATAACAAGACCAATACAGGGGTGAATATTACCATTACACCCACAAATTTGACATCAGGAGTCAAATGTATAGTGGGTCTTACGCATAATAAGAATATCACATGAGGTCCATATGTCCATTACATACTCAAGTTTTAAGTCAGAAGGCAAAGTTATGGGTCCAGGGCTTAATAAGAATAACATATGGTCCAATATACACCAAGTCAAGTAATAATGACTCATGGACAAGATTAACACATGCAGGTGCATTCTTAAAGGGGCATGATAGAAATTATCAGATAGATTATTTTTCCTCTTACCTTCATTGTTACCATCCTGAAATGCTAGCTGTAACGGAAAGAGCCAGTTGATAAGGTATGGCTCATAAACCCGTTCGTAAACGTAAAGTATGTTCAGCGCCTTGGCTGCCTCTTGCAGGTAGGCATTGTCCTTGACGTATAAAGCCATTGCAGGCGTTGCACTGCAGATCTAATATGAACAACAGCATCAACAGTCGAATGATAACATTGTACTTCATTTTCTCTCACTCTCAGTTTCATTCCAAGGTATTATTTTTACTTGGGCACAGAAACATTATTTTCATTCATTCAGTCATTCATTACAGAGATTTATATAGCAACCTTCAAGGCTACTACTCAGAAGTGCTCCCAACCCCAAGGCTAAAAAGGACAGTTTTGAGGTCAGAATACATCCGAGTGGACCCTGGGGAGCAAATGTAGCGCCAAGGGGAGCCTGTTCCAAACCAAGGGGCCAATGACTGAGAAGGGGCGGTTCTGCCTAAAGATGTACAGGCAATATTAACAACAATGATGGCGATGAAGACACTGACAGTAATTTGACTTTTTGATGATGATGACGACAATGATGTAACCATTTAATTTTTATCTAGAAGAAGTTTGTTCCTTGAACTTCAGTAGTTAATAAAGAGTCGATGTCTGATCAAAAAACTGACAAAACAATGATTAATCAGTGTTTCACACAAACATTACAACAACCACTATGCTAACATCAAAATAATGCCAGAACATCATTGACCATTATTATTGTAATGTTATTTAAAAGCTGACAAAACAAGGTTGAGACAAACATTAGATCAATGTGTCTGCACACCATATTTCAATGTTCAATAAGCAATTATATGCTTCCTGTAAATGATGATAATGCTATCAAGTCATGGTGTACAAATCTAAGACAAGCGAAAACAACAAGACATTACTTTACAAGTAATCAATTAATTTAATAAAGGCTGTGAATTACCTGGGTGACAGCATTGTCTATGAGACCACTGATAGGTGAGTGTGTTGCACGTTTTATCTTGAGTTCTGTTAGGCCTCGTTTGACACCCTTTGCAAAACGTTCTCGCAGAATCTTCTCTGTATTGCTAGAAGGATACAAAAATTATTCAAAGCCAACTTAAGACACAATATGGCAATAAGGTATATGGTAATGCAAAAAGGTAAGGGATGATAGAAGACTGTAAGCAACGGAAAGCTATGATAAGGTAAGATATGATAAAGCAAGGTGAGGAAAGAAATGGTAAGACATGAAAAGATAAAGAATGAACAGGTACGGGAAGAAAAGATAAAGTAAAAAAAATTAAATTCTAATCTCACATCTGGACTTCAATTCTAGACACAGCACTGAAAGCCGCTCAGCAACCAAATTTACACCCTTCACCAGCCGAACCACTTTTGGTTTGATTCTAGAATCATCACAGAAACATTCCTCACAAGTCGATAACTGACCTGTCCAGCAGTTTGTCACGTTCTACCTTCAGCAGAATGTCCAGCCAGACATATGACCGAAGCGATCCAGGCAGTTGGCGCCCATGGAGTGCACTCACGACCTCTGACAGCCGACGTGGATCTCGTTTTAGGATTGCCATAACGGATCGCCCAATTGTGTTACTCTGGATGCCCCAGAACAATGGTGGATCTTCCTTTGATCCGAATAATGCACCTGGAAGTAGTAGTAGTTTATTAAATGATGCCTTGAAAAAATCTAATCTCGTAACATTCTAGTCTCATAACTTCCATAATGCTGTTATATTAGTGGAATTTGCTGTGTTCAATCTGCCAGTACTCTGATGCCATAATGCACCAAGGTTACTTTTAGGTAAAATTGCATTCTAAAATCACAATCCTTTCAATAGAACCAGCCAAGATCCATGACACCAGAAACCAGTTGAACAGTCAGGCGAGAAGGCATAAGCAATTTGAAACAGATGAGATTTTAGCCCAGATCTGAAAGATACCAGAAAACCCGCATAACAGATGAAAACAGACAGCCTCACACCAGCACCTGAGAAAACTCATTAACTCAGTACCACTCTGGCCTAGGTTACAAGAAGAGGCAATGTGTTCAATGAAAAGGCACCCTGGGAAGCAAGATCAACTTGGTAAGCTCACTACACTGTTTTCCTCTGCTATTCTCTCTCATCAGCTTAACAGATATTTTTTATACGTTTCTAAAAGTCTGCACAATTTTTTTACAACTTATTATGGTTGTGGATACATATTGGTTTATCATGGCTGTTTGCATACATTTGAAACTTGAAATTCCATCTTGCCTTTAACATTTGAAGTTGTTTTTGCATTTTGGGAAGCTGAAGTCGCAGGTACAGAAGACTCATTCCGTGTGTCTGCACTGGACGTGTCTCTCCGTTCCTGCCGAACGCCGAGAATGCCTTTGAGTCTGTCACGCTCCTGACGCAAGTGGTCATGCTCACGAGTCTCGTGCTCTGCCATCTTAGCCCTTCTGCGTTTCCACTCCAACTCTTCCCACCGTTTCTACAAACAAAAGATGTTTACAAAAACTATTGGATTTATTTCAACAGTTACTTAAACATCCGACATATAATATTACATATTATATCATACCATGGGACGATGGTTGAATGGTCATATGCTGGCACAAAGATCAGAAGGACATGGGTTCGACACCAGCTAGCCCCATCATGTAGAGACTCAGCCTTCAACTCTCTAGGGGTGACTGTAAAATAAGCACGAGGACAGATGGGTGACTTGCAGGCTGCCATACAGTTAAAATCGACTTCTGTTAAACTTGTTATCATCTGTTACTACTATATCATGTAATCTTAATGCACACTTGTCATTTTGAATTAAAAAACGAATATTATTATTAATATATTATTATTATTACTTCTGCCTCCACTACCACCTGAAGGAATGATTTCACCAACTACATACAGATCTGATTACTATTTTAAATCATACCACCACCCCTGCTTTCACCACCACCCCCACCACCACTCTTTATCAGAGCAAAGACTCACAATGACATCGTTTTCTTTGAGGAAGAGGTGTCGATCAAGACCTTCTTGTATCGTCTGCCTCGTATGCTGAACAAAGTCCAACATTTCTTCACTGTATGGCTCCCTATCAAGCCACATAACATCATTGACAGTAAGCAATATTCAATCCTCAACATAAATACCAAAACATACACAGATATATATTATATCATAGAGTTTTAGTCTATACATGCAAAATAAGACAAGTTTTGGTCACTGTGCATCATCAGTGTTATAACCACATCCACACCTAATCGCCCATATGTTGTTGTCATGCAGCACAGCAGTTTATACGTTAGCACACTGGCTATGTAATCCAACAATTGTGGGTTTGAGCCTGCTCAACAAATTCCCTGGACAGACTGTTCAAACACAGTTTCTCACACTTCAGATTTACCAAATTTGTACATATAACTGTAATAAATAGATAAATAAAATATATTGAAATTAAAACAAATAGAAATTAAAAATAAAATATATTGATGTTTCAAAGGAAACGATTAAGTGTTGCAGATACTCACCCACTCATTGCAGCCTGTGACCGGCAGAGGCATCCAGTTGTAGTGGCTGCTTTCTGAATTGCACCATACAACCACTTCTGCGCATCCACTTCCAGTTTCTTCCGTTCTTCCGCAGTCATCGTCTCCTGGAGGAAAGAATTCCACAGTGCAGGCAGACAAATGCCACTTTTCCAGTTTCATTTGTGTGCACCACTACCTTATCTTCTCATGTCTTACCTTGCTTTACCATAGCTTTTCCAATAATCATTCTTTCCATTTCACACTTATATAGTTCACATTTAATATAGTTACTCATTTTTTACTTTTAAATATACATACAGCCAATATATTTAATATATTTAATCTAATCAAATTTATTCTAATCAGTTTATAACACCGTTATCATAATGCACAATTCTATGTATGGAAGATTTTAGTAACTGCTAAGGTTAGTAAGTATGCATTATCCAAGCATTTCTACAATTCTTCAATATGTAGGTATGTATTATATAAGTAAGCATATCTAATTACTTCTATAGTGTATGTATGTATGTATGAGCACTTGTTATAGCGCCCCTTCAAGATTTCTACTCAGAGGCGCTCCCGACTACAGCGCAGACACTGAATAGTGCCTTTGAAGTACCTCATGAAAGTACTCGCCACTAGGTCAACTGATGTGATGATGCCTGTGTTGTGTAGCACAAAAAGGAGACATCGTAACAAGAAATCAGAACTGGAGAAGTCCAGTTGAAATCTAACAGGCATGCCGAACCAGAAGTCAGGCTATGGTGGGCAAGCAATGACAAGAGCAGGAGGGTAATGACAGAAACTGAATCCCTAGATTAGACCTGATACTGAGGTTCTAAGCTTGTGCTCAGACATGTTGCATATTGCACAACACTGCGTCTTTACTAACCAGAATATGTGGACTGTACGCATTGTCAGGGAAGTACTTGGCTGTGAATTCTTGGCCAACCATTTCGAAGATGATTTGGCGTCTTTCAGCAATGTCCAGCTGTCGCACTATTGACTGCGCCAAATTCTCACAAAGCAAGTTGTATACCTGTAATACACAAGTGTGTATGTAAGGATACATGTATGTATGCAAGTATGTACACATATGTATATGGACACTTGTATAGCCACTTCAAAAATCTTAACCAAATTGGTTCTCAACAGCAGTGCAGAACACAGTTTGTGAACCTTGCAAACGTTATTATTTATAAATATCAATGTACTGGAATGTATAAAATTCGAAGACTACACACAAAATATTGGTTTTTAGAAGTAGCCATTGACGGATACTTTGTGCATTAGAATGGCACTATGGATATTAATATTAAACCAACATTGATTACTCCTCCATTTCTTACAGTATAGTACTTGTCTCAATCTCCCAGGCTGCAATGTGCCAACCTGTTTTGCATAATAAACGATTATAATAAATAAATTGAATTAAGATGATACCTTGTCCTGCCAAGGTCCATTTGGTAGAAGAGTTTCCTGATAGCAGGAATCCAACCATGGCACTCCAAAAGGACGAAGTTCATCCACCTCTTTTGCTTTTGGAGTCAATTTTGGATTGGCTGTTCCCAACATCTCCGGTTTTTCTTCACTAATTCCTAATCAAATCTTCTAAATACTACAAGTCACTTAATTTGACAAAATGTAATTTATCTAAAAAGTACAAGTTTTTAAATCTTCAAAGTATAAGCACTTGCATAGAACTTCAATATGCTTTTCTGTCAAAAATTTACAACAACTAGTAACAAAGCCCAACACAATTTGAATTTTTCATTCATAAAATGTCGCCAATTCATACTTTCAGCTGAAACTGCTGCTATGTTACAGCTTCAAAGAAATTTCATAAAAATATCAACTTTGTACTGTCTGAAACTGTCTTCACTTTCTATCACATTCAGTCTTTATTAATTTACTACAATCCATTTGAATGAAAATCTCTGCAGTATTCTAACAGCTATAAAACATTCACATTCCTCTCAAAATTCTGTAACGTTTCAATTATTGTCCATGCAGATATGCCTTTAATAAAAAAAAAAGCCAATCTGTGCCTAATTTAAACTTCATTTCTGTTACAACATATTGGAACATAACTGAAAAACTCCTTTATCACACTTATTTAACTTAGTCAGAAGAACAAAGGCAAAGTTCTAATATAGCTTATTAATTCTCACGCAAATAAACTAAAGTCTTAATGAGTTTACAGGATTGTGTATCTTTCTTAAATGTTCAACATAAGAGTCGGCATATTGGGATCTGTCATGGCTATAAAAGAAGTTGTTATCATGACGATAGCTGCACATCAGGTAAGTCGTCGCCATAGCAGAACTTTGCTGATGGGTTACGATATGAGTTTTCGTGCTGGACACTCTGAAACAGCAACAAATGCATTGTTTACCAATTCCTTTGAAGTTACAAATTTGTGTATAAGCAAGATATCTGAAAAGAGTACAGGTGAACTAGAGGTACATTAACCGTCAGTACTGAAGCCTCTCAATCAACAGTTGTCCTCAGAGGCATGGTCCTGAGACTGGAAGAACTTCTAGTAAAAGAGCAGATACGACAACAGCTTTTCTTAAAATTAATTAAATAGAATAGTTTTCTACATCCTTTGGATTTTATACCTTGGGTAAAAATGAAATAACTAAGTAAATTTAATGCAATACAATACAACTGTATTTGATATTGCCCTCCTTTTGAAGTTCAGAAGTGCACACGTCCATATGACAGAACATCAATGAAGCAGAGCAATTGTGCATGAAGGACTTGCTCAAGGTCCCTACACAGAAACTGCCTTGGGTGAGGCTTGAACCTGTACTCTCTGTTTACAGGCCGAGTGCTCCAAATACTGTGCTGCACAATTTAAATAGTACATTTTCAAGACATCTACTCAGAAGCACTGCCATCCTCAGTAAAAGAGTAAGGGAGGGCTACAGATAAGCATGAAGAAAGTTATCATGTATACATATTATCAAGGTTATGTTATAATAAGGATATGTTTAATGCTGAATAAAATTTGGGTTCGTTAGCCCTGACCCTCTGGTATCAGAATTCTTATCATAATGAAGCAAGTCATACAAAGTTTCCAGGGTAGCAAGTCAATGCAAATACCTGTGATGATGTACGGCATTTGGACAGACAGACGTCAAACACGTCCGTCACAGAGGAGAAAAGATAATGGAACGTCTTCGAAACTCGGCTAAAAGATTTCTTTACAAGAGAACGCTGAAATAACAAAATTAAATTTAAATTTAGGTATTTAAACAAATCAGATAATTCAACAAGAATTCAGGTAAGAAATGGTAAGTTAAACATATATAAAGACTGTTGTTTAATTCGGAAGTGAACATCAATTGTTTCCTAAAATTTACACAGCAAAAGTGAACACATACGTGAAAAAAACAATGGAAATATAAAACAACGTAAGATGGTGTTTAACCTTTAAAATGACCAACCAAGGAAGATTCATCGCTCAATCATGAATTATTGAGTACACCTTAAAGCACATGAAGATCCTAGGTGTCACTTTGTCAGAACAATTCAACTTCGACACGTATGTTAACAACATTGTCATTAAGGCTAGGCAGTCAATGTATGCCCTCCGCGTTCTAACTGCACATGGGTTAAAGGGCCAATCTCTGTGTGATGTAACAAATGCTACCACAGTGTCGCGGATGCTCTATGCGGCCCCGGCGTGGTGGGGCTTTGTGGGGGTAGAGGGACGCTCTCGTCTTCAGGCAACTATACGGCGACTGGTCCGGTCTCGTTATCTATCGGAATCCTACCAAAGTTTCGAGCAACTTTGCAGAAAAGCAGACTCTAACCTCTTTTCTACCATCATCAGCAACCCTGCACATGTATTACATCAACTACTGCCTCCCGTGAAAACTGTTTCATACTCGCTACGCCCCAGAACCCACAATAGAATAATACCCAAGGCAAACTCTCTATCTCGTAAAACATTTGTCACACGGATGCTTTATACTTAATTTTTTTATATTTGATGATCTTTGTACACCAAAATGCGGTTAGCAGTTGGTTTTTCAATAAAGGATATACTTACTTACTTACTTACTTAGATCCGAATCTGAACCAGAAACACAGCATATGAATTGAGTCGTGTACCTTTTCCGGTCGAAGACAGCAAGACACACAGAATTCGTAGATGGAACAGCAACCGTTGGCGTGACAAGTGTCACAGACAAAGCGTCTTGTACCCTCTGCACCTCTCATACAACAACCATTTCGCGACAGAGACAAACGTCGGCAAACAAAGCCTAACAAACCAAACACAATGTAACTTACTCAGTATTTAGCACCTTTCTAAAGTCTGTGCATGCAAGTTTAATAGATTATGAGGGAACACTGATGCAAAAGTTTATCTAACTTAAAAACACACGAAACGGTAACACTGCCAAATGCTCAGTGAGTTTATTAGTGACTAATAAGCACATGCACAAGATACTGAATGAGTGAAGAGTAAGCAAGTGAATAGATATGCGAGAGTGATTATGTATGCAATACAATCTTCCATCTATTTATAAAGCACCTTTTAAGAACCTTATAAAGATGCAAATAGTGAGTGAAAGAGTGAGTAAATGAATGAATATACAAGTGAATCAGTGTGTAAAAGTGAGCAACTGAGTGAGCAAGCATATCAACAAACTTAATACAACACAAAATAATAAGGGAAATCTTTGTCTAGTCTGTTAGCAACAGCAACCAAAATAAATCCATTACTAATGCTAACCAATTCTTTACCTACAGAAATAACTCTGTACTCATTTTGTTATCCAAGAAACCCAGAAAATAAATATTTAAACATAACAAGTGAAAAAATTGTTCACTTACCTCGTTCATCAACAACGACTTCCTTGCCCTGAACCGAATTTCTACAGTTTTTCTTTGTCGTCTGATTGGCTGTATTCAATTCTGTGTCCCAGTTAATTGAATCTATGGAAATCGGTCGCCTCACTTCTTCACTGTCGGCCAATGCATCATTATACTAAAAAACAATTTAACCCTCATTTGCTCACTACCATATTTATTATTCTTATATTTAGCTCCAACCCAATCTAGTTCATGTGGCCTACAGTGAGCCCTAAATGTGCCACTGCTGGCCAGATCCAACAATGTGGCTGTCACAGAAGGTACTAAAGATCCCACAAGGATGAGAAATTATATTTGGTTATGATTATATAGAATGTTGGTTTTTATTACCATTGTTGTATTTTTATCATTACTACAGTGTTTTTCATTTTTCACACTACTTCACTTTGCAATGCAGTGGAAGTCTGTGAACTTAGAAATGACACAGTGTTTGATGATAGGCACAAACACAACATATTGGCAATTGATGACAATTGGATGGCTGAAAAACGCATATGTAGTTTAAGTATGTTTAAGAAATCAGTGTAAAGAAAGAAGTATATGTGTACATATGCATGTAACTGGCTTTTGTAAGGTGCCCTAAATTCAACTGAAAAGCAGTGAAGAAGTAGAGCAGTCCTTTCAGCTAGCCCTGAGGTAGCCATGGGCATGAAATGCTAGTAACTTCCTTTTCTTAGCCTCAGCATATGCGGGCAGATGACCAGTTCTCTCCCATGCCGTCTCATCTTCCCACTGACAGAATACAGTCAGTGTACTCATTATAGCTGAGTTGGCTAGAGGAGCACGCACAGCAGAATTCTCTAACCAAATTTCTACCCTGGCCGTGGATTTTAACCCTGAGGAACGGAAACGTGTAGAACAGTGATTACTTGACTGACAGTCCAGCATGTGCACTTGCACACAAATGCTATGATGCATTCAAATCAAAATCAAATCAAATCATTGGATTGCAACAGAATCGTAGATCCTGCAAACTGAATTTATAATCACATTCGTTCCTATTGCGATTCTTATTCCGTTCACAGATGGAACGGAAACGTGTAGAACAGTGTTTACAATTTTACTCTTCTTCCTAACCAATGGATCGCTGATTAAATACATCAATAAATACGACAAGTGACAGTCGGAAATAAAGCGAATAGTCTGTAAAAAATACATGAAATAACGAACGCGTAACGAACATTAATTACCTGTTTAGAAATGCTGGTAATGAAATAAACGAGCGAACATAAGAAGACGATCGCCAAAACAGACCGTCGCCTTAGTATCTGAGACCCAAACATTGAAAGCGGAATTGACGTGTTTACATTTGAACCAATTTATCTCATATCATTCACTACACAAACGCCATAACGCGACGGTGATGCCTCCTTCAGAAAACTAATTCTACATAATTATAGATTATTTTTGCTACTTTTAATTATTTTTCTGACTCATCGACACATTTTAAACGATTCATTAAAGATTTTACTCCAGTGTTTACAGATCTGTGGCAGCGGCAGAATTTTGTGTACTTTTTTATAGCGCTAGGCTTTGTTAGAAATTTCTGCTTGTGAATTCAAAATTATGTAGATAGATAATTGTGATTATAATTCTTAACACAACTCGGTGTGTAAAATCTTCCACTTTTCGTGATAATTCTATTAGTGAATGTTGGACTTAAACTACATAGATTAGAAATGTAAATGTACACGTTTTACACGTTATAATTATAATCGACCGTATTGCCTCGACTCTGCTCATTCTCTCGGTCCTATTTATTCGTAATCGTAATCTTGGAATTTGTAGAGTGTTACTTGAAAGCTAAGCGTATGATGCCGGTTCATTCACGAGCGCTGCGCCAGTTGGAGGGGCTGTTCAAAAATATCAAGTAGAGAACAGAGGAACAGAAAGGCGACAGAGGAACTGGCACGAAGGATTGGGGAAAGTGAACTAGCCTTTGTATTCAAATGGGTTTGGTTTGTCAGTGTAGGCCTACTTCTTATTCACATTGGGCGTACGTCTATCATCATTGCAAGAGGTAATTAAAACAGAAATTAATCGATCAAAGCCAATCTGAGGACACGCGTAATTAGGCTATGGCGGGTAGTACAGCACAAGTGGCTGTACTAGGCCTAATTGTTGATTAGATCCTTAGCACGAAGCCAAGTGAGGCGTGTCACAAAGTGACCTTTATTTGTGGGGCCTTACCTCAGGTCCAGCGTATCTGAGTTAGGGTGGGCAGGAGTAGAGATACCGATTAGAGGGAGTCTTCAAATCAGTCCTTGAACGTCAGAGCGAGGTGAAGGACAGAGGAAGATGGACTGAAGGAGGGAGGCGTGGCCGGAGAGAAAGAAGTTGGAGAAGCGGCAGAAAAGCTCTTTTGCAGTTCATGTTGCATATTGTTAAGCAATTTATTCCAGGGATGGAAGATACTGAAATAACCAGTGCAGTTCCTCCCAAATTATATGAAATTGGATATATGCCCAAACCTAGGTATGCTACTGATTAGACGAGCTGCAGAATTTAAAGCACATTGCAGCTGATTGATGTGAGAAGTAAGGCCTGCATAAATGGTATTACCATAATCAACTCTGGAGAATGAAAGCATGCATCAGAGTTGTAGCAACTTGAGTCATGAGCGGGCAAACTACAGTATTGTCCAAATCGTACACAGGTGATAGAAGCATGTTTGCACACAGTACTGTGGAAAGAAACACCAGGGAAGCATTGCTGCAAGTGGGGCAAGTCAGTTTTGGAGAGCTGCCCACGAGTACCAAATCAGATGTAGGTGGGCTAAGGCTTAGTAAGTCATTGCTTTGCAAGTTAGTTTTTGTTATTTACTAAAATTTATGAGGTCATCATGTTCCTTAAAGCAAATATTTAATTTCATATAAAATTGTTTAATTGTTTTACACTGAATTAACAAGTTTATTGTTGAAAAAACAATATTTAATGCAAATAATCGCTACAACAAAAATCCACAAACAAAACAAATTGGACTTTTAAAAGTGCACAAATTCTTGCACAGACCTTGTAAACAGCTAAAGAAACCTCAAAGTTCTAAGTCAGAAGAAATTGGCCAACCGAAATCTTTATTGTTCCACATAATGGCAAAGATTGGTTAATATCTACAAACTTTAACGACTAGCATGTTCTAAAAGTGACTAATGATGTGTTAAGAACTGATCATCCCATCATACAATGGCATGACCATCTTCTTACTAGTCTGCCCATTGGTTATTTATTCTCTTTTTATTACATCCAACTGTATAGGTGTCTCAATATTAAAGGTACAGTTCAATTTTAATCCAAACAATTGCTGTTATAAAGTTTTTAAGAAAACGGCTGTTATCCTGACAGTTCTCATATGGCAGGTGCCAACTGGCTAGTCGCCCTCTAGCCAAGACAACGTTCAAATAGCCACATACATTGGGTCCACACTACTGTGCCACTAGCGGCTAACTATGGGTCAGTGCTAATGGCCAGCTATGGATCAGTGTATGCCTAATGAACATGACTGTCAGGGATCAGACATACAGGCAACTGAGTGGCTCATCAGTTGACGAATCTCATGAGCATAATGACCTCCTAATCCAAGGTCGCATTCCAAAACTGGATCCGGGCAAGATAAGTGCCGTCTGATGAAGGTATAGTGGAAGAGACGGGAACTTGATTAATCAATTAGCACTTTCTAGGATAATTAAGCTAACAACTTTTGAAAGATAGAATTCACATGCAAACTGCAGAAAGCTGTGCAGTTTCAAGAAAGACTTACAAAACTAAATTAGTCACCATTTTTGTGCAATCATTGAATATTGAAACATGACAGGAGTATTTTCACAGTACTCTGCACACCAAGTACTACAGAACTCGGTGAACCCGGATGCCCTGAACTCGTTTTCGAATGCGACCCAAGTCTAACGAAAAGCTCAAAATCTAGCATGCAGTTTTAAAAATCAACAGTACACAACATTGCTTGCAAGTCTACTTGTTATCATCTATAACCTAAAACAAAATTACAGTAATGCAAAGTATGCACTAATATTAGTCTTTAATAGAAGAAAGAAAGACTAGACAACAAGCAGCGATAGCAACAGCTAACTTCGTTTCTAACACATACACAGTCCTGTTAAGCGTACTCTACTGTGTAAATAATCAACTTTCAATGCCACGGACATGCAGAACACATGATTCAGTAAGTGAGACAAAAAATGATATAACATCAGTTCACAAATTGTCAACTAGCATTTCACTATCAAAACAACTGGTACATCGTTAAGTCTTCCTTGTTCCAAATCGGTCAATAAAAGTTACGAAAACCTCGTTCAAAAGTTGTCGGTAAAAGTTATGAACAAAAACAAGCAAATGAACAGTGCAGCATAATATTAATGAATTCAGCAATTCAAGAAAAATAATTATGCAGACTTGTTGGTGATTTATACTATTTGGCACCATGCTACAAAGCAAAGGGAAGACATGAATACAGACAACGCATGAAAAAATCAAACGATTTAAATATATACTGAAGTTATAGCAAAAGCTTTGCACCAAGTATACAGCAACATAACGCATATCGTTAAATCACATCTCTTTAGCTCTCATGGGATACATGGCCTCAAAAATTCAACCCAAATGCAGAGATACAAGATCAACACACTATCAGCAGCTGCTTACAAAACGACTAAAATGACATGGATTTAAACTGAACGTAAAGAAATAGCTACAAAATTAGCTTAAATTAATTGCACTACATATAATTAATTTGAAATGATATAAATGAGATGGCAAAAAACGTTTTAATCCAAGCACGGAGTACAGCATAAAGCAATGCAAGAATGTAATCATAAAAGACTGAATGACAAAGAAGTAACATGATATTCATAAATGATAGAAGAAAACTAATTTATACAAACTGTAATTGAACATTGTAATAGTGCATTTTCTAGCATCTTTGATATACCCTTTAAACTCTTCAATAGATCTGTAATATAGAGTGTAATAAATTAACAACTATAAACACCCAAATACGCAGGTAAATATATCGCCACTGACTTTTTGTTCAATCCCCAACTGGATTTAATACTTATTTAAAATATTTACCAAATGAAATACATGTACCCTAGAGTCTTATAACATGCTTCACTAAAACCTGACTTCTAATAATTATAACATAGTCAGAGCTATGAATCCCAAAATCAAGTCGCCTACAGAAACCAAACTCATAATAACTCCCACTCATGTGGTACAATGTGGTTCTTTCCATAACTTCCAACATGGCATTATAAGGTGCATTTACTAAATGCAGATACAGCAGCCTATCAATTTGAGAAGTTACTGAGAACTAGTGACTTAGTAGTTATTTGCTGGCAGGATACAGAAAACTTTACCAAAAAAATAAATAGTATAAAACTCTACAAACAGAACATGGTCACCATAAAAGATTCTAACAAAACGCAATTTAGAATAAATATAGTAGCATTAGCAAAACAATCGCCTTGAAGTACAGCTTAAGCATTGTTCTACAAACCAGGATTTGATATTGTAACATGATATGAAGGTGGTCAAGTAAAGTGAGGTAAGACAGTTGTTAATTTATTACACACCTCTGTAAGGTTCAGTCCTCACAGGTGTTGTCATGGGATAGGATATCTTGGTCTCCTGGACTATCAGCTTACAAAATGTTTAATATTGTGTTTGATATACAATTTACTGATAAAGCCATTCAACAAATAATTTATTCCAGTACAACAATTAATTGAATCAATATCAATGACCTAATTGCTTCCTTAATCAAGTAATTAGTCAGTAGGCCTATATCAATCAATACATTAAACAGGTGTTAGTCTACTTTCCCCCACCCAGGAAAGACACATGAGATCCACACCTCCAACCCAACTAGACTAGCTTAAAGTCTCAAATAACCCAAGTGTAATCAACTACCTTCCGCTATGCCAATCCTTAGCAGAGGAGTTCTGCAGCTGTTATGAGCCTTCAGCTTAAGAACAAACATGACTTTCTTCCACCGAATCTTTCTACTGGGGTAACTGTAGCGGCAATTCTCCAACAGCCATGTTGGATGTGCCAACCACAGGCACATCATGGGCTTAATTAGCATGGCCGTCTGGGGTTGTGGTTCATGCCTTATGATTTATCTGTACCAACAGGGAAGCTGTGGCTATGGAGTTACATTCCTGAGGTTTTTTATAAGAGATCCTATATAGTTTTACTACTGGTAATACAGTATGAAAGCCTCCCAATGACAGATTACAGGCAATAGATTACACCATTATCATTAATGTTCGTGGCTTTAATTCCGTTACAAAGCACATTGCAAGGGTTGATTGCAAAATTCTGAATACTGTTATTTTATCACAAGCAAAGTGCCAGGCATTCTACTGCATAGTTTCAAACAGGCAATTAGGGCCAAGCCTCACCCACAAATTTCACAGTAAGACAGGCTGAGCGATAATATATTTTCAGCAGTGCACTCCGAAATAGGTTTTCTTACTTATTCAGCAGCTTCATCATCCAAATGAATCAATTTTCTCATCAAGGTACCGGGAGGGAGATTGAAAAGCAGCAGAACATACTGGACATCCCAACAGTGAAAATAACTCTAATGGACAAGAGTCTAGTGTTTAGAGTTGAAGTATGTCATCCCAGAGGCTGGCAGTTTAACTCCTGCCAGAAGAGACAGTATATGATTTCTACTCCAGTAGTACACTGAAGTAAAAACATCATCCTTATTTCAAGATTTCAGTTCAAGTAACACCTTAATAACAATCATAATACATGTAATAAATTACAAGCACTTTTCAACACTGTTGACTATTACCAAACTCAAATAATAAGCATCTTTTTTCAAGATTTTGCACCCTAAGTAAACTCTAAAATGCATGTTTATTTCCAGATTCTGTTCCACTGGCATCCCCAACAAAGGGGGTTTGGGACCAGTGGAAAAGGATAATCACGTTTGACCAGTTATTTGCACTGTTTCATAGACTAGAGAGAAGCACCAAGACTTGGTTGATCGACTAGGAAGCATCATTCAAAAATGTGCATGAACAAAGATGCCAATCACACATAAGAATGCGAGGTAACATAAGAACTCTGAACAAGACTACAGCTAAAATACCACTAAATTAAAGCATGAAGTCGTGTTTGAAAGTCAACATTGAAAAGTCATGAAAACTAAAACTGATTTAACATGACTCAAAATAATGCAAAAAACATCCACAATCTGCCTACTTTTTGTCTGTTCATCTATCTCCTTTTGTATGCTCAGGCAGTGCTATATTATCTTAGGCACTGAAGTAAGCATTTCAAGTAATCGTTTTCCACTTTTAGAGTATAACTTCTGTGTTTCAAAGAGCAGTTATCTGTTATGTAGTATGTATGCAACAATATCTAAAAATGGTCAACAACCAACAGAATGCACTATCAATATTCTTCCTGTCACAAAGGGTTTCTTTTACTAAGGCCAAAAAAAATAATGCTGTGTTTCCGGTAACATAGCTTTAAAAAACTGGGTAGGTAGGTAGGAAAAAATTTTATTTTGAAAAATAATTTTATCCAACAATTTGCTCTTACACCTTGCTAAAACAGTTTCGCGTTCTTTAAACTTATTTGTTATAGATGGTATGCTGCTATTTTAAAGTATATATTGTTGCAGATAAAACAACACAACAGTTAAAGGTTAAATTCATGTGTCAATAAAATAAAAATTTTCAAAAAATGTAAAAAAAAAAATTTTTCACAACATTTTCCCAGTCGGGCCTAAAAAAGTGACTCGGTCGGGTTACCGGAAACACAACATTATTTTTTTTTTGCCTAACAAATGATACAATTGATTTAAAAAATACGAAAAAGGCATATAAAAAAACTGCAGTAGCGATTTGACATTGATTCGAATCATATGCAAAGCTCAACTCAGATTCCAACCATTCACATGCGAAAACTGCAAACATTAGCTGTTCAAAGAGCCTGACTCACAATGTAACAGGTCATTTATGTAGCATAATTTGAAAGACTAGATATTAACTGTTCTTGATGATATATATATATATATATATGGTAAATAGCTAAGCTCATCTCTTTGTAGCACTACCTCACCTTATTTATGTTACCTCAAGCTAAGGTCGGTCGAGGCTCTTTTAACATCACATTATGAGGATTCATTATTCCGATAACTAGTCATGCAACAATCATATTTATGTTGCCACTTTGAGATAACTTCACAAGTTACTAGTCTCACGATTTTTGGGATTGTAGCAGCCACAAAAAGAGACCTCAAGTGGTTACAATGTACACCACCTGATTTCAGAGATTTTTGCAGGATTTTATGATAATATTAGCATGCCTGTCCAGAATTGCAAGAGTTTAAAATCAATTTAAGAACTAATACAAACTCACTAGAGTTATTGTGATCAGACATGTATACCATTTTTAATGCATCACTCAGACAACATGTGTGGATGAGTTCACACCTGGAAAACTGCTAGCAGATCCCTCTATTACACTCAAAACCCTGGGAATCTGTTTTCCATAACTTTACTTTTCTGAGCTACTCTGTTCCACCGTCTTCTCCAGAACAGAGTCTCTGCCACAGCTCATTTCGCTGTCATCCAACCTGTCAGAGTTGTTTGTTCCCAAGTTGTCAGCGGCAACAGAAGAATCCATTTCGCTGTCGCTTCGCAGGTTGGAAGAGTTCACTTGTTCGAAGTTGGCTGGGTGTTCATGATGGCAAATCCATAAGTGATTCGAGAGGCGTTTCTCAGAAGAATATTTTCTTGTACATCCTGCTTTTGGACAGAGGAAGTTGCCATCATCCAGTCTCTGAAAAGAATTCACTCCCAAGTTGTCAGCTCCAATGGAAGAATCCATTTCGCTCTGCAGATTGGAAGAGTTCAACTGTTTGACGTTACTTGGATATTTGCGATGGAAAATCTGCAAGTGATTCGTGAGGCGTTTCTCAGATGAATATTTCTTTGTGCATCCCACTTTTGGACAGAGGAAGTTCTGGGGTCGGTGGCTTACAAATTTTCCCAAAGTCGTGCATGGATGTACAAGCGATGGATCTCGCAGGCCACGAGTCTGTTCCGAGTACTCTCGCTTACTTGCCGTTGAAGCACGAAGACTTTTTGCGTACCCATTGCCAGTGATCGAACATTTTCGCGACTTGCGGTTTCCAGAGATTAGGTCACTGGCAATAAGTTCTGGATGCTGATAGATGTAGTGAAAGGCAAGGTCACTCGCGATGTTGTATGTCATTGGGCAGTCTTTTGATTTGCACGAAAATGCAGTTGTTGTCAATGGTGGCACGTGTGAAGGATTGATTGACTGCATCAAAGGTGGATCTGAGGGGCACTCTGAGGGGCAGAGTAAAACTTCACAGGGGTTATTTGATTTGATCATAGGATTATCCATTACCTCAGGAGGGTGAACTGATGCAGTGGATGAGAGATTAGTTGACACAAAAGTGTAGTTTGAAGCTTTCGAAGGGCTTTCCAACATCAAGGGTTGTTTTAGCACCCAATCGGGATTGTCCGATGCTACAGAGGTGAGGTTCTCTGCTTCAGATGGGAGGTCCAATGCACCACTCAAAATTTCGTCATTCAATGCCCCTGATGGGTGATGCATTTCTGTGGTGGCATACCCTGCTGTGATGTCTATACAGCATAATCTTCCATTAGGGTATTCTAAAGTCTCTTGCATGCAGTCACCAACACAGGTTACAGGGTCGACAGCAATTCTGGTGTCAACAACACTGGAAGAAGTTAAAGAAGTGCATGGATCGGCCAATGAAGTCTTCTCCATCAAAGTCTCTTCTTCCTCCTGTTCCTCATCCTGTTTCAACATAACACAAACACAAATACCATGATCTATTGTATCTGGATAAAAGTGGTAGTACACTTGTTTAAATGCCTCTAGACACCGAAGAGAAGCATATAGATAAGGTAACACTTTGTTTGCATGTCTCTACAGGAACTCATCAGAAATGTAAAGATAAGGTTATACACTGGTTTCCATTCTTCCATAGAAACTCATCAGAAGAATAAGGTAAATTCAATACATAGATCTAAATTCCTCTATAGAAAAACTTAGACACTTGATAATTCGATAGAGGCATAGACACAACCCCAGAAATACAACAGCAGATCTGTGTAACCTTTTAACTTGTGCTGGTGCTCATTTAGCCAACTTGAAAATTAATGTCCAGAGAGCTGAATGGAAGCTACCAGAATTGTGGCAATTAGCCACCCATCTAGCACTAACCAGGATTGGCATTGCTTTTCTACTAGCAACAGTGTCAAACGACCATCTGGACATTAATATGACAACTTGAAGAGATAACTTGCCCTATAATCACAAAATGAGAATTCTGGCACATCAAATCATTGTAATGATGACAAATATTAGTGCCATCTACAAATGATAGTCAAGCAGCCATGACCAACATCAAATGAATGATCAGTTATGATGGGGTGCATGATAGTGTAGTGGTTAGCATGCTGGACTGTCAACCGAGAGGTCGGGGTTGAAATCCCTGCCAAGGCAGAAATTTGGTGTGAGATTCCGCTCCACCTGCACCCCTAGCCAACTCAGTTATAATGAGTACACCGACTGCACTGTTGGTGGGAGGATGAGACAGTGAAGGAGAGGACTTGCCACCCATCCTCATAAGCCGAGGTTAACAAAAAGAAGTCGCTAACACTTCATACCCATGGCTGCCTCCAGGCTAGCTTATGGGACTGCTCATCATCTTCTTCTACGAGTAATGAGCACCAGCAAACCACAAATTTATAGCAGCCACAAATATGAATGGTTAGTGACTTCATTTTCTTACCTTCAGCACCTGATAGCAAGTCGGCAGTCCTTAGGATAGGACTGAGTCCTATCCCTCGCCATCTGATACCCCTCCGACAGTATATGGCCATAGCACTCAATTTATAGTGGAGTTCACAACGGGGACACTAGCAGGACACTCTGCCCAGGATTTAACCCCAACCACCTGAATTTAACCCAACCACCTGAGTTGGCAGACCAGCATGCTAGCTACTGCATCATGGTATAATAGACCCTGTATTTCCAAATGAATGAATGATTGGTACAGAACACAAAATAATTACTTACAAAATGACTTGACCAATTTGTACTTTTCTGCAACTTTGGCATCCATTTCAAACTGTCAGAGGAATGGACTGAAGCACTCACGGTGAGGACATCTGGACCAGCAGCCAGTTTCCTATTTGTGGTCTCAGTTGGAACAACCTTTGTCAGCACTGGAAGATCCTCAATACTGTCATTCTGTGTAGGAATGTTTGTCTCCAGCTGCTGAGTAACTTCCTCAAAACGGTCACTCACCTGTGCATTACCTGCCTCTGAATCTTCACCTGTAGTAACAGGACAGCTTTCTAAATGGATGTCATGATTTGCAGGTTCCTGCACTTCATTGTTTATGTGCAATCCTGTTGTTGCTTCATTCATCACTTGTGGCATATTTTCATGTGTTACTCCTTGGTTCAATTCTGGCATTAAATTTTGTGTGCTACCTTGTGCCACTCCTTGCATTAGAACTTCTGTTATTTCTTGTGTCACTCTTCCGGTTTCTGGTGCATTGCATCCATCTCCGCCACTTGTGACAGGAATCTTAACATCAGGCAGGTCCTCGTTCAATGGAAATGAATCTTGTTCATTGATATCATCAATATCATCTGGAATGATAGTTACAATTGGATACACAGGAATTGTTTCTGGACTGTTGCTTAGTAAACTGGAGTCATGACTGACTGATATGGATGCTTGGTCGATTGATTGTGAGACGTGGTTGACAGGAATGCAGACATGGTCTAACGATACTGAACCACGGGTGGCCGATTCAGAGACAGGGATGACTGGACTACAGACACGATCTACCGATCTTGAACCACGGTTAACCGCTTCAGAAATATGGTTGACTAACTCAGAGATGCGCTTAACCGAACCAGAGGTGCACTGGAACGAATTCGTAAGCTGATCAGAGGGATCTGTGCTAGGAAGGGGAGCACTGGTGCTTCCGGTGTTTCTGGAGCTCGTATGGACCCCATCGGATAAGTCTAGTGGACCATTGTTGCTTGATGCCGGCACTGGACTAAGACAAGGTTTAATAACTGGTGCCACCACATTTCCACCCATAGGTACTGATGGTCTCACTGCACAAGACATAACACCAGTAAAACTGGATGTGACACCAGCAAAACTGGAACAGTCACCAGCTGTTGGGTTACTGATCTTACTAGGATCTGAAACAACAAACTGCGAAAACCCTGCATCTCTCAGTCGTGAAGTGCAACGATTGGGACTCTCGACCTGAGCAGTGTGTCTCTCAACCGGCAATAGTGTCGGTGCTACTACTGTTGTCACCTGCAGAGGCTGACGGTGACGTGGTGCACACACAGGAACTCGGAAGTTCCCATCGGTCGCAGTTCCTCCAAAGGATGGAACTGTATCAGTGGCATACGACAACTTCTCTAGCCCTCTTTGCGAAGTGTGACGTGGGCCCATCACTCGCAGTTGATTGTTTGGCACTGCTTGCGGCATCGTAAAGTTCGAGTTGTATTGCCATCGTGAAGCAGGAACATTAAGATCCCTTGAAGGTTTATTAACGGGCATAGGACAGTGGAATCCGCCTGGATTTTGCTGACGCATGTTTGTCCAGTAGCTCAGTGGTGTGTGGAGGTTATTTGGATCTGCAAACGTTTCATCTCTGACTCCGAATCCCAAGCTCTGAGGAGGCATCGCATTCTGAAAACGGTTTAACCCAGACACATCCAGATATTGGTTGGCACCTATTGGCCAGCAGCTGCCAATGGGAAAGCCCGGACCTCGTGCAGGTGGACGCATCATTGTTAGTGTATTTGTGGCCGGTGGAAGAGAATGACGCTGATAATTAGCATTACGAGAATGACCCAACATCGGATCAGCCAATGGCGGATCAGCTAGACGTGTCAGGTCAACTACTTCTTCGTTGGGTCGTGATGTCGTTGGAGCAGCACGCTTTCGTGATGCCTGCTTGTCTGCTGAAGGTTTTTCTGCACTTGGCAAAGACTTCTCGTTTGACTGACCAGGAGCTGGACTTTCAAAAGTCTCGCTGATCTGCACCACAAACACATCGGCATTGTCGAGCGTGATGGCAAGTAGGCCTTGGATTTTGAGTTCACGGTCGTATGTTAGGCCATTCTTGCAAAGGAGCATTACAGTGTCAGTCAGTAGTTTGGTCACACGATCAATATCAGCCTTCATAACTGCATAAAAACAACCCAGTACTATAAAAGCACATGGAACTGATTATTAAGATCACAAAAGTTGTTTAAATGTCCAGTTGTGTTAAATCAGCACCTAAAGCGAACAGCATCAGTTACTGACAAATCTCTTATGCTAGAATTATTTCAACCCTTAACAAGAAACGATACCCCAGGATTTTGTCAGACACGTTAAGGTCACTCGCAGATAACAAAGTGCACTAAATCCGAAATTTGGACTGCACAACAATTTTGCACTATAGTGACCATCGACTGGTTCCTTGAGCATTATGATAGTGGCGCTATAGAAGTTCTTCGCTCTGATTAAAGCCTTATGCATAAGTGATGTTCCACAGAAGAGGCATCGCACTCTCAGAGGAATCTGCACTGATCAGAACTCAGAACCAACTTTGTAACCTATTAAGCAATTAAAGAAAACAACACTAGACATCAAAGTAATTATAAAACAACTTTACTTAATAGGTAAATGCGTTACGTTGGATCGCATTCAAGGACCTATAATAATTTATATTGATTATGGATCGTTTTCAACTACAACAACTTTTCTTGGGTAGTCTGACGGGATCGTTGAATCTTTAATCAAAAACTACATAAAGGGATACGTTCACCTTTCATAGCTTACAAAATGCAAGCGAGTAAGCAAACGAGCAATGCAGACGTTAATAATCGTAAATAATTATTGTAAACTCCTAATTTCTGTAGTGCCAATTGAAAGCTAAGTGCAGGACGCCAGATTATTCACGAGTTAAAAAAAGGAGATCCAATTCCGATAAGCATCAGTTTGCTCATCATCCTATCTCGCCTCTTAACTCAAACTCTCCTCCGCTTGCACTCTCCTCTTCTGCTTTCCACTCACGACTGAAAACCGAACTCTTCAAGATATCCTATCCTGATTCAACTCCTGCGCCACCACACGACCACCATCATCACCGATTGCCACCGTAGCACCATCATGGTGTAGGATACTACTCTTACACCATGGCACCATGCTGTCTCCTCGGCTTGACCTCCCCGGATTTTGACCTGGCACCAGGGGCGGCGCTGGCCGGGGGGGTCCAGGGGTCCGGACCCCCCAGCTGTCGTTCAGACCATTTATCCAATTCGTGTAAATCCGAATAGATTTTTTTTGGGGTGTGGGGGGGGGTCTGGTTTCGCTGACAGCCTTGCAACTAATGTCATGACTTTGTAACTCTTTCCAATATATTAAATTAATATTATGATCATCACTATTTATAAGAGAGACAAAAACTTATAAGCAATAGTTAAATATCTTTTAAACTTGTCACGACACATATTGATGTTTGATGTTATCTTCTGTTTCAATGTTTACAAAATCAAATTAATTAAGATAATATAGTAATTACATGTTTGCAAATTTTTGACCAAGTCAACGTAGCAACTAACAAATCAAGTTCATTTTTAAGCTATAAATGTTTAGTTCAGAGTGGCTGAAATGAGCTCCATATGGCAACATTATACTCCAAAAAGCGTTGGCGGCTGGGGCTCCGCCCCAGACCCCGCTGGGGGAGCTTACGACGCTCCCCCAGACCCCCTAATCGTGGGCAGCTTCGCGCCTTCGGCGCTCGCAGTGCCTCGCAAGTTCATTTCATTTTCGTGGACCCCCCACAACTAAAAACCCAGCGCCGCCCCTGCCTGGCACCGAAACGAACAGAGAAGTTTGGCTATTGCGGACTTGACTTGATATAGCGCCGGTGCTTAAGCTGGTCTCCCTGACGTCGTTTTTGTGGGCGCTGAGAAATTTTCGAGGATTTACATTACATTACATTACAGAGAAGCTGTTTAGGCGGGTGTCGTTTAGTAGGTCGAGAAGAATTGGAAGGAGGAGGATAACAGAAGTCAGAGTAAGAATTTTTGATGAGGTGAGACTTTAATTAGTTTTGAGTTGAAAGCCCGAAGGGTGATGGATATAGGTCTGGAGCCTGACGCAGTTGAGGACTTGATGGTGAGTCAGTGGCAATAATAGGCTAAAGTAGGAACCAAAAATTTACGGAATTCCACAGGGAGATGTCCACATTCGTGGTGCAGTGTGGTATAATCAATAATATGACTCGATTGGGATAGGATGATGATCGGGTTGACCCGGGCCGGTAGAGCAGGCTGGCTGGTGAAACGTTCGTGAAGATATCTGGGCTGGGAAAATTGACGATTGAGTAGTAAACTACGTGTAGTTGACTAGACTAGAGGCCGTTCTTAATTTAATAAGAAACAGATGTTTTAACGTCGTCCTACGGTCCTACGTATACAGAAATCCAGACATTCGAGTAGGATAAAAGGTTCCCAAGTGCCAGGTACAATGCCAATATAAAAGACGTCAAGGGCCGGTTCAAAGGATTCTATAGGGCCCGGCCCGCAGGCCGTATGTTGCCCACCTCTGTGGTAGGTTACATATAAAAAGGCAATTGCCAAAAATATCAGTGTAGCCTATAGGCTACATTTTTCTATAGCGACCGTAGGCCCTATGAGCAGACCCTCAATTGATGGAGTTAAATCGTTCGAACACCACCACTGCCTATTTGAATTGGAGCCACGCCTTGTAAGGTCCCTGTGTCCGCATTGCATTAGCCCGAGATTTAAATCCTTCAAATAAACCACATCGGTAGGCCTATCCAAGTCAAAAATCGCGAAGGTGCAAAATCGTGTGCACGCTCTAACCAAAATAGGCCTAGCTAACCATGCCACATATTAGGGTGAATGAACGTGAGGCAAGTATGACATAATCAGTTCAGTGGCTGGTTCACGGATCAGGAAGTCGGTACAGCCTCTGAAAAAATGGAAGATGTACATTTGGTGAGAATATTGTGGCTGGTATAGTGAACTGATAAATTAACAGTCATAATAATTATGTGTGCACTTAGAATGGTTGATAGAGTTTCATGCTTCTGCAATGGCGCTTATGTCTGGATTGAATTTTGAAGATGAAAATAATTATGTCACAAAACGCAGTGAGTGTGGTACATGTTTTTTGTGCAGCGATTATCGTGCATGGATTGAATTATGATGAGGCAACTGGTCCTGGATTTGAATGAATATCCATGTATGACAAAAGACAAGATGGAATAATTTCTCAGCGTTTAATGCGTTATAGGTAGTTAAAGAAAATATATTGGCGGATTGACAAAAAGTTGTATTCATAATATGCAAGCCTTGCAAGGTAGAGCTAAGGCGATACCGTGTCGGCAGAGATTTTTAATGAATGCATGAGATGCGGCTGAAGATCTATGTTTGGCATGAAACCAATGGCAGGCAGATGCAGAGATAGGGATTTCCAACACAGAGTTCAGGCAAAGGTCACTAAGAAAAGATAGTAGATGTGGAACTGACTCAACACGTTTGAATACCGATTTATGTCGGATTAACATTACTAATGCATGTCAGAGGAGATGCCGAAAATTAAGAAATTAAAGATTATGAAAGAGTGTGCCATGTATCTGCTGACTGAGCGGACTCCCCCAAGACTCAATCTTACATGTTCAGTGATCATGAAAATGCAATGGCTAACTATTACACAGAATTAATACCTAATTATGACTCAGTTGAGAGAATAAACTAACAGTAAACACAAACATGCTTTAAATACAGTTTATTCACTATGTATCACCACACTTGTGACATTCAAAGCATTTAAACTTAGTGATTCACATATGCAGTTAAAAATGAAATTCTATTAACATAATATATTTTATGTGATTTTCTGATAAACACAATACTTAGCAAATCAGTGCGAGTGTATACTTTAAAGGCCTGTCAGTTGGCACACAAATATAACAGCAGTGCAACAACTTTGTGCATGGACATCAGCTATGGATTCAGTTCAGGCCAACCTGCATGTTAGAGGCATTTAAACAGCAGAGGTGTGCACAGTGTAGTAGTTCAGTGTAGTAGTTAGCATGCTGGATTGTCTAAGAGTTAGTTCAAATTCCCACCAGGGGAGCAAGATGCTATTGTAAAATGCACCAAAAACACAAACAGTACATGTTGCTAACCACTCTAACAAGCACTTAACCCCCAAAAATAAATTACCATTCTAAGTTCTTTGATCACAGAAGATACTGACTAGAAAACATCTTAAATATGACTGCAGTGTTAACAAAAAAAAACAGAATAAAAATTAAAAATTAAACTATAAATAGCACAAGCTCAAATACTAAGAAGCATTCACATTTCATCAATCCCATAACAAATATATGTAATCAGTGGTTAAAGTGATCATCTTGAGGTGGCGGAACTTTAAATTTTTGCCAATCTAAAACCTAGACCTATCTGGCAAATCTATAACCAATACATGCTATTCACGATGCATAAACACAATTAGGTGACGGTTCTCCTTTTTAGTTGGCGGATCTCATGGTTCAGGTGGCGGATCCCAAATCCGAGGAGCTGGATCTCAGATCCAAGTGAATTTAATCACTGTATGTATTTAGTACTACTACAAACAAGACAGACCTTTACATTAAATAATTTCCATGTGCATTATTGGAAGTTATTAATGAAGTGCATTTTGAGGGTGCTAACTTAAACACAAAACAAAACGTTTTATGACAGCTGTTATAATTGGCTGCATCTCCAAAAACCAGCTAAAAGCTGAAGCCCAAATGCAAGAGCATGCCATGATACTATACACATACATCAGTTTGCAGCCATGAAGAGGAGGACATCTAGAAAATGTGTTTAGAATGAACAACGGAGCTGACGGCCATTAACTAAAAGCCTGGTTTCTTCTTAGCATTTTGCCAAAGTCATGAACCAGATCTTCGATGCTCTTCGGTTCTATTCTATATGCCCTGCATCCCTGATGGTGATAAACCTTGAAGCAAGGACAGCACCGATGATTGCAAGTACGACCAAGGTTATCACAAATATGTAGAAAGTCTCTTCATCAAAGACATCCTGGAAATGTGGAAGCCAACCGGATATCCGTTCTACGATCTCACGCTCTGCTGTTCCTTTGGGTAGCGTCATGGAAACGAAACTTTGCTAAAAATGATGACCGACAGCAGATCTATTCAGCTGAGAAGTCTGAAACAATAAAACTATACATCATATTTATTCAGTCTTTTAACAAACATACTAAGAAACCATTATATATATATATAATATATATATGTGTGTGTGTGTGTGTGTGTGTGTGTGTGTGTGTGTGTGTGTGTGTGTGTGTGTGTGTGTGTGTGTGTGAACTTATCAATCTAGCACTGCCTATAAAATAATTACACGTGGCCTACATTAGTCTTTCACTGCCACGTACTACTTGTCACCATAATATCAGAATGTCTAAAGTACTACTTATTCAAGTGCACTGCGTAAAGGTTCTACCCGAATTCCCAAACCGGATTCCCGAAAGTGGTGAAAATGCAGAATTGGCCGAATTCCCAAACACAATTTTTCTATCAAGTGTTCAAATTCTGAGAACTAGGATGGACTAGTCGTCCAATATCCTCAATAGTATATTCAAAAATATCTCCGAAAGTATACATTTGCGCGCACATAATTTCGTTTTAGCTTAGAAAATTGAATTCGGGTTCCGGCGGAAATTCTGTTTCGGGGACTCGCGACGCACCCTGTTGTCCAAGTGGACCAAGCTAAGAACAAAATCCAGTTACCATAAACCAGAGACGGAGGACATGTTACGGTGGGTGGTAAACCCGTAGTTTAGGTTGGTAAATTATTTTATATCGTTAAATTAAAATGGAAGCTGGATTAAGGAAAAAAAGTTTCACTAACTGGAAGTGGGACTGATGAAACCATTTCTGTCTTTAAATAGACGTTGGATTGATAGAAATAATTTTTACCGAAAACAGAAGCTGGATTGATGAAAATAATTGTTTCCTTTTAAGTAGAAGCTGGACCCATGAGAATAGTTCTTTGCTTAATAAATAAAAGTTCCATTGATGAAAAATATTTTTGGGGTTAAATAGAAGTTGGATAATTTTTTTCACGAAATGGAAGCTGGATTGATTAAAAAAAATTCACGATGAAATGAAAGCGGGATGGATGATAGTTATCATGGACATAGGTAGACTGCTTACTTACCAACGTCAAGTAGGCTACGGCATTGAAGACATTCAAATAATTTACCAACCTAAACTACAGAATTACCGCTGTGGGTTGTGTTTAGGATGAGAGAAATTGGAAGGCGAAGGAGTGGATAGATCAGGCAAGATTTATTGAAAACGTGGGACTAGAGATTCGAATGAAAACCCCGAGGGATCGGCAGAATATAAACTCTCCACGCTAGTTCAGTGCTGTCCTTCGTTTAAATCATTTATAACACCAATATAGAGACAAACCTGACTATTTCCCCGTATAACCAAGAGAATTCTTTTTCAATTCTACAATATAATTTTAAATGAAAACAATACAAATCATCTTATTATTCGCTAACAGCTGACATAATTTAAAACGATGCTATGTTTTAAGGTTGGTTCTACACTTGATGACGTCAAAAAACTAGGTGCGTGTATTTTGTTACCGCCACATAGTGTTGGATTGAATACGTGTGGTTTCGGATTGCAAGAAATATCTTAGAGTAAACGTAGTTTATGGTTTCTACTGAGCATGAAGGTTAAATTCTTCCCTTTCGTTCATTTGCGCAAACCTTTCGTTGACTTCGAATCGTGGGACGCGCTGGCCGATTGGTTAAAGGCTTGGAGCAATCCCATTATAACGCATATGCAATTATACAAGCCTACTAGATCGTCTAGATGCGATCTGTTGTGCTGCGCCTACATGTGATATTTTTCGAGTTACATGACAAGTTACACTGTTGTGCACCAACACACTATTTTGCCATTCGAGAATTACAAAAATAGTTTTGCAGCTAATTATTTTAGATGTCAAAATGTCCTTCCTTCAACTCTCGACTGAAACGACGCCCACCTAACAGCTACTCTGCCACTCCGATCCTCTGGAAATCTGACTCGGACTGCCCTCTCGGACAGCCCTTGTGACTAGACGCAGTGCTCGTGAACAAGCTGGTGCCCTGCGCCTGGCTTTCGAGTGGCGCTTTAGAAGTTTGGAGATTACGATTGTTTTGCAGAATTTTCTTCAACAGCTACATTCATTGTCACGTCATAGACGTTTGCTGTTTTGGCTGGACCTGTGTTCAATAGTTAAATGAAAGGACATTTATGTTGCACCATCATTGTGAAACTCCTCATCCTCAGCAGGGCTCCTAACACAACATCAGCCTGACATCAAATACAAAGGTTTTCAGCATTGCTGCATTTGGTGAAACAAAGGTGAGGAAGCTTAGGGTTCTGCTCTCGGGTCTCTAACAGATTTTAATTTTGATCATCAGCAAGTGCATTTAATGCAATGGTTTGCACTTGACTCAGTTTTATGGCATGGAGATATTCTATAGATGGAGACTATTATACATGTACTTACATTTAGATGACATCATCAACAGTGTGCAACATGTCTTCAAACACAAGGTCATCTAAAAGTTTTCCTTTTTTCTCTTCCAAGCTCAACTACAAATCACCATTGCACTTTGCCCGTTTTCTAACAACCAAATAAACCTGCACATACATTATGATGTTCATTATGGAAAATCCGAATTTTTTCAGGAAGGTATTGTGTTTGGTTTCTAATGTTTTTTGTATATTTTAAACCAGATAAATAAAACTTGCCATTATGCATACTAACATACATGTGTTCTTATTATTTACTACAACTTGTAAACCTATTACATGTTCACACTTCAGTAGTCCCCTCATTTTCAACGAAAATACCTCAAACGTAAATTAGTGAATATTAATAAAAATAATTCCACGTACAGCAACTTCAAGATATGTTACTATTGTTACAAACAACCATTAACATGACCATAGTTGCAATCCTGCTCAGCTTACATACACAAGTGGCAATTTATATAATGCCTTTTACACAATCTCTAAAGTTCCTGTGTTTGGAGTTAGCCTGTTGTTTCCACACATATGCACATAATAAGTGCTTAAAATTAGTAGAACAAATCACAAATTCCAACAACAAATGAGTCAATGTCTCCATAATTTCTCAGCATCACGGAAAGAGAGGGCTTTAGCCAGTTGGTCCATAATCCATTGCAATTTGTCTGGCTGTCCTTAGAGCCTAATAGAAATGTCGTGTGGCTCGAGTGGATGGTAGAGCAATACAATCCTAAAACAAACACAACTTTATGAATGTTTAACTCTAATATAAACCATACTGCAAATTCTAATGTAATATAATCCAAAATTTCACTTTGTGTAAAAGCCATGGTGATGTGAAAAGCCATGGTGAAAATTAGTTTTTAATGAAGCTACATGAGTAACAATAGGTAATGGACTATTAGTCTCAACTAATTACTAGATAGTGCTCACTTAACCACTGTGTGAATCGGTTTACTGGTGTTCCCATGCAAGCGATGAAGTGTTCATTGAGGATGTGGCAAACAGCAGTTGGAAATGACAAAGTACTGGTATAGAGGTGAGTTTAATGTGAGTCAACCAGATGTTTTTAGATTCGCAAGTCTGTGCATATATGTCAACAACTTTAAGGCTGCATCATTGGATTAATCGTTTATTAAATATATAACTAAAAAATGAAGACTGTGTCCTATTTGAATTGTGCTATACTACCAAAAGGGCGATTCAACAGTGTGAAGGCAATAGAAAAAGGGGCAATACACTAAAACTGGAAAAATTAGGAATTTTCAAATCACCCTTGGAAGATAGTAGATGGTAAAATATGGGGTGGTTTGACAGTGAGAGGCCTAATAGTTTGACAGCTACAAAGAAAAGTCAGGTGACAATTACTCGGAAGCTTTCATGTTTGCACATTTCCTCAGCTAATTTCAAGCTTACTGCACCTTGTTAATATACAAACTTAAGTTCACATTCTGCACACAAGCTTGGCCATTGTAACAGTGGTGATGAATGGTGCTATGTAAATTATCTATAAATTTGGGTATTACTATACATTACATACATAATATATGCCCAATTACCTGAAAATGGAGATCTTATAGAGTTTTATTATATGTTAGCACTCACTTGTGGGGCCATTTCAATTACTGTATCGTAAACAAAACGAAAACTTCACTATATCAAAAACAGCAGGAAAGTTTCAATTCTTTCGGTCATGATCAAAGTGAAAAAATATAACACTAAGAGTCTGAGATCACAGAGTGTGGTTTAGAGTGGCACTCCACTCCACATATACAAGCCAAAACAAATGGCTCAGCGTAAATTCATAACTTTAAAGCATGACCGACCGCTTTTCTGAGACATCTGGAAGTT